>JAQJIZ010000107.1:0-207611 GCA_029873605.1 Rhodosporidiobolus sp. SP3-3/4 | reverse complement strand
GGGAGAGAGGCGGGAGGGGGAGGGGTGCGAGGGCGGGCGAGCGAGAGTAGGAGCGGGAAGAGAAATGGCGAAGGAGAAAGGAGGGCCAAGGGATAGAGGGGGAAGAGAAGGCGGGAGAGAAAGAGAGAGAAGGGGAGAGAAAAGGGGCGACGGAGAGAAGAGGAAGGGAGGGAGTGGAGAGAAGGTTCGGCAGACGGCAAAGGAGATCACAGAGGCATAGTCAGTCTCCCTTCCCGGAAGAAAGAGAGAAACTAGTGACCCACGCCCCGACGTCCTCCGCAAACCCAACCACCCGCTTCGCGGCCCGCTCGGGGCTCGCGACCGCCCTTGGGTTGTTGTTCAACTCGCGCGTCTTGGTGACCTCGAGCCGGACGAGGTCGCAGATCTCTTGGTCCGAGAGCGCGTCGGTGACGCCGTCCGAGAGGAGGAGGAGGAAGGCAAAGTCGTCGCCTGCGTGCGCGCGCGAAGAAAGCGTGCGGCGAGAAGTCAGCTGGAAAAACAAGAGACGAGAGCACACGAGCACGCACCCTTGAACACGCGCTTGACAATCTCGGGCTCGGCAATGACCCCGAGCGGCTTGAACGCCTTGTCGCCGACGCCGCGCGTGTTGGCGAGCGTGCCGCCCCAGCGGCTCTCGCCAAAGCTGTCGGTGATGACGCCCGTGCCGGTCGTGCGCAGGCGCTCCATCTCGGTGCGCGAGTCGGGGTGATGCGCCTGCGTGAGGCGGTAGGCGCGCCCCGAGGCCGTCGAGGCGAGGATCGCCGTGGTGTCGCCGAGGTGCGCGAGCGTGAGGGAGAGGAGCGCGGAGGAGTAGTACGGGTGCGAGTGCGGGAGGTCGAGCGAGTGCAGGAGCGCGACGGTGCCGACCGAGCCGGACTTGCCAAACTCGTCCTCGGGCGCAGAGAGGACGTGGTTGTCGGCCTGGTAGGAGCAATAGCGTCAGCCCCGTCGAGCAAGGCAACCACGCCTCGCTCGACGGTACTGAACCGAAGAGACGGAGTGAAGAAGCGCTGGGAGCGACCAGACGCACCTGCAAAAACGCCAACGCGGCCATCTCGTCCACGCCCATCCCCCTGACGTACTCCCGCCCGCCGACGCGCCGCTCCTCCTCCTCCATCTCCTCGCGCCGGAAGCGCTCGAGCACGCCGCCGCGGTACCGCCGCAGGTAGCCCCCGAGCGCGCGGTAGTCGTCCACGACCTGCGGGATCGCCGACGGCCGCGCGCGCTCGAGCAGGGAGGGGAGCGCGGTGGCGAGGTATTTGGACGTTTGGGCGCCGCCGTGGCTGTCGGCAGGAGTGAGGTTGAGCACGATTGAGGGGGAGAAAGAAAAGAGAGACGAGGCGCACCCGTCAAACACGCCAAAGTACGCGACCTGCCTCTTGCGCTCCTCGCCCTCCTCCGTCGGCTCCTCTCCCTCGAAGCCCTCGAGCTGCTCGGGCACCCAGCCTGCGCCTAATCGGTCGTCGAGCACGTTGAAGCGGAGGGCGGAGGAAGGGACGGCAACCGAGGCGACGGAATAGGTGTCTTCTTGGTAGCTGTGAGTTTGAGGAGCGGCTCAGCAGTGGTACATGGAAATGAGAGTGGAGGACGGTGCAGAACGGAGGAAACAGCGGGACGTACGGGCGTTCTCCTCGAGACTGGGCGGTGCCTACCACCGCCTTGGATTTCTGCGGGGTAGCGAAGCAAATCAGTAAGGACTAGACAAGCAGGTCAGGGAGAGCAAGACGCACGAGGTTGACCTTTACGGTGCCATGCCGGCCTCGAAAGGTCTGTAGGTCGCTGACGGCCCGCTTCTGCCCCGTTCCACCCGGTGCGAGTCCGCCCGTTGCTCCCCGTGGTGGTTGTGGTGGTGCTGCGCGTGCGAGTGAGCGTGTCTGTGGCCGTGGTGGCGGGTAGAGGCGGGTGGGGGCAGGCGGAGGGAGTGGGGAAGTCGAGAGGGTGCGAGCGAGCGAGGAAGGGAGGGAGCGGGTGGGCGCGCAAGTGCAGGTGCAGCGGAGCATGCCCACTGCGTGCACGAGAGCGGTGCAAGCTGGAAGAGCGAGACGAGAGAGCTCGACAAGCAGACGGCGAGGCGAGAGTTGGCTTCGAGGTGTTCCGCGCTACTGCTCAGACTCACTCGTGCACCCGCAAGACACTCTCACACCCACTCACAATGTACGCACCGCGTGCCCTTACCTGCCCCCGTGGTTCCGCTCACCTTCTCTCCCCCTCCTCGACAGGGCCTCCACCATCCTCCCCCTCGAGCTCGTCGACCGCGCAACCGGATCAAAGGTCTGGGTCATCATGAAGACCGGTGCGCTCCCGCTTCCTCCCCTCTTGCGTCAAGGCGAGAGAGCTGATCGTCGGTCGTCTCTCCCCTCTCCCGACTCGGCTCCCACGGTGCAGAGCGCGAGTTCACCGGTACTCTCGTCGGCTTCGACGACTACGTCAGTGCGTCCTGCTTCCCTCCTTCAGCCTCCCTGTCCGAGCGCAACTGACGAGTACCTCCCGCTCGCAGACATGGTCCTCGAGGATGTCACCGAGTAGTGCGCCTTTCGTCCCCTCTCCTTATACGTCCTGGATGACCTCATGCTGATCTGCTCTCCACTCTCCTCACTCGTGTCTCTACCGACCCGCTCTCCCGTGCCCCCCTGCCCCCTCCTTTTCCTCCTCCCCCTCTACAATACCTTTCTCGCTCTGCACACTTTCCCATCCACGTTCCCCAACGTCGCCCTCGCAGTGAGACCACCCCCTCCGGCCGCAAGTCGACCAAGCTCGGCCAGACGCTCCTCAACGGCAACAACATCGCCATGATCGTCCCGGGACGGGGGCCCGAGGACGAGTAGACCGGCGGAAGGTACTTGTTGAAGGAGGCGGAGGCGGAAACTGTTGTAACATAGTTCGACCAGCTGGGGCGGGGCGGGGGAGGAAAGGCGGGCAGCGGTTTTCCTCGTGCTTGTCGTCCGCTTCTGCCTCTCTCGCGTGCTGTCCGACTTCCATCGTGATCGCCGAGCAGGCTTTTCTCGACGCCTCCGCGTCCGCTTCCGCTTTTCTCGCTCTTTCTCCCGGAGCAAGCTGACGAAGCCGAGCGAACCGCGTTACAGACCCCCTCTTCAAGCGCGCCTGGATGATTCTACCACCTCCCTCCCCCGTCCGCGCCCCTTTCCCCTTTCTACCACCTGCCCGTCTCCCTCGCCCTCCCCTTTTCTTCTTCGTCGAACCCACCTCCGAGCCGCCCGCCCCACCCCTCGTCGCTCCCCCTCCTCCTCTTCCTGCTCGCCTTCTGCTTCGTCTTCTTCGCCGGCGAAGCGCGCAGGAGACGGCGGTTCTCGGCGTCCTTGGAAGACACGCGCGGGGTGCGCGATGACGAGGCAGCGGCGGGCGGGAAGGAAAAGGAGACGGCCGGCGGCAGGGAGCGACCGAGCGGGACGCGCGCCGCGCACAGCTCGCTCGCGGCGAGCTCGGCCGGCGTCTTGAGGCGCCACCAGGTGTGGCTGGTGGGGCAGAAAACGGGCGAGAGCGGGGCGGGGTCGTCCTCGTTCGTCGCCCCCGCCTCCGCCGCGCCCTTCTCCGGGTCGACCGCGCCGCCGGCCGGAGAAGCGGCGAAGTAGTCCTCGCCGGTGCGCGGGTCGACGACGAAGCGCTGCGCTGCGCTGTGCATCCGTCTTCCCTGGACTTCCTTCGCCGGCGGTCCCGGGGTGGTGAAGTAGGTGAACCGAGTCGGCGCGAGGAGGGGCTCGTCCGGCGGGAGGGGGTCGCAGCCGAATACGGAGGAGGAGGGCGGGAGCGGGAGGGGCGCGCAGCCGAAGACGGAGGACGACGAGGACGGGGCAGAAGAGGGGGAGGAGGAAGAGGTCGGCGAAGGAGGGGATGGAGCAGAGGGGAGTTCGCGCTCCCAGAGGGGCAGGAGGACGTCCTTCTTGTTGATTTGCTCGTTTTGAAGCAGTCCGAGAGGCGAGTGGGAGAGCGAGAGCCGAGGCGACTGGGAAGGAGGGCGAGCGGAGGAGGCGGCGAGCGAGGCCGGGACGGTGCGGCGGCGCTTGCGGGGGCGGGTGGCGGTTGGAGAGTCTGTGTTGGATCGGCTGAGGGAGCGCATGGTGCGGGTGCAGATGAGGAGGAGGGAGAGAGGTGGTCGGGTCGAGGTGGGGGAGGGTCAAAGCGAGGAGGGGCGTTGGGCGAGGGAGGGCGACGGTCGGGGGCGACACGGGTGTAGGCACAGAGCCGAGTGCCCGCAAAGCTGACTGTACGGCGAGAGAGCGAGTGGTCGCAGCGACTGGCCTTCCCTTGCCGTCGTGAGCGCCTTTTTCTTCCGCTACTCTCGCTGCTCCCAGCCCGTCCGCTCTTCTTGCAGACTTCGAGCGAAACCGACCGCGCTTTTCTGGGCGAGACGATGGCTAGTAAGGCACAGACAGCTCAGCGAACAAGACCGGAAGAAAACGCCTTCGTTGCTCGACGCCGGGAAAGCCGTTCTGTCCAGCCCGCCTACAGAGGCACCGTACGCAGCACGCCCTTGTGCGAGTCGAAGCGGAAGTACGCCCCCTGCGAAGCCACCGACAGGCTCTCGACGACGGCTTTCTTCTTGAGCAGGTCCGCCCCCTGCATCCCGTTGACGACCTCGACGATGGGCTGCGCGGCGGTGACGGTGTAGGCATTGAGCTTGTTGAGCCTCGCCGAGCCGTCGGGCGGGGGTGGGACGCGCCCGAGGCACTTGAGGCGCTCTTCTTGCTGGAGGTACCGAAGAGCGGAGAGGATGAGGGTGTGGTGCAGGAGCTGGATGTAGAAGTCCTCGGTGGCTGGATACTGGGAGAGCGAGGCGTCATACCACTTGATGGCCATCATGGCCGCAAACTGCGCCAGATTCTCCCAGGGATTGAAGAACTCGAGTGGGGTACTTGCGGCGAAGGCGACGGTGAAGTCCGGGAAGGTGGCACCACTGAGCCTGGTACACTGCATCGCGTGAAGCGAGATGCGGACTTGACATACAAGCTCGTTGTGCTGATCAAAGGTAAAGTTGAAAAGACGAAGCCGTTGAAGGCCGGAAGAGGGTGATGGATAGTCTTGGAGACTGTCGAGCATGGCCTATGTAGGAGTACGGAGTCCATTGAGCTCTCCGAAGCCAGGACGAGAATTAAAACGCACCATGACAAAGTGCTGCTTCTGAACAGAAGACCAGTCGCAGACGAAGTGCGATCCAAGGAGAAGATGCTCAACTAGGGTCGCCTGGCCGCCCCCCATCACCTTGAAAGGCGTGTGCATGATGAACTTCGCGGCGTTGACTTCGTCCTCCGAGAGCGGCGGGAAGCAGAACGGCTTTGCTTTGCCAGGACCGCAGACCTGCTTGTGAGCGAACCAGACCTGCGGGAGTGAAGCGAGCCAGGCACTGGTCAATCGAGCCTGCTGAGCGAGAGGCAGGCTGCCAAGACAGCCGAAAGAAGGCGAGGGAGGGGAGAAAGGGGGACGCACCAAGCGCTGATGCTCCTTCGAGCAGAAGAAGAGGTCGAAGCCGCGGTCTGACAGGCCGAGCAGCGTTGCGTAGTCGTCTTGCCGCAGACGCAGCACGTTCCGGTCGTCCCCGCGGTCATCGCCTGTTGTGGTCGAGCGGGAGAGAGTGAGGAAGATGAGGAGGACGAGGGCGGCGAGGAAGTGGGTGTGGGGCGTGGCGCGAGGTACGAGGCGGTGTAGGAGCCCGAACAAGGTGATCAGAGCTCTGTCAAAGCAGCACAAGCGTATCGAGCGAGGCCAGCGGATTGGACTGAGGGAGACCTGCTTCCTCCCTGCGAGCACGAGGTCGAGCCGTGCACGCCGATCTCCGGCACGCACTCCATATCGTCTACATAGCATCTCACATGCGTTCTACGCTCGGGAGGACGAGCACTGGCACCACAGGCCTCATACGCGGGCAGAGAAGAAGAGGAAAAAGCGATTGCAGCTCAAAATCCGCCCCTCACGACCAGGTGATCCCGCTCGTCGCGTTCCACCATATACCGACTGCCCATCAGCACCGCGTCGATCGCGGCCAGCATCGCCCGCCTCGTCCTGCCGCCGTCCGCTTCGCGCAGCTCGTTCGCCATGCAGACGAGGCGTTCGACCGAGGCCTTGAAGAACCCACCGAGCTGCTGTAGCTTCTTCGAGGCGATCATGTGCCCCACCTGCCCCCCAGGTGTAATGAAGGGCGATCTCGTGAGACAGGCGACAGTCTCCTCGTGAAGCGACGGGCGGAAGGCGCAGGCAACGACGACTTGGTGCAGCGCGTTGATGTACCAGTCCTCGGTGGTCGGAAAGGGCGTGCGCGAGTCGGCTTCGAGCGCTTCTGCCATCCGCACCGCAGCCTTGGCCGTGAGCCGAAGAGGGTCAAAGTGAGTAGGCGGAACGGACTGAAGGGACGTGATGGCGGGGTTGCTGTCGGTGACTGGCTGCTGCGAGTAGTTGAGCGGTCCGGCGACGGCACGAAGCGCGACGCGGACTTGGCAGACCAGGAAGTGGTGCTGGTGCAGTGGAAAACGCGCGGCCGGAGGACGATCCACTCGAAGGCGGTCGATGACGCTCTGTGGCCATTCAGGACCAAATGAGAGAGTCAGTGATGAGGGAATGGAATGAGAAGGGAGGGAAAACGCACCCCGAGTCCGACTTCTGAGTAGATGAGCAGCGGCTGGAAGCAGTACTTGGCGATCTCCTCAGCGAGAGTGAGCGAGTCGGGTGCGCCGCGGACCCAGTACGTCTCGAAGAGTATGCTCTTTGCCTGGTCGGCTTCTTTGTGCGAGAGCGCCGGGAAGACGAACGGCTTCGCCTTGCCCGGACCGCAGACGACCTTGTGAGCGGACCAGACCTGCGTGCGGTGAGTCCGGGACGTCAGTGAGCACGGCTCAAGATGAGAAGAGGGGGGAGAGCAAGCAGAAGGAGGGAAGGGTAGAGAGGGAAAGAACGCACCATGCGCTGGTGCTCAGCTGAGCAGAAGAACAAGCTAAGTCCCGCCTTGCCGCAGGCACTGCACCGCTGGGTCGTCTGATTGCGGCAGACGCAGCACTCTCCGGTCGTCGGCGTGGTCATCGCGAGTGGTCGTCGAGCTAGAGCGAGTGAGGGCGATGAAGAGGACGAGGTGGGCGACGAAGTGGGTGGAGGGCGTGGCGCGCAGAGAGGGCAAAGGGGGAAAACCGAGTGAGGTCCTTGGAGGTCGTACGAAGCAGCACAGGGGTTTCAAGCGAGGTGAGCGAGAAGCGAAGCACTCGAGGAGCATCTGGCCGCTTCTCTCGCCAAGGTCGACCGCCTCAGATTCGCATTCACGCCCTGAGGTAGGGATAACAACAAGTCTATGTACGCACCATCCTCCTACGATCCCCCGCTCATTCGATCCTCCGCTTTTTCACCTTGACCTCTGCTCCTCCTCCAGACCCTCCTCCGCCCAACCCAGACAGCCACACGGGTGCGCTCCTCGAGCTCGTCATCCCTCCCATCGCCGCTCCACTGCTCAGAGCTGAGCTAGTGGACGTGGAAGAGGAGGGCGACCCAGTCGCGAAAGGGTCGCGCTTCAACCGCGTCGCGAGGGCAAGTTTGGAGTGAAGGGCGAGGGCGGCTGGCGAGGCGGATTTGGCGGTCGAGGAGGCGGAAGAGGCGGAACGGACAAGGGAGGAGGGAGACGAGCGGGAGGCGACGGCGGAGAGGGCTTTTGAGGAGGAAGAGCGGCGGAGATGGGATGACGAGGAGGACAAGGATGAAGGTCGAGGAACGTCGGACGCCCGTCGTTTACTGGATGACGAGGAGGACGTGGAGGGCAAAGAAGAGCCGAAGAACGACTCTTCCTCCCGCTTCCTCTTCCCCTCGCCCTCTCGCCTCCGCTTCTCCCCCTCAACTCGCGCAACCTCCCACTCCTCCCTCTCCCTCTGCTCCTCCTCGCTTCCCCGCACTGGCGTCTCCAGCGCCTTGAGCACGCTCCTCCGCCTGTCCTCGTCCTTCTCCTCCCAGTGCCTCCCCAGCGCCGCCCCAAACCCGACTCTCTCGGCCAGCCCCTTCGCGCGTCCCTCCCGCCCGAACTCCTCGCTCTTGCGTCTCCGGAAGCTCGCGCGCAGCTTCTGCGACGCGGCGAACGGGTCGTCCCAGTGCGTCGAGTTCTGCTCGTGCAGCGCCGAGAGGCGCGCAGAGGTCGAGAGCGCGGCGGCTTTCTGGGTGACGTTCTTCTCGAGGGCGGCGAAGGGGTCGGGAGGGGCGGTGGAGGAGGAGGTCGAGGCGGTGGAATCTGTGGGAAGAGAAAGAGGAGGGTAAGGTTCGGCTCGAAGGGCACCGAGAGAGCGGGAACGACACGCACCGATAACGAGCATGCCATCTGCTTCCGGATCATCCGCCTCCTCGTGCTTCTGCCGTGCACCCTCGGTCACGACATAGCGGGTGTTCTGCGAAGAAGGGATGGACAAAATGAGCAGTTCCCTTACCGACAAGCGCGCATCTACCTCCTAGCGTCACTGCAAGAGACGAAAAGGAGAGGAAGCTTGAAAGGGAATGGGCGACGCACCTGCGGGTCCGTCCTGATCTCGATCCGCCCGCTGCACAGATGGCACTTGAACCGGAAGCTCCAGATCTTGGTCGAAAAGTAGTTGTCGACATGCTTCTTCTCGGCGTTGTAGCGCACGCCTTGGCCGACATGGGCGTTGCAGGTACCGCTGAGAGAGGTGAAAGGGAGGGCAGGGAGGAAAAGGTTGGAAGGCGAGGACCCGGTCAGCGGACGGGAGAAAGAGACGTGGAGAGGTGACGCACCACCAGATATTGAAGGGCAACTCGAAGCGGACGACGAGAATGCCCTGGTCGATTTTGCGGGCGCTGTCGAGGTGGATACGAGGGGAAGTAGGACGGGAAAAGTTAGCCACGACCACTCTAGTCAAGCCCTGCCCTTCGCGGCGAGGCGACGTCCCCATCAGTCATCGGTAGATGCGTAAACGCTTAAGAGAGGTCAGGGAGGCGAAGACGGACCGGTCGCCGAGAGCGTGCTTGCCATGGTAGGCATTGAGGCTGCTGTGCTTGTCCGGGTCGTAGTCCGGCGGGTAGTACTGTAGGGTCGGGTCGAGGTGCGCGAGAGGAGCGGTTCATCCCAAATGGTGACGAGGCGAGATGGGCGGGAGAGGCGAGGGGAGGGGAGATGTCAGCGGTCGACCAGGGAGGAGAAGGGCGGGAAGCGAGTGGCGCACCTTGTTGAAGCCCTGCATGGTGAGCCTGCTGGACTACGAGCCGTGGAAGCAGAAGCGGTGAGCGTGGCGGAGCACAAGGATGCAAGTCGCCTCGAGGGTTGGCTCCGTCTTCGCGCTCGCCCCAGCCGATGAGCTCTTCGAGGGCACTAGTCAGCTCGCTTGGACTGTCTTTGAACCTTCCGCGACTCTAGAGGCGCCCCAAGCGTTCCGTCCTTCGCTTGTCGACCTCCGTCCTCGCCGCCTCTTGCTCGACGTCGCTCATCGTCAACACCTTGAGATGGCGCGGTACGGCGCTGAGAATGGCGTCGGGGCGACTCGGGAGCTGTAGCATGCAGCGGTCGAGCATTCTTGTAGCCACAAGGCGGCTACCGGTCCGTTTCTCCCCTCTCCTCCCTCGCCTTTCTCCCCCGGAACACGCTGAACGTTTGTGCGCTACAGCTTCAGAGGTTTCTCGCTCATCTTTCTCACGCCAATCAGGCTCCCGCCAGCTGAGAAACCCTGAGAGAGCCTGTAGCGGGCAATCTTACCCTTTTCTTCCCCGCTCACGGTCTTTCCCCTTGCACAACTGCGGTACCCTCCGCACCCGACTACGTACGAGCACCTGGGCTTTCCTGAGACCCCTTCCGAGGCGTTCAAGCGCTCCAGGACTGCTCTGGGGATCTCTGCTCTTTCCTCGCCGTCTTTCACCTCGCGATCTTTTCTCTCTCCTTGAGCCTCTAGACAGCACGCCGTGTCGGCGAACTGCACAGACGCACATCGAGCGAGGACCTTTGTATCAGCAATCGACCTCCTCGCCCTCGCCCACAACCCCTTCTACTACCTCGGCGCTCCCTCTCTTCCTCCTTCCCTTCACTTCCTCACCTCAACCATGCCGCCCTACAGTGCTTACGTCTGGGACGCAACCCGCTACGCTCCCTACACCATCTCGCACGGCTACCAGCGCCCGCAGTTCCGCGAGCCATCGCCTCCTCCCCTGCGGTACGGCGCGCGCTACCCTGCTGGCCTCGGCCTCGGCTACCCGCCGCCGCCACCGCCTCCGGCGCACACGAGGAGGAAGCACAGGGGAGCCGACCACCCGCTCCTGGCGAGGCTGTTCCCGCAGGGAGTGCAGATCGTCGGCGAGAGGGAGAGGGACGACCACTTCGACGAGCCGCGGAGGAGGAAGACGGGGGAGGGCGTCGTGTCGGGGGCGAACGAGGAGCACGGCGATGCGCCTGCGGGAGTGAAAGGGGGCGCGGGGAAGGCGCCCGCGAGGCCGGAAGACTCGCAAGACATCAGCATGGGCGATGGCGAGGAGGCCGAGGTTCAGGTGCGCTTTCTTACATCCTTCCACCTTTCCACGCGGATGCACTCATAGCTCCCTCTGCCTAACAGGCCTCCAAGTTGAAAGGGACTGCTTCCGGCGCTCTCTCTTCCCCTCCTACCACTGCCCTCCTCCTGCACCCCCTTCCCTCCGCCCTCTCCCGCTCCGCCGCGCTCTCCCTCGTCGCCCCCTTCTTCCCGATCGCGCTCGAGACCGCGACCCACCCTCACAACGCCTCGAGCGGCGTGAGGGTCGTGCTCCCGGCGGTGGAGGCGAGCGAGGTGCTCAAGAAGAGCGCGATGGGGAACATCGCCTTTGAGGGGCAGCAGGTCAAGGCGAGCGTGTTGGAGGAACCGATTGTGGCTGAGTCGGTGCAGAGCAGCGAGGCCAACGGGGCAGAGAAGTTGGCGGAGGGCCAAAGTGCGCAACTCGCTTTTCTTCCCTTTCCTCCTTGCGCCTTTTCACCCGTACTTTTCCGCCTCCTCATTCCCTGACACTCTCTGACGTTGCCGAGATACCGGAACTGACCTAAAGCCGTCTCCTCCTCACCAGTCTCGACCCTCGCCTCTTCCCTCTCCACCTCTTCTCCCTCGAAACGCCCCGCTGGCGCCGCCTCCTCCGCCTTCCTCTCAACCTCTCCCGCGCGCGCCGACACGCCCTCAACGACACAAGTCAAGCGCATCGTCTCGGAGCGCAAGGCCCGCCGCATCACCGAG
Source organism: Rhodosporidiobolus sp. SP3-3/4 (assembly GCA_029873605.1). Taxonomy (NCBI): domain Eukaryota; kingdom Fungi; phylum Basidiomycota; class Microbotryomycetes; order Sporidiobolales; family Sporidiobolaceae; genus Rhodosporidiobolus; species Rhodosporidiobolus sp. SP3-3/4. Next base: position 196,440 of record JAQJIZ010000107.1, on the reverse strand, counting down.
AGGCTCGGGCAGCTTCACCTCGCTCCGGCAGACGAGCCGTTCGCGGTCGAAGTGGAGGAGACGGACGAGCAGGGGAGGCCCAGGGTGATCCGCCTGAACTAGGCATGGCAGGAGGAAGAGCGGCGTCGCTTGTCGGGCTTGAAGGAGAAGAGCGGGAACAGGAAAAAGGGGATCTCGCAGTAGGAATCGCTTGGAAACGCACCTCTGTCTCTTGCGTCCACTGCTGAGTGTGCCGCCGCGCCTGAGAGGGCAGCAGCGTCGGGAAGGGGCGGGGGAGAAACACGGTCGGTTCGCCCGCCGAGAAAAGGAGCACCTGCGTCGGTGTCGCTTCTCTCCCTCTCCCTCTCACCCACCTCTTGCTCGTCTCCTGCTTCCGCTTCTCGCTACACGCTGCCAAGGTCCACGGCCCCCGTCAAAGTCCTCGATGAGACCTGCCGCCCTCACCCAGCGAATCCGGACTTCCAGCGCCGCCCCAAGCCTCATTCAGCCCGTCCCGCTGCTTCTTCGGCTTGCTTGGCCGCTTGAGCGTGCTCTACCACTCCCGCTGCACCTGTCTGCCACCTACGCATCCCGCCCGCTGGCCGCCATGTCGCCCTTCGCCCGCTCGTCCTCGTCCGCGTCCCGATCACCTTCCTCCACCTCCCGCACTTCGTCCCGCCGCGCAGTACTCGCCCGCACCGCCTCGGTCGCCGCCCTTGTCCTTCTTGCTGCAGCACCCACACCGGCATTGGCAGCGTATGAGCTGACGAAGGCTTACGAAGGCGACTCGTTCTTTGATGGGTGGAGCTTCTACGGCAGCTGGGACAACTTGACGAACGGCGATGTACGTCTTCCATTTCTTTCGAGCCTTCTCTTCCTCTCCCGCTGCTGAAGCGCGCCATGCACCCAGCCTACTTTCCCTTGCCTCTCCAACTGATCGTTCCCGCTAATCCGTCGCGCGTGCAGGTCGACTACGTCTCAGCGAGTGACCGCAAGGACCTGGCGTACATCAACTCGGCAGGGGTGCGTTGTGCTCGTTCGCCTTTTCCGACCCGCCCTCTCCCTAAAACCCCTGATCTCTCCGTCGCCCGTCTCGTCCTGACTTCCCTTTCCCCCTCTGTGGACTGCTGCTCACACCTCTTCTTCCTTCCCTACCCAACAGAACGCCATAGTCAAGGTCGACAACACCTCGACCGTGACCTACCCGAACAAGCGCCGCTCCGTTCGCATCGAGACGTCGCAGACGTACCCGATCGGGTCGCTGTGGATCTACGACATGACCCACATCCCGTACGGATGCTCGGTCTGGCCGAGCGCGTGGTCCAGCGCGCCGAATTGGCCGCAAGGTGGGTCGCCTTTTGTCCTTCCTCCTGCTGCTCCAGCGCCCGGGAGGGGGCAGGCTCGATGCACCGATACTGACATATTCTTCGATGTGCAGGCGGCGAGATCGATACCTTCGAGGGCGTCAATCAGCAGGTCGTCAACCGGGTGCGCCTGTCTTCCGCTCCCTGCTGGAGCGCAGCGCTGACCCGAGATCTCGTCACAGATGGCGCTGCACACCGCTGAGGGCTGTACTGTCTCAAACTCGACCTCCTCGGCTGCTTACACCGGCGACCTGACCTGTGCGTTGCTCTCCTTCACCCTTCCAGTCCTCCTCCTCATGCTTTTTCCGCCCTTTTTGCACCAATTGACGCCTCTCCTCAACCAGTCGGGAACTGCTACGTCTACTCCAGCGCCAACAGCGGATGCGGCGTCAACGAGGCGAACCCGAACTGTGCGTTTGCTCGCGCTGCCTTCTGGCTTTTCCGGTCTGCTCGATCAGCTTGCTGACGTCGATGTATTGTGTAGCCTACGGCGAAGCTTTTGCGCAGAACGGCGGCGGTGTGTGGGCGACGTCGCTCGCCAGGGATGGTATCCGGATTTGGTTCTTCCCTCGGTGCGTCCCGTTCTCCGTCCTGCTTACTACCCCTGTCCTAACGAGCATGTCGCTCGCAGCGCCTCCGTACCCGCCGACGTCTCAAACTCCTCCGCCCTCCCCGACCCGTCCACCTGGCCTACTCCCTCCGCCTTCTACCCCTCTTCCTCCTGCGACATCCCGAACTTTTTCGCGCCGCAACATCTCGTCCTCACTATTACGCTCTGCGGTCTGCTCTTCTCCTACCACTCTCTTCGGGCGACTCGGGCTGACGGTCCTTGGCTGTGTGGAACAGGCGACTGGGCTGGCAACCGCAACGTCCTGAACGAGACATTGTGCCCGCTGACCACGGACCAGTGTTACACCTCCTACGTCCTTGAGTGCGCTCTGGATGTTCCTACCTGCCTCTCGGGCTGCTTCACTGACCCACATTTCGCGTTTTCCTCCCCAGCTCTTCCAACTACAACAACGCCTACTTCGAGATCCCTTCCATCCGCGTCTACCACGACCCCTCTCAGGCCGCCAACTCGTCCGATGCGGCGCTCGTCGGCTTCCCCTCAAACGTCCAGGTCGCGGGTCAGAGCAACCCGACGTCGGGCGCGAGGAGGCTGGGAGGCGTGAAGGCGGCAGTCGCGGCGGCGATGCTGGCCGTCGGCGGGTGGGCGCTGATCTAGAGGGCCTACAGGAGTAGACGGAAGTAGACTAAGGGTACGTCGAAGGCTTGATCTGTCGGAAGAAGAGGGAAAAAGCACAGCGGCGAGGAAGAAAATGAGCAAGCTCCTCGCGACGGGCTCCCTGAAGTCGCAGGCTGTGCTAGCCATACTTTGTGGCTTCCACGTCGGCTGCGTCGAGGTCGACGTGCCCAGTGAGTGGCCATAGCGAAGCGGACTTCGTCGAAGTGGAGCGCCGTCGAGGCTTGACCGCCTCCACTACCTGCTCTCACTGCTTGCTAGCTCGGCAAGAGCACACACAGCCCATCATGCCCCTCAGCAACCTCTTGCCGTCTCCGAGCGGCTTGCTCAAGGCCGTCGTCGCCTCCATCTCGATCCTCGCTGTCGGCAGCGGCACTGCGCTCTACCTGCTCCAGAACCGCCTGATCTACCCGGCCAACCTCCCCGCCGGCTCGCGCACCACTGTCCCTCGACCGGACGAGTTCGGCATCGCGCCGTACGAGGAGGTCGTCCTCACCCCTCCGGACGACCCGACCCTGAAGATCCGCATGTTCGCCATGCTCTACGAGAGGGACGGCATCGATGCGAGCACGCGGCCGACGGTGCTCCTCCTCCATGCGAACGCGGGCAACGTCGTGCGTCCTCTTCGTCCCCCTTTTCCCGCCTCCTTCCCGCTCACTCCCCTTCTCACAGGGTCATCGCCTCCCCATTGCCAAGGTCTTCTGGGCCAAGATGCGCTGCAACGTGTTTGCGCTGTCCTACCGCGGGTGCGCCTTCCGCTCGTCCCCGTCCCGCGCCTTTCCTCTCGCTCACCCTTCACTTCTTTCCCTTTCCGTTTCTCCGACTCCCGCAGCTACGGCCTGTCCGACGGCTCACCCTCCGAACGAGGCCTCAAGATCGACGCGCAGACGGCTCTCGACTACATCCTCTCGCACCCGAAGGTGGAGAAGACGCCCATCTTCCTCTACGGCCAGTCCATCGGCGGAGCGGTTGCGATTCACCTCGCGAGCGAGAACGTGCAGCGTGTCAAAGGGTTGGTCATCGAGAACACCTTCAAGTCGCTGGTCAGTCCAGACGCCCTTATCCTCTCTTTTTCCGCTTCGCCCTACTGACCTTTTCTGGCCTTTGCGTCCCCCACTCTGGACAGCCCGACCTCGTCCCGCACCTGATGCCCTTCCTCACCCCCTTCGTCCCCTACCTCCTGCACCAGATCTGGCCCTCCATCTCCGACATTGCGACCCTCCCCGAGTCCTTCCCGGTGCTCTTCCTCGCCGGGGCGAGGGACGAGCTCGTCGAGCCGGGGCAGATGAAGGCGCTGTGGGAGGCGTGCAGGAGCAAGAGGAAGGAGTGGAAGGAGTTCGAGCACGGGACGCACAGTGCGCTGCGTTTGCCGCCTTTCTCGGCTCAGACGACAGCGGTCACGGCTCACTGATGTTGCGTCGCCCACAGACGACACCTGCGTGCAGCCGCACTACTTCCACCACATCGCCCGCTTCATCGCCTCCGCCTGCGACCTCCCGCTTCCGCCCTCTTTCCCCACCGACCTGTTCGGCCCCGCTGCTGCCGCCGCCTCGCCCGCACGAGCACCGTCACCGGCACGCCTCCGGACCGTTGAGACAGAGAAAGAGAAAGCTGCCGAGCAGGAGAAGGAGGGCGACGAGGCGGAGCCGACCTCACCGTCGAAGAGCGAGGCCGGCTCGTCGATCAGCAGCGGCGAGTCCTTCGAGCTCGTCGAACCCGAGCCCGCGTCCGAGGTCGAGATCGAGGGGGAGAAGCTCAAGAGGAAGGGAGAGATCTCAGCGGGAAGCCTGGGGCCCAAGGAGGAGGTCGAGGAGGTCAAGAGGGCGGTGAAGGAGGGGAAGGGAGACGAGTGGGTCAAGAGCGAGCTGTAAGGCGCGACAGCGAGCGAGGTCGTAGGCGGACGGGGCTTTCTCGATGATGTTGTTGTGCGATGCTATTCAGGATCTGCTTTTCTCATCCCTGTCTGCCTGACTGACCCGAGAAACGACCGCAAGAGGTACTGACTGATTACGCGGAAGCGGGAAGAAGTGTCTGTGTCTAGTCTACGTTTTTCTGCACGTCTTCCTGGCTCGACCTTTTCTAACCCGCTCACCGCTGCTCCGGCTTGACCATCCCGCTCGGCTCCATCCCGAGCGCCGAAAACGCATACGCCACGTTGACATGGTCGACGCTCATGCCCTCGAGGCTGCCCGCCGGGCTGCCTCGCGCGCTTCCGTCCGCCGACCCGGCGACGCTCGCGAGCGGGAGCGCGGCGAAGAGCGCCTCGACGCCTGTCGCGGCCGAGGACGAGAGGGGCGGGTGCTGCGGGTGCGGGTGAAAGAGCGGCGGGTGGACGGGCGGGAGGGAGGAAGCGGAAGAAGAGGGAATGGGCGGAGGGAGGTGGAACGCCCCGGGGAGGGTGGCGGCCGAATGCAGCTCGGGCGTCGGGTAGTGGTGTTGCTGGTGCGAGAATGCGAACGGGTCGGCGATGGAGGAAGAGGAGGAGGAAGGCGGACCAGCCGTCGCGGGAGGGGAGGAAAAGTGTAGCTGCTGATGCTGCGCCTGGCCGGGGACGTGGGCGGCGGCGTTGAACTGGTGGTGAGGCGGCGGAGGTGGTGGAGGTGGGTGGGATGAGTTGCTCGTAAGTGCGAGGGAGAGCCAGCCAGGAAGACCGGGCGCGGGTCCAGGAGGGCCATGCGAAAGAGGTGGGGGAGGAACGAAGGGCGAGTTGGCGGTGGGAGGAGGCGGGGGCATAGATGCGGGCGTAGGTACGAGGGAGAAGGCCGAGGAGAAGGTCGAGACGGGCAGAGGTGCGGGCGTCGAAGAGGTGGAGAGGGTGGGGAGAAGGTGGCCGATGAGCTCGTGCAAAGACTGAACCTGCGCCTCGAGGTGCGCGACGCGCGACTGGAGGGCCGCGGTTGACTCAGCTGACGGTGGCGAAGGCAAGGTGGGCGGGAAGGGGAGCGCGGGGGCGAGGTTGAGGGGAGTAGACGGTGCTGGCGAGGCCGAGCCAGAAGTGTTCGCGGAGCGTGGTGCACGCGGCAGGTCTGTCCGTCCGTCCTCGAGGCGGTCCAGACGAGTCTCGATGTGCGCCACGCGGCTGTACGAGGCGGTAGAGGTCAGCTGTCGTGCAGGAAAAGAATGCCGAGGGGAGGAGGAAAAAAGGGGAGGGAAGAGCGTACCCTTCGAGAAGCGCCTGCGCCGCCGCGTTCGAGCGGATCTTGGTGGTGCTCTTGTTCGGTCCAGCGTGCGGGTCGTCAAAGATGCAGTCGACGTTGGCGATGCGGCACCGTCGACACTTGCCCCCGTTGACGAGAACACCCGGGCCCTCACACTTCATCTTTTGCTGTTGCACGTGATCGAGTGCGCGCGGCGGGACGAGGACACGGTCACGACGGTATAGGCGGAAGATCAGGTAGCAGGACGAGGGGACGAGGACAGGAAGAAAGGCCGGTCAGCGAGTCGCCCACTTCGGCGCCTTCCCTCGTCGCACGCCCCGTCCTGAAGAGCCGTGTGAACGCACCTTGCGGCAGTAGCTGCACGCCGCCGTGCTCCTGCTCACCGCCTGCGTCGTCCCGCTGCCCGGCAGAGCCCCCGCGGCTCCCCCCGTCCCTCCTCCCCCTCCTCCGCCGTTCGCCCCGCCTTCTCCTCCCTCGAGGGTGTCCCGGTTGCGCTTGCCCAGCGCGCGGGCGACGGCCGTAGAGTCCGCCAGCTTGTCGTCGGGGCGGGCTGGTGCGAGCGCAGGAGCGAGCGTGCGAAAAAGTCGTCGAGTGGAGGCGTCCAGGGGCAACCACGGCCAGCCGTCGCTGGGCGAAAGCAGAGTGCCCGGCTGCGGCGCTCCCGGTCTGCACCTCGCGGGCGCCTTCCGATGCTTTCTCTCGCTCTCTTCATGCCTTTTCCTCCGCTCGATGGAAGCAGAAGCGCCTCTCGCGCGAGGTAAAGGGCCAGCGAAGGAGAACACCGGACCCTCCACGGCGCCGCGGATGAGGGGGAGGCGGAGGGGGGTCAGGCGTTTTCTCTCGCGCTTCAGCCCGCTAACGAGCGAGTGTCCCCTTCGTAGCTACGCTCGCAGGTCGATATCGATGCCAGACCAGCGGGAGACGAGCTGCGGGCGGTGGACCCGGCAGAAGACGATGAAGCCGCAGTTCGTTCAAAGTCCGAGTTTTCCTCGCTGCCTTTCCTCGTTCCGCTCGGCGATCCTTGAGCTTCTGATGAGGCAAAGGGAGGCTGGCCAAGGTCGACGGGGAGGCAGTGAGGCAGGACTTGGCCGCGAACGACGGCGAGGAACAAACGAGCCTGAAGCTCAGTCCTTTGACCGGTGGCCATGTTATTGCGCGCGAGGGGGCGCCCAGCTCAAAGGCGGTCCACCTTCGCGCCGTGGCTGCCGAGAAGCACAAAGGGCGCAAACCGCAGAGAGATCGCAAGAATCGCGAGAAGGCCGCGGGGTCGACTTTTTCTGCCTGCTGTTCTCGCCCTTGCTCGCTGCCGTAAAAGCTCGTACGGCGATCAGCGACGAACGGCATACATACGCTCGTATTTTGGCGGACAACAACAACCCCGCAAGCCTGAGCTCGAACCCTCTCCTTCTGCTGCTCCTCCTTACTTCTTGCTCCGGGCCTTCTTCTTCGGCCGGCGGTCCTCGTCCGAGAGGTCGATCTCCTTCTTCGGGTCGTCGTCCTCGGACTCGTCGTCGACGTCCGAGAAGTCGAAGCCCTCGCCCTCGTCCTCCGACATGTCGTCGAGCGAGGCAAGGCCGGCAGCGTACCTGCGTGCCGGGGCGAATCAGTGTGTGGTGCAAATAGAGGCGAGGGAACAGGGACGCACTCGGCCGCGTGGCCCCACCACTCAAGGAGCGACTCGCCGACGCTCATGCGGTCCTCGCCCTCCTCCTTGAACCAGTTGAAGAAGCTGCCCTGGCCGTCATAGTCGTCAAACTCCTCGAGCTGCTCGATGTCGACGCGCGGCTTCTTGGCCGTCAGGTCGTGGTCCTTCGAGGTCCACGAGATGGGCGTGCCGGCGACGAGGTAGAGCGGCGCCTCGAGGTCGAACGCCTGGACGGGCTCGGGCTTGGGCTTGAGCGAGGCGGGAGGGGTGACGGTGACCTTCTTGGAGAGGGTCGTCTCCTTGAAGTAGGGGTTCTTGGCCGAGAAAGTCTAGCGGAGGGAGACTAGGGTCAGCGGGGAAGTAGAAAAGGCGGGAGAAGAGCAGCATGGCAACGCACGAACTTGACCTCAAACTCACGGACGTCCTGGTCCGAGTGGACGATGTCGACCTCGGTGAGGTGCTTGAGCGCGTCCTCGTCGACCGGGTCGAAGAACTGGGCGACGTTGCGGCAGTTCTGGAGCGAGGTCGGCCAGAAGTGCGGGATCTTGGCCGCAAGCTTGGTCCGCGCCTCGTAGACCGGGCGCTGCTGCTGAAGCTTGAACTTGTCTAGAGAGGAATCAAGGGAAAGCGGGGCATAGAGGTGAGAAAAGCCTGGAGAAGGGTCAAGGAGAAGGACGTACAGGCCTCAAAGTGGGCCTTGGCGGCGTCCTCGAGGTTCTCCTCAAAGGCCTGTCGCAATGGCGGGCAAGCGAAGAACGGCAGGAGGAGCCAGCAAGGCGGCATGGCGAGAGAACGTGCGTAGAGGCCGCGGGACAGAGCAGTGCGCGAGCAGTGAGAAGGGTGGGACAGGCAGCAGGTCAGCGTACATGTGGGCGAGTAGCACAAGCGGAAGGACGCACCTTGGCGTGCTCGCCGAAGGCGGCCTTGAGGATCTCGAAGCGGGTGGGAGCGTCGTCGGACATGTGGTCGTGCTGCTGGTGGGTGAGTGGGTTGCGCGGTTGGTGCCGATGAGATACGGGCACAATTGTACGGCGCAGAAGGGGCGGTACGAGGGGACGCAGAGTGGGGAGCCGGCGGGAGATGAAGTCGAGGAGGGGGAGGTGGGAAAGCGGGAGATGGAGGCGGGCGGAAGCAGGCAAGGGTCAGCGCAGCTCTATGAGGCTCAGGAGGGTAGGCATGCGTACGGTGCAAGCGGTGGAGGAGCAACCAGCTGCCATCTTGCGGTCGGCAAGTCGAAGGGGTCCAGCTCAGGGAAAGGAGCACCTCGCGCTCGCCTTCTTTTGCAGAAATGGGTGAATTTACGGTACCAGAGAACGTCTCTGACCAGCCTGGAAGCGTTTAACCCGCGGCTCAAGCCGTGGACGCTGTTGTGTGTTTTCCTCCGCTTTCGTTCAACGCGTTCGAGGCGCGTCGCTGCTTCTCCTCCGCCACTGCTCCTGGCTGCTTGATTACTCGCGCAGCTTCACCAGTACCACCAGCACCCCCAGTCGACCGCCGCCTCGCCCGCCATGGCCGTCACGGTGCTCGCCTCGTTCCCTCCCCTCCTCGGCTACGTCCCCCGCGAGTTCATCGCCCAGGGCGGCCAGTCCTCCGTCTACCGCGCCCTCAACCCCGCTACCGACGACATGGCCGCCATCAAGGTCGTTCCCCTCGCCCTCACTGCCGCCCAAGTCAGCGAGCGCGAACAGGCGGCGGTGCAGGCAAAGGCCAAGCAGCTCATCCGCGAGATGCGCATCCACGAGACTCTCCAGCACCGCAACATCCTCCGGCTCTTCGGCGGCGAGACGCGGGACGGCTGCGCGGTGCAGACGGAGCACCGGCCGATGGACTGGCCGGCGGGGTTGTACATGGTCCTCGATCTGGGTGAGTCCAGTTGACCTCTTCCTCTCTTTGCTACACATTGACGGTATGCTCTGATATGTGTCGTGGCCCTGCTCGCCTCGCAGCGGATGGCGGCGACCTCTTCGACAAGATCAGTACGTCTCCCACTTGCTCTTTTCTCTCCCTTCCCCACCGCCAGTACTGACGTGTCTTACTTTCCTTGCAGCTCCCGACGTCGGTATTGACGAGGACATCGCTCACCTGTACTTCAAGCAGCTCATCTCCGGCCTGGTACGCCTTTTCCTCCCGTCCCTCCTTCCCGTCTTCTTCTCGAGCAATGCTGATCCACCTCTTCCTTGCCTCTTCGCTCGTGTCCTTCCCTCTCCCCGTCCACAGAAATACCTCAACCACCACGGCATCTGCCACCGCGACATCAAGCCCGAGAACTGCCTCCTCGACGGCCAGGGCAACCTCAAGGTGTCCGACTTTGGCCTTGCGACCGTGTTCAAGTACAAGGGCCAGGAGCGACTGCTGAAGGACCGGTGTGGGAGCCCGCCTTACGGTTAGTTGGGGATGCGCTTTCCGAGCTGTCGCCGTTCTTGGCTGAAAGCGCGACGACTGACTTGCTTGCGAGTCCTGTTCGTCTCGCAGCCGCACCCGAACTCGCACGACCTCAACCCTATGCTGCGGAGCCGATCGATGTCTGGTCCGCCGGTGTCGTCCTCTTTGCCCTCCTTTTCGGCAGTACGTCCTCTTTCCTCGTTCTCTCCGTTCCTTCCCTTCTCTCACCACTCGCGCTCATGCCACTGCCATCCTCTCACAGACACCCCCTGGGACGAGCCCACCCCTTCCGCACCCGAGTTCGCCGCCTACCTCTCCTCCCAGTCCGCCTCGCCAGGCTCTCTGCCGCACTTCGAGCCCTGGACGCGCCTGAGCCAGGACAGCGGCGTGGCTCACCTACTGTTGCGGCTGCTGACGGTTGACCCGGCGGGACGGCCGCGGTTAGCTGACGTGGAGAGGGGCGGGTGGTATCGACAGTGCGCTTTCCTTCCAGTTTACCTGCCCCCCCCCCTTCCCCCTTCCCCCTTTTCTTCTTCTCCCCTTTTTTCGCTTTCCTACTTGCAAGCGCAGTGTTGACCTCCCTCACGTCTTCCGACAGAGCTAATCCGCTTCTGAACGCCTCGACCGGTCTCGTCGCCGAACCGCACGTCCTCCTCCACCGCCTCATGACCAAGATGTCCGCGCATGACTACGTCGGCCCGCCGGCAGAAGACTACGAGGAGATGTACGTCTACTGCTCTTTCCCTCACTGCCCCTCCTGGCCCCCCACCTTTTCCTCTCCTCCGCACCCGTGCTGACCCCTGTGTCGGCGTGAACAGCATGGCCGAGGCGGATCTGTCGATGTCGTCGCAGCAGCTGCCATCGGCGACGCAGGCGGCGTTCAGCCAGAAGATGAGCCAGCGCGGGCTCGACCCGCAGCAGAGCTTCCGAAGCTCGTTGCAGCTCTACGTGCGTTTTCTCCCTGCCCTCTCTCCTACACTTTCTCCTTCTCCGTGCGATCAAACGTACTGACAACTCGCTCTCGCGCAGTCCCGCCTCTCGATGGCCCCGACGCAGCGCACCAACCCGAACCTCACCCGCTTCTTCACCACCCAGCCCCTGCCCGTCCTCCTGTCGCTCCTCACCCGCGCTCTCGACGCCCTCGCCCTCACCCCTCCCTCGAACGTCAGCAAAGCGCACGAGCTCCTCTACTCGGATGTCTCGCCCTCCTCGACCTCCTCGTCCAGCTCGACTTCGTCCGCCTACTCCGAATCGGCGACCCGCGCACCCACCGTCGAGGAGATCCAGCTCGCGCCGCTTGGGAGCCTGTTTGCGCGCTTCCGGATCCGGACGACGGACAAGAGGGGCCAGAGGCTGTGGGTCGGGATCCAGGTGAGCAAGTCGGTGCTGCCTCCCTTGCCGGGGCAGCAGGGCGGGGCGTCGCAGCAACGAAGGGCGGCGAGTCAGGGCGGAGGCGGTCTGGCAGGGATGGATCTCGACTCGGACGACGACGACGAGGACGACGATGAGGCACCCGCACCAGGGGGAGCACCAGGAGGAGCGGGCGAGGAGCAGGGCCAGGAGGGGCTCGACGTCGTGTGCATGAAGCGCGAGGCGGACCCGCTCGAGCTCAAGCGGCTGTGGAAGGCCGTGTGTGAGAGGCTGCCGGACGAGGTGATCGTCACGCGGTGAGCGGGGGTGAGGGGAGGAAGGGAGGAGGATGATGGACGAGGATCGGGACGTTGTACAGACCCGAGATAGCTTTTCTTCGCACTGCATCGCAACGCATACGTATCACCTCTTCCGTTCGTCGCGCCGCGCACCAACCAGGGCTCGCCTGGAGAGCAGAATAGCCCAAGAGATGAGGAGGAAGAGCAGAAAACGGCTGGTTTGGCTTTCTTTCTCGCTATACGCCATCTTCAGCCCCTACGAAGTCACCAATAACAAGCTGCCGGCGAGCTTGAGCTGATATGGGGGATGCAGCAGTGTGAGCGAGTTGTCCGCTTCGACCCGAAGATGGAGGGCGCGGGAAGAGCGAGACTGGCACTGGGCAACCTTCGGGTTCGTGAAAGCCTCAGGCGCGGGATATCAAGCAGCCTTGCTGGCTCATCGCCGCCGATCGTGGGGATGCGTAGGCAGCAGAAGGGAAGAAGAGCCGGAGGGAGATGCGGTCAGCGGGTTGATCTCGTCTAGCACCTCTCGCAACTGGAGCGGCCCTCTTTCTTCGCTCACTCGCTTTGTACCACCTCCATAGTCCGCCCGATGTCGTCTGCGTGGAAGTCGTACCTCAACCGCTCGCTCGAGCACCTCCGCGATCGCAGTGCCCAAGGTGCGCCACATCTCCCTTCCCACCGCTTTATCGGCCGAAGAGACACGCTGATCGCCTTCTTTGATCCACTCGACAGTCCTGCGCGCGAGCCCCAACAGCCCGCACGGCGACGTCCTCCCGCTCGTCTCGCTCCGCTCCCACGACGACCTGAAGCAGTTCGCGCTCGGGTGCGACGCCGATCTCGGTCCGTCTTCCTCTCCTCGTTTCCTCTGCCTACACGCTGACCTTGGAGACGCGGCTGGGACGCGCAGGTGGCAAGAGCAGCGTGACGCTCGACCTGGGGCCGGAGGGCAAGGGCCGCTTCTGGGGCCGGCTGAGCAACGACCTCAACCCGGGCAGGCGGAAGGAGGGCGTGATCGAGCGCGGAGGGTATGCTGGGTTCCGGAACAAGGTGCGCAGTCTTCCTCCCCCTTTCTTTCCCTCCCTTTCCTCCCGGGCTGATCTTGCTGGTCCTGGCGCGAGCAGCAACGCACAACGCTCTTCGGGACGCAGACGTGGGACACGTCGCTGCATGACTTCCTGCGGCTGAGGGTCAAGAGCTCGGGAGACGGGATGAGGTACTTTGTCAACATTCAGACAGAGGGTCCTGGTGCGTCGAGCTCGTCCGCGCTCCTGCCTCTTTCCTTCTCTCTGGAGACCCCGGGAGCTGCTCGTTGACCTAGATGCTCGCACAGTCCGCTCCGACCTCTTCCAGCATCGCCTCTGGCTCCCCGCGCCGGCGTCCGAAGACGCGCCGCACGAGTGGACCGACGTCTTGATCCCGTTTTCCGACTTCACGCTCACCAACTCGGGCGACATGAGCGGCCAGCAGCTCGAGATGCTGCGCACGGGCGTCAGGACGGTCGGCATCAGCGTGCTGGGCCCAATGGAGGGGAGGTGCGTCCGCTCTCTCTCTCTCGCTCTTCTTTTCCCACCTCCTTCTCCTCTTCGTGGATAGCAAGGAGCGTGTAGTTGACGTCTGAGGGCGCGCAGGTACGAGCTCGGCATCGAGGCGATCGACGCCGTGTCCATCGACCCGTCGAAGCTGGACGAGCTCCCGCCGCAACGAGACGCCGAGGGAAACCCGCTGTAGGCCCGCTGTCGTCTCGGGAGAAGCAAAAGTAAGTATGCTGTGCCAAGTGAGGCTCACTTGGCAGAGGTCGCTTCCGTGAGGAGGAGGAGGAGGCAAGAGAAAAGGTCGCTTTCGCTTCCCGCGCTCAGCTTCCGCTTCGCCCGAGAGCTCGATCGCATCTTCCGAGCAGGAGAAAGCGCAAGTGCCCTCGTCAGCTGAACTCGGGTCCCGCCACGACTCGATCGACTCTTCACCCACTTCTCGCTTTCTCTCCCCTCTTTCTCGGTCGCGCTCCCATGCGCCCCTCTCTCACCTCGAGCTCGAGCGACTCCCGCTTCTCCTCGTCACCGCCCAAGCGCACCACTCGCGGCCCTCCTCCCTCGCTCCTTCGCTCCTCACCTCCCCTTCCCGCACCACCGCCGAGTCGCCCTTCGCGCCCCCGTCCTCCCTCTCCCTCATCTTCGCCTGCTTCGCTCGGGGCAGGGACCGTCCTCCTCCCGCTCTGGGAGCGCCCTGGCTCGTCCCCTCTGCACTCGGAGCCGCTGTCTTCCTCACTCGCAACCGCTTCAGCCTCATCTTCAACGACCGCCCGCCTCCCGCCCAAGCCGGTCGCGAAGCTCGCCCCAACTAGGTTCAGCTACTTCACGATGCCGGCCTGGGCGTCAGGGTGGACGACGGGTGAGTCCGCTTCCGAGGTGGGAGAAAAGCAGCGAGGAGGGGAGGGGCAAGGGAGCGGGCTTGCGGGAGGGCTCCTGCCTCGTCCTGACGAGGAAGGCTGCGAGACGGTGGGTGAGTGGCAGGCGAAGAAGCGGAGGGTGCAGCCGGAACAGCAGAGGAAGGAGCGCGGGGGGAAGAGGGGCGGGGCGGAGCGGCGGACGAAGAAGAGGGAGAGGGAGTGGGGACGAGACGTGAATGGGTAGCCATGGGCTGGAACGGACCCTGGTAAACCTGAGAGCGAAACGCAAGGAGGGGAAGGCAGGAGAGACTGGAAAGGAGTTTGAAGGAGGGGGAAAGGGGGGCGACAGAAGGCAGCGAAGGGCGGGAAGCTGTCAACGCGAGAAGGCCTCCTATCTCGAGAAGCCCGCGAGAGGAGCTGGGAGACGTCGGAGAAGGAGAGGAACGGGAACAGAAATGGAAAGCGAGAGGAGGGAAAAGGGTATCGGGTCTCGAAGACGGCCGCCGCCACGCTCGCTCGCCCGCAGACCTCTATGCGGTCCGGCTGATTGGTGTGCCTTCCCTCGTCACGGCCCGAGCGAGCGAGAGCGGAAGCGGAGTCTGCGAGAAGCGAGCACGTTGGGCGAGCGAGGACGAGACGAGTCGAGTGTGGAGGGGCGGTTCGGTTCGGTAGGGTGGTCGAGGCGGTGGAGGAGAAGCGGAAGCGTGGTAGCAAGCAGATGCAAGTGGGAGCGGGTGGGTGTGGGTTGGGAGGAAAGGGTCGAGTGACGCCCGCCAACTTCCCAACCGCTCTTGCTCTTCCCTACCTCTCTCCGCTGCTTCGTAGTCCCTCGGACCCACTCGAGCGCACCCATCTCCACCCCCCTGACGCGCACCAGCCCCGACGGACGCTGCACGCGCTCCCTCTCCCTGCTCCTCCTCAGCCATCACCTCCTCTTCCCCAACTCGCCTTCCATCTCCGACCTTGCAACGGTGCAGCACCGCCTCGCTCTCACACTCCGCCTCGCTCTCACACTCCGCCTGTATCTTGCACCGTCACATCGCGCGCACCGTCAAGCAGGACTGCGCCTCTCTTCGCCGCAGTTCCGAAGCAGTTCCCACCCGCTGCCTTCTCTCGTCGCAACCACGTCCGTAATGGCACTCTGAGCACACCGTCACCACCACCACTCGACACACCCTTCGCCGCCTCCGTCAACCACCCCGCCCTTCCCTCCCTCTTCCGCCCGCCCAGCCCCCACCTCCCTCCCCAACTCGCGCTTCTCTCCCTTTTCTCGCTTGAAAGCAAGTACCGCACGATGAACACCCTCCAATACTTCCTCTCCACCCTCCGACCCGCACCGCCTCCCTCCCCAAGGGCAAGCACCAGCGAGTTGCCCATCCCTGTCGAGGGCAAGGACCACCTCTCGCCCCTCGAGGTCCCCCTGCCGCCCGACGACGTCCCCGAGTTTCAGCCTCGCGACGAGGAGGAACAGCGCCGGGAAGTGGCAGAGGAGGGAGAGCCGCCGGCGCCGCCACGGCCTCCACCCTCGAGGCGGGTAAGCAGCAGGAAGGGCAAAGCGAGGGAGCACGACTTTGTCCCCGTCCCGCCGCCTCTAGCCCCCGGCGAGGATCCGCTACGAGACGGCGCGACCGTCCGGACGGAACTTGACCGGGGCGAGGGCGTCGAGGGCGCCTTTCTGGGCCAGCCGGGCGGAGCCGAGCAGCAGCTCCTGACGCCGCCGCCGTCGCCCGGCCTCGAGCACGCGCCGCCGCTGCCCGCACCCTTGTCCCCTCCTCTTCCTTCTTCGAGCACCCCTCCGCTGCCTCCACCCTCTGCCTTCCCCCTCCTCTCGCGCCTCGCGGCCCTCCCCCTCCTCCCACTCCGGCTCCTCACCGCCCCGCTCTCGACCCTCGTCCTCCTCGTCCGGCGCTTTCTCGCCCTCTTCGGCCTTGCGCCGCTCCTCGACCCGCTCCTCGGCGCCGCTGGAGGGGCAAAACGGCCCGGGTGGAACGCGCTCCTCGCGCCGCCTGCCCGTGCCGTCGCAGGCGTACTGAGCACTGAGGGAGGCGGAGAGGCGGCGGACGAGAGCGAGGCGGAGAAGGGTGGCAAGGGCGGGGTTGTCAGCAGGCGGAGCCGGATCCTGACCGTTGCGCTGCGGTTCAACCAGACCTCCGCCGCGCCGTCTTCCACCTCGTCGTCTCGGTCGCGCACGCCCTCGCCCGCGTCCCTATCCGCCCCTGTTTCTGCCGTGCCTCGCCCGCTCGCCGCCCCGGCCCCGCCACCAAAGCTCACGCCCAAAACCCTCGTGCTCGACCTCGACGAGACGCTCATCCACTCGACGTCGCGGCCGTACGGGAAGGGCCGCGGCGGGCGCGGCGGCGCGGCGGGCAAGGGGCTGAAGACGAGGGTGGTCGAGGTCGTGCTTGAGGGGAGGAGCACGGTGTACACCGTGTACAAGCGGCCGTGGGTCGACTTCTTCCTGCGCAAGGTGCGTATTCCCTGTCTCTGTGTTCCTTCTCGCCCTGCGATTGAGCGGCTCGGGACTGACGCCAACGGACGGGCGAACCCGCGCAGGTCTCGTCGTGGTACACGGTCGTCATCTTCACCGCCTCGCTGCCCGAGTACGCCGACCCGGTCATCGACTGGCTCGACGGCGGCGACGGCCGCGGCGGCATGGTCGGCGCGAGGCTCTTCCGCGCCGTACGCCCTTCTCTCCTCCTCCCTTGCTCTTCCTTTCTTCCGGCCCTGGAGAGGCAGAGGCTGACCTTGGTGGGGGCACGGGCAGGACTGCCTCGCACGGAACGGGAGCTACGTCAAGGACCTGTCGGTTGTTGACCCGGACCTGAGCCGCGTGTGCTTGGTCGACAACAGCCCGGCGAGCTATGCGGTCAACCAGGGTCCGTCTCGCTCTCTCTTTCTCTTGATGTCCTCGTCTTTCTCTCGCCCTGAGCACTGCTGAGGAGCCCGTGCGGGCTGTCCAAAGACACGAGCGAGACTGACGCTTTTCTTCCTTCGTCCTCCTCCTCTTCCTATCCACCTTCCGCCTCCTTTGTCCCTCTCTCTCCTGGCTCCACCTCGTCGTCCCATCGACAGCAAACGGCATCCCGATCGAAGGCTGGATCAACGACCCGACGGACGAGTGCCTGCTCGACCTGCTCCCGATGCTCGACTCGCTGCGGTTCACAAACGACGTGCGGCGCGTGCTCGGCCTGCGTGGGTTCGGCCGCGGTGCGGCGGGAGGAGGGGGAGGGGCGGGAGCGGGGAGTGTAGGGGCGGGCGTGGGAGGGGGGTTGAGGATGAGCCAGGTTGGCGGAGGAGGGGGAGGGAGGAAGTAGTGGGAGCGAGTGTATGTCTCTAGCTAGCCAGGGGAGGGAATGAAAGGACACTGCAGGTTTGCGTCGCTGTCGCCCCCGGTGAGGGCTGGGCAGGCGGGTGTGCGTGTTGAGCGACGGGTCGATTTGGAGCACGTCGAGGGAGGGACAGGAGGTTCGTTCGGGAGGAGAAGTGGGGGCGGCTCACCCAACGCTCTCTCCTCTCTCTCTCCTTCTTCTACCTGCGCACTGGCACGGGCAGCCGTAGCAGCACCCTCTGCACCCCCTCCCGCCCCTCTCCTGTCGCCCCCTTCGCGCGCTCTTCCCGCTCGCACCTCGTCCTCCCTCTCTCCTCTCCTCGCTCACCGACTCGACTCTCGCTCTCGCCTCGCACGCCGTCGACCATGAGCGTCCGAGCCAGGGAGGACTCGCCCGTCCTCTACACCAGCCCACGAGTGCCGGACCATGCGAACGAGGACGACGACGAGGTGAGGATGAGCGTGATCAGCTCACAAGCGATGGTGCACCTCGCTTACTCTTGCTCGTTCGTGCTCACTTCGACTTACACACAGCACCACCGCGCTCACCGGCCCTCCTCGCCCGCCATCCCCGACTCGCCCTCACACCCATTCGCCGACTCGACCAACGCCGGCCCCGCCGCTCCGCCCTCGGCGTTCTACTCGCCTACCTCGTCGCCTAGAGCAAGGAGGACCAAGAGGATGGACGGAGGAAGCGGGTTGGGGATCGGCAGGGCGGGCAGGGGGAGCGAGGACGATGAGGAAGACGACGAGGAGGAGGGGAGACGGTGCGTCTTTTCTCGCGGGCTTTTCTCGCCTTCCTCCTATTCGAACGAGGAGAAGGTGCTGATCGCAGTCTGTGATCGACCAACAGCGACTCTACCATCCGCCCGACGCACCGTCCCGCTCCTCCCCCTCCCTCGGCCTCGTCCTCCTTCGCTTTCCCGTCGACCTCGACCAGCACACTCTCGCACTCGACCTCTTCCGCCCTACCTCCTACGTCTCCTTCGCGCCTCCCTCGCCCGAGCGCCCAGGCCAAGGGCCACCGCGCGACCCAGTCGCTCTCGTCCGTCCCGCCGTCCGCCTCAAAGGTCTCGCTCATCCCCGGCCGTCCTGCCCCTCCGCCTCCTACTTCCAACTCTCCTTCTCCCGCTCACACAAGTACCGCGAGCCCGCACGCGCCGATCCCCGACCCAGCCTACCCCGTCCGCTCCCAGCGCGTCTCGGTCCTCTCGCGCTCGCAGTCCCTCTCGCAGAGCCTCAACGCGAGCGGCGGCCTCAAGCAGTCCGCGTCGAACGAGGACCTGACCAAGGAGGAGCCGCCCTACAGCCCGACGATCTCGGGTGGGCTGGCGCGCCGGCTGTCGGTCTCGTCGCTCTCGTCTGCCTCGGGGGATGAAGAGGACGACCCCGAGGGCGAAGAGTGGATGCGCAGGGAGGCGGTCAGGAGGAGGGACGAAAGGCCGATGGCGAGGAGGAGCGAGAGTCTGCCGGTTTTCCCGAGGGTGGAGGATCTGGAGGCGGAGGCGAGGGGGAGGGAGGAGGAGAGGAGGAGGAAGAGGGAGGAGGAGTTTGGGACTTTGCCGGTGCGTCGTTCGCTCTGCCATCCTTTTCTTGAGCCGGGCTCTGCCCGAGTAGGTCGCCCACCCTTTGCTCCCCTTCCTCCTGCAGCCCAACCCGAAACTTTGGCTCCCCTCGCACCTCGCCCTCTACCTCACCCACACGCTCTCGACCTCGCTCTCGCCGCCCATCCCCTCAACCTCGCCTCTCATGCACGACATCACGGCCTTCATCCACTCGTCGCGCCTCTCGGGCCGCACCTTCCTCCGCCTCCGCGACGCCGACGTCGACGAGCTCGGCATCAACGTCCGCTGGCGCGTCCCGCTCAACGCCGCGCGCGAGAAGCTTCACGCCGACGTCGCGGCGCAGCAGCTCGGCGGGCTCAGCGTCCCGCTCTGGGGCTTCCAGGGCGGCTTCGGCTCGCCGTCCCTCTCCGGAGGCGAAGAGCTCCTCTCGCCCGACCTGGACGGGAGCGGCCTCAGGAGGCGCCCGAGCGTCGACGTCGAGGGCTCGGCGGACGAGGACGAGCAGGGCAAGGAGGAGTGGAAGGCGAGCTGGAGGACCCTCGGCGGGCGGACGCCCGGGCGGGTCAAGGGGCTCAGAGCCGCGTTCGAGAGCGCTGAGGGCGGCGCGGCGTCGCCCAGCCCTGCTCGCGAGCTCAGCGCGTCGGTGAGAAGCAGCGGCCGGGGGAGGGGCAGAGGCGCGTGGGAGGACCAGGTGCAGACCTGGCGCGGGCGGTACCGGCTCGGCGGCGGGCACCAGCACGCGCGCGGCGACTCGACCGAGAGCGCGCTCAGCGCCGCGAGCGTCGACTCGCTCGAGGG
Organism: Rhodosporidiobolus sp. SP3-3/4; assembly: GCA_029873605.1. Taxonomy (NCBI): domain Eukaryota; kingdom Fungi; phylum Basidiomycota; class Microbotryomycetes; order Sporidiobolales; family Sporidiobolaceae; genus Rhodosporidiobolus; species Rhodosporidiobolus sp. SP3-3/4. Next base: position 176,943 of record JAQJIZ010000107.1, on the reverse strand, counting down.
TCGGTACGCGACCGTCAAGCCCGGTTCGGCCGCGATGGCAAGGTCGACTCGGCCCGTCAGCGGGTTGCTGTTCGGCCGTGACGGCGGCGCGAGGAGCGAGGGCGAGGATCCGTTCGGGGACGGGTCGGCGTCGGAGAAGGAAGAGCAGAGCGGAGGCAGCGGCTTCCCCTGGGGCTCGTCCGCCTCGCGCCCGTTCATCCGCCCGTTCCATCACCGCCACTCGCACTCCTACTCGGGCCACTCGCACACGCTCTCGCAGCACTCGACCACCTTCTCGGACGCGTCGTCCGCCGGGGCTCAGCACCCTTTCCCGTTCTCCACCCCGCCCGCTTCGCCGCCTGCGGCGTCCTCCGTCCCGAGGCTCGAGCTCGACCTCGCCTCGTCCCCGCCGGTCTCGCCCTCGCCTGCGCGCCGCACGCAGCCCCGCCCGAGTGGGCACGGCCGCTCGTACTCGTCCCCCGACGGGGCGGGCAAGCTCCCCGCGCACCCGGGGAGGGACTACCAGGCGTCGATCCTCGCGCACACGCTGCCGTACAGGCCCGTCACCGCGCGGCCTCTGCTCCAGGACCAGGAGGAGGAAGTGGATGTGGACGAGGACGAGGCGAACGCGAGCCCGAAGGGCCGGCTACCGAGGTTCCTCAGCTTGGAGGGCAGACAGCGCACGCTCGTCGCGTCTCGCCGGCAGTCGAGCAGCGCCGGAGGAGACGGCGAGCACGCTCTTGGGGAGAAGAAGGTCGCGTTCCGCGAGCTGGTTAGCCAGGCTTACGGCGCGGAGGCGTACGAGGGCGAGGAGGAAAACGACGAAGACGACGACGAGGGCGGCGAGACGGTCAAGCCCGCGCGCCGTGCTGGGTCGGGCTCGAGCGGGTCCGGCAGCGGCTCGTCGGGGAGCGGAGGGAACTCGGTCGCGGCGCCGCCGAGCCTGAGCGCGCTGTTCGGCCTCGAGATCCCAAAGGTGCGCACCAAGGCGAAGGGTGCGGGCATGGAAGGAGAGGGCGAGGACGGGTTGGCGACGCTGTTTGTGCCGGGGCATGGGAGGGGGGCGGGCGAGGAAGGGCCCGGAGGAAGGAAGGGCAGCTTGGTCGTCGTCAAGAGTGCGTCGAGCTCCTTTCCCTTGGCACCTCGTTGCTCCTCTCGCAAGGAGACTGTGCTGATGCAGGTGAGCGCCCGATCGCAGAGTCGCAGCTCGCCGCCCTCCACCGCCGCCTCGACGAGGTCGAGGCGCTCGTCTCGTCCGCCTTGGCGTCCTCGTCTCCCTCCGCGTCGGCCGCGGGCTCGCCGGTCGTGCACCGCTCGTCTCCGTCGCGCTCGGGCGCTGTGGGGGGTAATGAGGGCGCGGAGGGGTTGGAGGGCGTGGTGGAGAAGGTCGATGGGTACGTCTTGGCCTCTCTTCTCGCTCCCCCTGCTGTGAAAGCGAGCGATTGAACCTGGTCTTGCGAGTACTGACCTACTTCTTGCGCCTTCCAGCCTCGAACGCCTCACCCGCGACTTCCTCGCCAGCGCCTCTCCCGCTTCCACCCCCTCCACCTCCCCGACCTCGACCCTGCGCACGCCCTCGCATGCCGCACGTGCGCCGCGTTCCCGGGTCTCGTCTTTCACGCCCAGTGACGGCAGCGGCGAGGGCGAGCTCGAGTGGCCCAAGGGGTGGAAGGCGCTGAGCGGGTACGTCGTCGCGGCGAGTATCGGCATCGGGGTGCGTTCGGCTCTTCCTTCCAGTCCCTCTTCATTCCTGAGCACTTACAAGCGAGTACTGATCCTCCTGGTCGCCCCTGGTCGTCCGTCCCTGCCCAGATCGTCGCCGGCGAAGTCGTCCTCTCCTCCGTCTTCGGCCTGCGCGGTCGGCGCTGAGCACCCTCCCTCCAGTCTCTCCCTCCAGTCTCTCACTCCCTTTCACGACCCCATACCCTACCTGTCTACATATTCCCCCTTCGTTTTTCCTCTGTACCCTCTCTCGCTCACGTCGCTTGTCGTTGTTCCTTCCCTCCATTTCGCCTCTCTTCAGCCTGATCACGGACGCTTTGCCGGACACGCACGTACCCTCTCTCCACAGGCTTTGCTCTCGAGGGCATGTAAGCAGTGGCTCTTCTCTCTCTTCGGGGAGGAAAGGCGAGTTGGGAAGGTCGGCTTGCGATCGCAACCAGTTTTCGCTGTCGTCTTTCTCCCTTTCATTACGCTTCTGGGGCTCGACGTTTGCGCTTCAAAGATTTCCAACCTGCCGTGCAGCCTCTGGGCCCTCTGCACCGCCTTCGTCAGCCCTCAGCAGCTCGCTCCTCCCACCTCTTCGCACCTTCCGCTTTGCGACCCTTGCGACGTCGGGTCGGGCTTGGCCCGCTGACGCCTGTACCGCAAGTATGGGCCTCGGGGAAAGTTCAAGGATTGCTTGGCGGGGCGAGGTACTGGCTGGGTGGTGTCAGCATTGGAGGCAGCTCTCCAGGCGGGTTCGGGCTCGCGGCTGCTTCTTGTCCTCTCTCTTCCGCTTTCTCCTCCTTCGACAAACCCGCCAGCTTCCGCCCAGCAATAATGCGCTTGCTCTTCTCGCTCGCTGCACTCGTCTCCGTCCAGGCGCTCGTCGTCGCGGCCCAGGGCCTTAATTTCACTCTGCGGTACCCGTACGCTCGCGACGGACTTGAGGCGTCTCTCTCGCCGCGTGAGGGTGCCGGAACGTCTTCTTTCCCTCGCCCTCCCTGCTCTACCCTTGGCCTTACCTTTTTCCACCGCCAGGCAACTGCACTCAGCGCGAAAACGGCACCTACGCCGGCGGCTTCGTGCGCTCGACGGTGCCGATCAACGACACCTTCAGCATCCTGTTCACGTCGGGCGTGCCGAACGAGACGGTGCGCGTCCAGGCCGAGATCGCGTGGGGCGAGAACCCGGTCATCCAGGCGAGGGGCAGCGGGACGCAGCTGCAGATCCCGCACAACACGCTGATGGAGCAGCTCACGATCAACGAGGAGGGGAACGTACGTCTGCTCTTTCTGCTTCTTTCAGTAGAAGGCGGAAAGGCGACAAAGCGAGGCCTGACCGTTTTCTTCTCGACAGTACTGCCTCGAGGTCGACACCAGGAGCCTCTTCGACTCGTCCATCAACCAAGGAATCGCCAACACGAGCGACTATAGTATTCGTGACCGTACCCAGGGCACGCTCGGGTATGTTCTTCCCCTTTTCTCACAACGCGTTTTCTTCCCTTCCGTTTCCGTTCCGTCGCCTGATCACCTTTTTCTCGTCCCCGTCCTCTCTCTCAGCCTCTTCGTCTACACCTCGACCGGCGTGTCCGCCTACTGCGCCGACATCATGCTCCAGACGGAGGGCTTCATCCCCGACAACGCGAAGGACTGGTGCAAGCAGGCCAAGTCGCTCACCGCCACGGGTGGGTCGAATGGCGCGGGCGAGGTGGCCGTCAAGGCTGGGCTGGCGGTGGGAGCGCTGGCGCTAGCGGTCGGATTGTTGGCGATGTAAGCAGGCAGAACAGGAGGAAGAGGAAAATGGTAGGGAGAAGACGGCGAGCTGCTGGGAGGGCGGTCGGCTCGGAAATCATGCACATATATCGCTCGCACCCATCCACAGCAGCTCACCGGCGTGCTCGTCCTGCGAAGGAAGGGAGAAAAACGGACCTCCTGTTCGCCCCGGCCTCTTGCCCGCTTCTTCACCTCCTCTTCCCACCTTCTCTAGCCTCCTGCGCTGTCGATCTCTGCCACGCGCGGCGAGTCCCGCTGTTCCGGCTGGAAAGGAGGCGAGCGTCGCCGGAAGAGGGATAAGAAAAGCACCTTTCTCCTGCCCCTCCTCGTTCTCCTGCTCTCTTCCGCCCGTTCTAGCTCGTACTGAGCGTGTACAACTCGCCGACAAGACCGCCGACGTGCAGCGTTTGCAGCAGCAGCGCGCAGCCACATCCACCTCCGCGACCCCACTCTCCCGCACCTCGTTGTCCTCGCTCTTCGCCCTTCGCTCAGGGCAGGCCACACATTGTCGGCATCGCTACTCACACCTCAGTGAACACCACTCACGCCCGCCTCGCCATGCCCCGCGTCTCGACCGCCGCTCTCGCCGGTGCTGCCCTCGCACTCCTTGGAGCGATCTCAGCGCCCAAGCAGGTGTCCGCCGCTTACAGCCTCAACAACAGCTACAGCGGGTCGAGCTTCTTCGATGGCTGGGACTACTACGGTCAGTCCCTGTTCCGCTGCTGAGCTGGTTCGGAGCTGCCGATGTCGGTGTTTGGTGAGGGCGGCGAGGCGCGTGCACAGGTTGACGAGCACAGCGAGGCGCCAGGAGACACCACCGGGCGTAGCAGGGTAGGACGAACGCTAACTTCTGCCTTTCCCGCTCGCGCAGGCAACTACGACAACCTCACCCTCGGTACCTTCCCTTACCTCCCCTTCCTGCACGAGCCATAGCTGATACTGCCGTTCTCGTTTCGCCCTTCGACTCTTCCAGGCGACATTGACTGGGTGAGCCTTTCTCGTCCGCACGTCTCGCGTGCCTTGCCAGCCGGCCTGACCCTTTCTTCCTCCGCCAGGTCAACCAAACCGACTCGTCCGATCTTGCCTACGTGAACGACGCAGGAGTACGTTCTTGCTCCCTTCACCACTCCGGGCACTCTCCTGCGTGTACAGCAGCTGGAGCCGCCCGCTCGCTGCTTCGGGTCTTCCCTTTTCTCCCCTGGCTTACCTATCGTCGCTCCCCCAGAACGCCATCATCAAGGTCGACAACACCTCGACCGTCCTCTACCCGAACAAGCGCCGCTCGGTTCGACTGCAGTCGCAGGACTCGTACTCGATCGGCTCGCTCTGGGTGTTCGACTTCCTCCACGTCCCGTACGGCTGCTCCGTCTGGCCTGGTGCGTCTTTGTCCTTCCGCTCTCCCCTTCACCTGTGTACTGACGGTCCTCTCCCTAATCCAGCCGCATGGTCCCAGGCAGCTCAGTGGCCGGAGGGTGTGTTCCCCTCCTTTCCTCCTCGTCGCCGGAAAGGTCAGAACTGACTTCTTCTTCCTTTGCCAGGTGGCGAGATCGACACCTTCGAGGGCGTCAACCTCCAGTCGACCAACCAGATGGCCCTCCACACCACCGACGGCTGCAGCGCTTCTTCCTCGTCCAGCTCGAACGCGTTCACCGGCAACTTGACCTGTACGCCCCCCCCCCCCCCCCCCCCCGGTGTTCTCGCTTCTCACGTCCTGACTAGCTCTCTTCAAAGACTCGAACTGCAACAAGGATGCGAACGACAACAGCGGCTGCACCGTTGTCGAGTCGAACCCGGCCTGTAAGTCTCTCCTTCTTCTCCCTTCACAGCAAGATCTGACCCGCGTGTCGCTCGACCAGCTTACGGTGAGGCGTTTGCTGCTGCTGGCGGAGGTGTCTGGGCTACTGAGTTTGCCAAGGACGGGATCAAGATCTGGTTCTTCTCGGTACGCTTTCCTCCTCTTCGTCCTCCCCAGCCTTCTCTCCCTGACGAACTCCCCTTTGTAGCGCTCTGACGTCCCGTCCGACCTCCTCACCTCGAACACGTCTGCCATCCCCGACCCGAGCAACTGGGGCACGCCGTCTGCCGACTACTCCGCCTCGTCGTGCAGCATCCCGGACTACTTCGCGCCGCAGCACCTCGTCCTCGACATCACCGCATGTGGTGAGTCTTTCTCGCACTTTCGACGGTTCCGATCGAGCACAACTAATTCCCTTTCTCCCGTCGTAGGCTCGTGGGCTGGTGCCGCTGCGGTCATCAACCAGACCTGTCCGTTGACGACCGACCTCTGCTACACCTCCTTCGTCCTCGAGTGCGTCCGGCAGATCCTGCTGTCCCACCTTCAGCCGCCATGCTGACCTAGTCCTCCCCTTCCTCCTCCGCAGCTCTTCCAACTACAACACCGCCTACTTCGAGATCCCGTCCATCCGTGTCTACTACGACCCGGACAACGCTGCCGAGTCGTCTGCCTCGACGACCGCCACCACCACCGGGTCGGGCACGGCGTCCTCGACCGGCGCGGACGCGTCCTCGACCGGCGGCACGAGCGGCGCCGTTTCTGCCGTATACGGAGCCGGCGGCGTCAAGGCAGTGCTGGCGGCTGTCGCTGGCATTGCAGTTGGCGCGTGGACGCTGCTCTAGGCAAGGCAGAAGCGCATTCTTTTCCTCGACTGTCTTTTCTCTTTCTCTACCTGCGTTCTCCCACCTTCTTTACTTGGTTATCGCTGCACCTCCTTGCACTGAGAACATACACTGGTCCTCACAAAGCTTGCAGACTTGTCCTGTGCGGCGGACCGGGCGCCTAGAGGAAGAAGGAGAGAAAAGGACGAGGAGGTCCGGCCGACATCCTCGCTCAGACGCGCTCGAACTCCTGCAGTGCCCGGATCACGTTCAGCACATGTCGCTTGGGCGCTTGGAAGTCATGTAGCGCGCGAGGCTGAACTGCCGCTCCAGCCTCTTCGCGCAAGTCGAGGAGCAAGTCGCTCGTTTCGCTTCATCTCCCACTTCCTGCTGCTTTGCTTATCGCGTACTCTTGCAGTACATCCGCATTGCTCTCCTCCCGCCCGTGTTCGTCCTCATCGCCTCCGCCCCGTGCCGTTCTCTCCTCCTCACTTCGCGGAGTCCGCTCGCGGTCCCTCCTCCCTCCAACTCGCTCGCCATGCATGGCGACTCGCTCCAAACGAACGCGGACTACGGCACAAGCGACGGCCTCGGCATCGACAGCTCGCTCGACGCCGCGCTGGCTGGCCTCAGCCTCTCCCCCACTTCTTCCGCATCCGCTCCCAGCGCAGCCTCAAGCTCGACCAGCGCGACGAGCGCCACAAGCTACGGCAACTCGACCGCACCGTGGATGGACAAGACCAAGCGGGACCCGAAACGCCTCGAGGAGATGAGCGCCATCGAGCTGTTCGTCCCTTCCCTGTCCTTCGTCCCTCCCGTCTCGCTCACCCTCTTCCGCTTCGTTAGTCTCGACGCGGAGATCCAAGCCTTCGGCCGATGGGCGCGCCCCTCGGACAGCGAGCACAAGTTCCGGATGCACGTCTACGCCTGCTTCGTCCGCATTGTCGAGCGGCGCTGGCCTGGCGCGACTGTCGAGCTCTTCGGGAGCATGCACACCGGGCTGTACCTGCCGCAGGGAGACTTTGACGTCGTCGTCTGCCACGAAGCGCTCGAAAAGCTGTGCGTCCTTGCTCTTCCTACTCTGTCCCTCCTCCGACTTACCCGTTGTTCGCGCATGCAGTCCGACTTACTCGATCCTCACCTCCCTCCGCGACGCCCTGCGGCGCTGCAACTTCGTCTCGCACGTCCAGCTCATCGAGAACGCCCGGGTCCCGCTCGTCAAGTTCACGACCTCGCCCGCGTTCGGCAGCTTTCGCTTCGACGTCTCGTTTAACGGGCCCCTCGGGCCGAAGGGAGCCAGGGAGAGCATGCGACTGCTCGCCGAGGTGGACAAGAAGGTCAAGAACGGCAAGGCGCGCGTCAAGATGCTCGTCATGGTCTTCAAGGCGCTTCTCGACGCCATGGGGCTGAACGAGGTCAAGAACGGTGGGCTGGGAGGCATGTCGACCTTCTGCCTAGTAATGTCCTACGTCCAGGTGCGCCTAAGTTCTTGACCATCTTTTCCTTCGCTCTCGCCCTGGCGAATTGACACCGCCTTGCTCGGCAGGTCGCCAAGTGGCCCAACCCGCCTTCGCCCGCAGCAGACGTCCAAGGATTCTTCAACTACTGTGCGCTTCCCTTCCTATTTGCGCTTGGCTCGCCTAGTTGACCCTCTTCTCGCATAGACGCCTTCCGCTTCGACTACCAGAACACGGCGATCTCCACCGCCGACGGCGGCAGCATCGCCTACAAGCACGTCTGTCCGTGGTCAGAACGGCAAGCGAACCGGCTGAGCATTCAGCACCCGGTCAACCCTCGTACGCTGCTTCTCCCCTTCTTGTCCCAATCTCGCTTCCCTCTTGTTCCCGCTTTCTCAGACTCCCTTTCCCGCAGAACGCGACCTTTCCTCCGGCTCGCACGCGATCAGCAAGATCCGAAGAGTGCTCGAATCGGTCGCGACTCGGCTTAACAACGCGCTCGACTCCTCCTACGCACCTCATCTCGACAGCGTTCTCTACCGCTGCGGCATCTCCTTCCCCGCTACCGTCCTCGAGCAGCGCCAGCGCAATCAGCGGCTCGCCCAGCAGGGGTCGGTCAAGCAGCTGTCGAAGACCTGGGTGCCGCCCGGCGTTGTCGAAGACCCGGCATTGAAGCGGATGCGAGCGAATGGGCATCTCCCTCCTCTTCCTCGAGCCATGTCGACGACATCGTCGGCCTCGCACGACTCCGACCGGAGCTCGCTGGGCTCGACCTACTCTCCGCCCGAGCACTTCTACTCCGGCACGCACCCGCCAGGCCCCAGCACCCTCCCCTACTCCGCCGCCTTCCCGTCGCCCGGGTCTTCCGCCTTCTCCTCTCCTTCCGCCTCGACGTCCGCCTCACCGGCGCCATCCTCGACGGGCTACGGCAACGGCCTTTCGGCTCTTCCGCCTTCGCCCTACCCTCGAATGCCCGTCTCGACGTCTGCGTCTCCTTACGGTCTTCCCACCGCCCTTCCGCTGCCGCAGTACGTCGCCACTCCCTCGCCGCAGCTCGCGCCGTCGGTGTTCTCTCCCGCCACCCACTCCCCTTCCTACCCACCGTCTTCCCGCCCACCAAACGGCCAATTCCTCCCTCCAACTTCTTCGACGGTCGCCCCGTCGCCCTCTGATGGGTTTCGACCACCCTCCGCGCCCTGGCCCGTCGCTTCTGGGGCGAGGAGCCCTTTCTCCTCATTCTCGCCCTCTTCCCTTGGTCCTTCGAACCCGCCCTTTCCTCATGCACAGCCCTCGCCCACCTATCTCCATCACATACCGCCCACCGCTCAGTAGGACAACCCTCAGCTCCATTTCCCGAGACCACTTTCTCCTGCACGCCGTCCACCTGCCTCCCCGTCATCCCACCCGTCTCCCATTCTTCTTCTTTCGTTGTGTGTTGTTGTGTTGGGTCATTCCGCAATGCCATCTATCCCCTAGCGACTCGTCTCACCGCGATCCTCTCTCGCTAGGTGGGGAGGTTCAGCGGAACGAGGTGCGCTTTCCTCCTTTCTTTCCTCCGGCCTTCCTCGTGCTCCTGCTTACCCTCACTCCGCCTCATCACAGCTACAGACTACTCTTTGCTGCCTCGTGCTTCCGCTTGCCGACTCCAAACGGGCAGAGAAAAACCAGCTCCGCGGTCGGAGGTCCTCGGAGCGCCTCCTCTTCGCGGACTGCTTGCTAGTCTGCGCGAGCGAGCTTCTGCTTCTTTGCGCCCTCGACCACCACGATGCCCGCCCTGGAGCAGCGTTACGACCAGTCCTCGGCGACAGAGTCGGAGGAGGACTTCGTCAACGCCTCGCCTCCCTCTTCCGCCTCTCGCGCTCGCCAACCCGCCCCGCGCCCCTCTTCCCGCTCCTCCGCCGCCTCCGGTCGTCCCTCCTCCCGCGCCTCAGCCTCGAGGGCCGCCAACGTGCCCGTCCCACTCTCGTCCTCCTCCTCGGAGAGCGAGTTGACGGACGAGGAGGAGGAGCGCCAGCTCCAGGAGGAGCTCGCCGACGCGGGCGGCATCGAGGCGGGCGCGGTGAGGGGCGCGCCGAAGGCGAGCAGGGCGGACTGGGTGATGAGGAGCGTCGGGAAGGGCGGGAACGCTGGCTCGAGGGTTTGTCCTTTTCTTCTGCTTTTCCCCTTCCTCGACCTCCTCACTGACAGGGTTGAATACCGTCTTTCGCATGCAGGCCTCTCAGCGCTACACCGCTCTCGACGATGCCGAGCAAGGCATGGCCGGTAGCGGTGCCGGCGGAAGCGGCGCCAGCTCGACTCGCCGCTCGTCGTCCCGCCGTTCTGGCACATCCGGCGCCGCCGCCGAAGGCGTCTCCCGCAGCGGCTCGCACAAGAGCGGCAAGCACCACCACAAGAAGCGCTCGTCCCGCTCGGGCGGCGGTGGCGGCGCGATGTACGACATCGGCAAGGCGGCTCCGACGGCGCAGAGCACCGCCGGCGCGCCGGGTGACGTCCCGTCCAGCAGCAGGAAGGTCAAGACGAAGCGCACGAACAGGTGGATCTGGCTGATTGTCATCGGCGTCATATTTGCGATCGCGATTGTAGCCATCATCGTCTTTGTCGGTTCGTCCCTCTCCACCCACACTTGCCATCGTTGCTTCTCCAAGCTGACTCCCTCTTAACCCTGCATGTTCATCTTTCACAGTGATCAAGAACCGCAACAGCACCTCGACCAAGGATGCCGAGTCGACGGCCGCCTCGGACGTCGCCAGCTCGGCCTCGCAGACTGCCTCGTCCGGTTCCGCTTCCGCAATCAACACTCTCTCGACCGCGCAAGAGCCGTCTTCGTACGGCGACACCGCGACCTTCAAGTCTGGTACCGAATCGGCTGGCTCGCCGACCACGACCTACAACGACGGCCAGTACCACCCTTCGTCGATCTCCGCCGCCGCCGACCAGCAGCCCACCTCGGCGGCACAGCAGAGCACCGGTCAGCCGGGCGCCTCGTCCGCTTCGGACGGCTCGAGCGCGACCGCCCAGACCAACTGGGGCGAGTTCGGCATCGTTACGACCCCGAGCGACTCGGCGTCGACGATGGGCGACTCCGCTTCGTCGACCAGCGACGCCTTTGGTCAGCCCGCGAGCGCCTCTTCCGCCGCCACGGACGGCTTCGGACAGGCTGGCACGACGTCCCAGGCCGACATGCAGAATGGTGCCTCCTCGACCGACTCGATCCAGACCGGCCAGCCCGCCTCGGCGACTACGACCGGCGTCGTCTGGGCGCAGACGACCATACCGACCACCACTGCCGCCTCGCCCTCGTCATCGATGGCTGCCGGTACCGGTTGGGGCGATCAGCAGTCTCAGCGGCAGCAGGGCGCTTCGTCCGCCGTCAACGGGAACGACCCGAACAGCGGCGCTTCTTCCGCTTCGTCGTCCGTCCCGCTCGGCATGGGTCCGGTCAGCGTCTCGACTGATATCCAGGCTGGGGCTTCCGAAACTCAGGTTGGTTGGGGAGGTCCAGGTGCGTTTTCTTCCTTCTTCCTCCCCTCTCTCCCGTCCTTTTGATACCCTCCGTATGTCTTCGCCTTCTTCGAGACTACACTCTGGGCCAGAAAAAGAGCGCGCGAGACTGACCCCACTTTCTCATTCAGCTTCCCCCACCGACGGTTCCTCCCTTTTTCAGACCGCGTCGTCCGACTCGGCCGCTCTCGCTCAACCCTCGCAGACTGCTCAGCCCAGCGACGGCACGTGGCCGCAGCAGCAGGGTCAGAACGACGGCACCTACGACCAGAGCCAGAACCAGCAGGGCGCGTGGTCGTGGTCTTCGTGGGACAGCAAGACGCCCGAGAACCTCGGGCCGTACGGCAACTCTTCTGTGTGGGTCTCGTCTCTTGCGCGCGTGCTCGATTTGCGCATGAAGCGTCTCCATCTCACCTCTCATTTTCCTCTCTCGCGCACGATCTGACCCGTTCTCCCTGTCTTTTCCCCACCGCAGCTACCAAGCTACCGCGCCCAAAACCTACCAGACGTACACCGGCAACGGGACCTGGTGAGTTTCGCCCCGTCCTCCCCTCCTAGCTCTAATCCCGCAAGTTGACATTTCCTTCTGCCCAGGTTCGAATCGTCCAAGCACTACGGCCCTTGCGGCGTCGCGACGACCGACACCGACTACGTCGTCGCCGTCAGCAACTACCTCTGGCTCAACTCCACGGGCGGCGATGCGTCCGCGACTTCTCCGCTTTGCAACGCCGAGGTCCTCGTGACGAACTTGGCGAACGGGCTGTCCATCAAGGCCTGGGTGACCGAGCGTTGCGCAACGTACGCCTGGACGCTCTTCTCTCCCCTTTTCCTCCCTACTGACTAGCCTTTTCTGCAGCTGCTCGGGCGACAACTCAATCGACCTCTCCAAGCCGATCTTCTCCGCCTTGAACAACGACAATCTCGAGACGGGCGTGCTTGACGTGATCTGGGGCATGACGGGAGCGACCGCCAACACCTCGACCTCCGGTACGCCATCGTCCTTTTCCACTTCGTTCCGCCGCTACCGCCTCTTCCTCTCCTCGTTCTCGCCCTCTGCTCTTGTGCACCCTTGTTGGAGAGAACTAACGCATCTTATACATCAGCTGATGCCGCGTCCACGGTTGCCGCTGACCCGTCGCTGACGACCGCCCCGACCTCGACCTCGTCGGACGAAGACAGCGGCTGGTTCCGCCGTCGTGCAACTGCCGAAGTGAAGCTCAACCTCACTCGCCGTCGATGGGCGCTCTGAGTGGAACGAGGCCCGAAGGAGCTGTCGCTGGCGGCGAACGGACGATCAAGGCCTTTCTTTCTTCTCTTCTTTCCTTTCCGCCTTATGCCTTCTCGTCTCGTAGAAAGCATCTTGTTTAACTCTACGTTCTCGCCTCTTCTGTTGGTATCGGTCGAGTTGAAAAGGCGCTTTTTTCGGCTCGTCTGTCGCTTTCTCCCCCTCAGTCAAGCAAAAGGAGTGGACACGCTATGTGCAAGCCATCGTTGCGATTCCGAGAGTCTAGACAGAGAATGTGCAGGAGGAATACTGAACAAGGAGGTACGAGGGAGGGGAACTACCGGCGTTGTGCTGTACAGCGAGGGCAGAAGAGACGGGGAGAGTACCGTACGGACGCTGAAGACAAGTGATACAGAGGAGATACCTACGGAGGGTAGCATTGAAGGTCAGCACTCGAAGTGGAAGAGAGAGAGGAGAGCGAGAGACGCACAGAACGGAGCAGGTTCCCTTCATCCCCTCGAGAAGAACCTCCTCACCCCATCCCCTCTTCCCGCTGACCCGCCGACCGCCTCAGTCGACGTTGAGGTGCGAAAAGAGACCGTCTCTCCCGTCTTGGCCGCCACGAGGCTTGCCGCCCCGGCCCCGGCAAAGGTCCGCGCCCACTTTGGCTGCGACGGACGATCCTGAAGAGCAGCGGAGATGGGGGTGGAAGGCGGGACGGGAGCTGCAGCGACGAGACCGGCTGATCGGCCGCGCGGAGGAGGAGGGGCGGCTTCGTCTACTGTGGCTGAAGGGGAGGAAGACGACGACGAAGAAAAAGGCTCCTCGGCGGCCTCGACGCGGAGAGCTTGCTGCATCTGGCGGAACTCTCTGAGCCCCAGCGGTTTGTGCCTGAGGCCGGGAAGAGCAGCTTCGCTCGCAGCGCGACGAGGCGGAGGAGGAACGGCTGCGACTGGCGGCGGGAGGCGAGGAGGGGGAAACATGAAGGTCGCGGAGAGGGAGGCCGAGGTGATCTTGGGCGAAGACTGGACTGAAGAAGCGGCTGAGCCCGTTGGGGCGGTTGAGGAGGCGCGGGAACGGATGAAGGAGGAAGAGGCGGATGAAAGGGATGCGGCCGAGTTCGAGCGTGGACTCGCGAAGACGGACGGTTCTGCGAGGCGAGGCGAAAAGGGTCAGCGCAAGTGTAGACGGAAGGGTAGGAAGAAAACGGCGTACCAAACTCCTGAATGAGCTCTTCCTCCTCCTCCCCCTCGACCTCCGTGTCCGTGACCTCCGTATCCGCCTCACTCCCCTCCCAACTCCTCGGCGCCCCCCTCCTCTTCCCATCACTCCTCGTCGACGACCTCCTTCTGACCCCCTCCGCCGCCGCCGCCCTCGCTAACCCCCTCTGGCTCTCCCCGTAGCTTACCTTCCTCAGCATGTCCGGCCGCCTCGCAAATTTGAGAGTCAGGTCGCGCGGATCTCTCGCCGACATGACAGGCGAGTGAGGGCTTCGAAGGGGAGGAAGCGGCGGCGAAACATTGGGCGAGGAAAGGCGCGAGGCTGAGAGGAAGCGATTCGGGGCGGGGGAGGGGAAAGACGCGGAGCCGTAGATGCGAGGAATGGGCGGAGCGGGAGGCGATTCGGAGGTGGCAGAAGAAGGAGAAGCGGTGGCGGGAGAAGGAGGAGGAGCGGCGGGGGAAGTCTTGACCCTCGCCGGCTTCTTCGGAGTGAAGGAGGACGAGGCCGAGCGGAGCGGCAACGAGGGTGGAAACGGGTAGCCGGTCTGCGGCTGCTGCTTGCGGCTCGGACGAAGTGTGTCGTCTGCCGCGGGCGGGTGAGACGGCCAGATCCCGCTCGAGCCGGCGGTCTGGCGAGCAGCGAACGGGCCGGACAGAGGCGTCGCCGTCGTCGGGGACGTCAAAGGCGTCGCCGGAGCCGCTTTGGCGTGGAGAGACGTGGTGAGGAGGGAAAGACGAGTAGTGGGCGAGCCGGAACGGGATGAAGAAGCGGTCCGGGTCGGCGTCGCAATTGAAGAAGCGTTGCCGGAGAGGACGGGTGTCACGCTGAGAGGCGAGCGGGGGCGGACGAGGGACGGGCGGCCGGACCTGTCGAGGGCGGCGAGGGCCGGAAGGCGGCGAGGAGCAACCGCTGGCGCTCGTTCGCTGGCCACGACCGGCACCGTTTTCCTCCCCTCACCGACCATCGCGGCCTCTTCGCTCAGCCTCCTGCGCGTGCCGCCCCCTTCCTCCTCCGTCACCCACCCCTCGCTCCCGACCCCGTCGGCGTCCGACGAGACCGCTCCTGACCCAACCCTCGTCCCGCTGCTGCTCGCTGTGCTCCATTCCCTCTCTTCCTCCCTGGTCAGCCTCCGCTCCTCCTCCGGCGTCAGCACCCTCGCCGGCTCGCCCTCGCGGAGAAGCACGCGGGTGCGGCGCGCGCGGTCGAGCTGGGCTTTGAGGCGGGTCTTGTCCGCTCCGGTAAAGCTCCCGGGCGAGGAGGACTGGAGGTCGAAGACGGGCGGGCGGAGAGATGGGCGAGCGATGAGAGGGGTGGGGCCCGCGGGAGAGGGAGGAGGCGGAGGCGATGGTGGGACGGATGCCGGCGAGGGGAGGCGTGGGAGATGGACTGGAGGAGAGACGGCGGCCATGCTCGCAGGTGAGCTGTCGTATCTGGCGAGGAGGGAGGAAGTGAAGGGGAGGAGGGCAAGAGCGTAAAGACGGGCTCGTGACGGCAGGCCAGGGCGGCCATGCGGGTCCGTGCAAGATGACCCTCCCGAAGCGAGATTCAGGAGAGGTGAGAGGCAAAGAGGCGGAAGCTGAAGCCCAGCGGAGCATGGCCGTCTCTCCAGAGTGCCTACACTGTGCTGGCGGACTACATGCGCCCCCCCGCAGAGAACGTCGAGGAAGTCGGGGGCGGAATAGGAGGCGTGGTGATCCCGGCTGGTGAAAGAAGCGAAGTCGAAGTCTCCTCTATTGTGCTCTGCTGCACGAGGAGCGCAGTGTGGAGTAGTTGTGCAGAGGGGAAAGCGGAAGCGAAGGCGAAGGGAGGCGCGTTGGATGAATAGGGAAGATTAAGGAAAAAACGCACCTCGTACCGCTCGCTCTTGCTATGTCTCCCTCACTTCGCCGGAATTGGGTACTGGATCTTGAGATAACAGTAGCGTCCGTACGCCCTCTGCCTCCTCTGCGGTCGGAAAACACCGCTCGACTGTCGACTCATCTCCTTCGCCTTGTCCGGACGTCTACAGGCCCAACACGCGCATGAGCACGTACCCGAGCGAGATGATGTTGCCCGTGGCGATGATGGAAGCGGGGATGCCGTTCTGTGAGGCGGAGGAGGAGCAATGTAAGCAGGCCGGTCAAGGCGACACCACTGGTAAGGCGAGACGGGCTGTTGAGGAGGAGAGGAGAAGGGTACGTACGACAAAGAAGTCCTTCGGCGACAGGTAACGCTGGCCCAGCTCGTCCTCGACGTTGATGGCTTGCAAGTTCTGCACAGGCGCGCCGATTTCCGTCAGCTCTTCTTCCTTTCTGCGTCAGGAAAAGAAAGGAAGCGCACCGGGAAGCCCGAAATCGGCAAGCCCATGCCCGCGCTGCAGATGAGCGACGTCGCGAAGATGAGCAGCCGGGGGTGCGGCACCTCCATGGCCGAGCCAATCTGGGCCGCGATGGGGACGACGAGGACGGCGGCGATGCTGTTCTCCTTGGTCGCGTCAGAAACGGAGTCGAGGAGGGGATGAAGAGAAAAGGAAAGTAGGGAAAGGAGACGGACGTGTGCGAGATGAAGGTCGCGATGACAAGGACAACGACGCTGAAGCAGGCGAGGATGGGCCAGAGGTCGAGCCCGAGGACGAGGTGCTCGATGATGCGGTCGCTGCAGAGAGGGGAAAAGGTGAGCAGTGCTCTTACTCGCTGGGCAGGAAGAGAGGCGCACATGTCGTCGAGCAGGCCGGACGAGAGGACGGCCTTGCCGAGCGCGATACCGCCCATCGCAAGGAACACGATGCTCCAGGGCGAGTGGTCGAAGTCGGCCTGCGAGAACGAGGCGGATTAAGCAGAGAAAGGACGAAGGGAAGGAAAAAGACACACCTTGCGCAGGATGCCCGTCCCGTAGAACGCGATGATGGGGATGATGGCGATGATGCCCATGTCGCCAAAGAGCCACGCAAGCCTCGACTCGACGCACCACAGCGCGATCGTCGCGATCGTGACAAAGCTGACGAACCACTGCGTCTTGGTGAACGGCTCCTTGTTGACCCTGACGGGGTTGATCGCAACGCCGTTGCCGCCCGAGCGGTACGACCACAGAAGGAGAAGCCAGATGAGGACGACCGAGGTGAATGCGACCGGGATCGACACGGCGAACCAGCCGAGCCAGCTTAGCGGCGGGTTCATGTACTCGAGCGCGATGAGGTTCTGCGGGGACGAGATCGGCGAAGCCATGCCGCCGATGTTCGAGGCGAGGGCGATGCCGAGGATGAGGGCCTTTGAGAAGGGCGCCTTGGACGGAAGGGTGCGGAGGATGGGCTGCGGAAAGTAGAGAAAGGGTTAGTTCTGCTTCTCGAGGAAGACGACGCAAGCGGACGCACCTGGATGAGCGAGTAGCAGAGCACTGGCGCGGCGACGTTCGAGATCCACATGCTGGCGAAGCAGGCGACGCACATGTAGGCGAAGAGGACCGACTTCGGGCGGGTGCCGGCAAGCGAGAGGACCTTAGTGGCAAGGACCTGTAGCAGGCGAGTGTTAGCGGCCTGGTCCGGACGAACACGCTCGCGCCGCTGTAGAAAAAGGGCGGTAGGGCGAGCGAAGGAGATCGAGCGCAGCCAACACGCACCTTGTCGATGTTCTGCTTGCTCAACGCCGCCGCAAGCGTGAAGCCGCCGAGCAGGAGCATGATCGTCGGGGAGAGCATCTGGCCAAAGATGAACTTGGTCGCCTCGGCGGCCGAGAGGCGGCGGTCCTCGCCGTCGGTCGAGCGGATGACGCGTAGGACGACAACGAAAAAGGGGACCATGAGGGCCGTGACGAAGAGCGGGACGACCTGTGCAGAGCCAGGGAGTAAGCAAGGGAGTAGTGGAAGGGGAGAAGGCGGGAAAGACGCACCTCGAGCGCCCAGAAGATCGTCACGAAGCAGAGCAGCGCGAGGCAGTTCTGCTCTTCGACGCGGTCGAACCAGTCGCCGTACCGCAGAATGCCAGCAAAGAGCGCAATCGCGACCGCGCCCGCCATCGTCTGGGTGTTGATCCACGCGGGCACGCGCACGCGCCCGACAGGCGTGCGGAGCTCGTTCGTCTTGTCCTCGGCGCCCGGGGGCGGGCTCGCAGGCTGGACGAGGGGCAGGTCCGTCCCGGTGCCGTTCGGACCGCTGCGGCGCCCGGTCCAGCCGCGGCGCTCGAGGCCGATCATCTCGCGCCAGACCGTGTTGCGCTCCCAGACGACGTGCTCGCGCAGGTGCGCCTTGAGCTGCTTCAGCGCGAGGTCGGTGTCGCCGCCGGTGGCGAGGTCGGCGTAGAGCGGGATGATGGATGCGATGCCGGCTTGGAGGCGCTGCTGGGTTGCCGGCTCGAAGGGGAAAGTGCGGTCAACGACGGTCGTCATGTACGGCGTGCGGAGGGAGGAGTTGGTGATCTTGTCGAACCTGCGAAAGCGAACCAGGGTGAGCACGAGGGTGAGAAAGGGCAAGAGGGAAGATGACGCACTTCTTGAGAACCTTGGACAAGCCGGTGTAGTTGAGGTCGACATACTGCTTGAGCTCCGAGGAAGACTGCGTGTTCCGCCTTGTCAGCTCCGCCTTCAAAGGAGAAAGAGGAGAAAACAGCGCACCGTGAAGAGCGCCGCCAACCGCCGCTTGTACATGATCCGAGTGTCGATCGCCCAGTCGCTGAGCCCGTCCCAAGCGCCCGCTGCGCCCTCATCCTCCATCGCGCCCTCCGCACCGCTCAGCGTCCCGCTGACCCTGCTCAGCGCCCTCCTCCCGAGGTTCGGCCTTGACCCGCGCCGGCCGAGCGCGAAGGGCGACCCGCCGCCGCCAGTCGATGAGGCGGAGGGCTGCGAGGCGTGCCCGGAGCGGTACGGCGCGTGCTGGCGCGTCGAGGTGTGCAGCTCGTTCGGCGAGAGGATCCCGCCGGCGCCGCCGCCGTTGTCGCCGTTCGTGGGCGACTCGAGCCCGTGCGGGAAGTAGCCGCTCTCGCCCGCCTCCGCCGCCGCCTGCTCCTCCTCCTGCTCCTCGAGCCCGAGCAAGTCGCCCGTCTCGCTCGCCGAGCTGAGCGCGCGACTGCGCCTGCTTCCCGCCTTGCCCTTCTTCCCTCCGGCGGCAAGACTCCCCCTCCCCGTCTTCCTCCCAGCGCGCGCCGCAGCGTCGTACTCCCTCGGGTTCTGGAACGCGCGCTCGAACGCGCCCTTCTGCCTCTGCGCGGTGGCGGCCTCCTCGTCCGCCTCGTCGTCCTCGTCCTCCGAGTCGGACGCGCCGCTCGTCGCCCGCGCGGCGCTGCTGCCCCGACCGCCGGTGCTCGGCCGCCGGCCGCGTCCGCGAGAGGCCGAGCCGCCGGGGTGCGAGTCGTCGTCCGTCAAGGGCGAGGCCTCGTTCTCCTCGTCTTCGCGCAGGCGCTCGAGGTCTTCCTTGAAGAGGACGAGGTCGCCGAGCAGTTCGCGCTCTACAGGATACATCTTGATCAGCTAGCTCGAGGGGCATCAAGAGTAGGAAGGAACGGACCCTTGTCGACATAGAACTGGGTGATCTTGTTGAGCTCCTTGTCCAACAAGCGCGTGAACAGCCGCTCGTTCGCCTCACGGGAGAGCTGCTCGCCGCTCGGCTGGCGCGAGTGCTGACCGGACCCTGGTGCGCCAGCCGAGGTGGCGTCGAGGAGGGCCTCCTCGTCGTCGTCGCGGTACTGGGTCGGCGGGCCGGCCTGGTCCTGCTGGCGCTGGAGGACGGCCTGCTTCTCGAACTTGTAGATCTGGGCTTTGAGGGCGTCGTAGCTGCGGTCGAGGTGCGAGGGGAGGGGGTGAGCGGAGGGGGTTCGGCCAAGGAGCGGAGAGGGGTCAGGGAGACGAAGGGTGGACGTACGCGAGATAGTGGTTTGTCCACTCTGGGACGGCGTTGAAGAGGAGCGAGTGGGAGAACTTCATCCTCCCGTGCTGATTGAGTGTCGCGAGGCGGTGATGAGGACGATGAGGAACGTGGGAGGGGGGGGAGCAAGTAGAGGGTGGAAGAGGCTGTAGCTCGAGGTCCGAGTCGTGGTGGTCGAGTTGAGAGTGCTGGTAGTGGGTGTAGGTGGATCGGAGGGTGTGTGCGAGGTGTTCAAGGTGCGAGGCTGGAGGATGATGAGCACAACGAGCACTGGGTCAACGAGGGCAGCTGCGAGGTATGAGGGGCGTAGTGGGCGTACAGACTGTCTGCATTCACCAGCGCATCGAGACACGGCAGCAACCAGCGAGAACGGGAGCGAAAGGCAGTCCGTCCACTCAATCCCCCTCGTCCTCCTCCCGAGCGGGGGCTGCGGCCAACCTCTTTCAAGTCGTTGCAAATCCCGCTCAACTTGCTGCAAATCGCGCTCTCTCTCGATCTCGCCGGTCCGATCGAGCCGGGAGCGTCCATTCGAGCGGGAAAAAGTCAAGTCGAGGAGGGAGAGGGCGAACAGCAGAGGGAGAAAACGGCGGAAGGGCTCTTCCCGCGACACTCGGCGTCTTCTACAGCCCTGCCCATCCGCATACTGCTCACAAGTAGCCCTCTCGCCGCGTCTACGCCCCCTCCTCGACCCCTAACTGCCTCCTCAGCTCGCCCGTCACGGCCTTCGCGTCCGCCTTCCCCTTGCTGCGCTTCATCGCCTCGCCGACGAGGCGCATGAGGACCTTGGTCTGCCCTGCGCGGACTTTGGCGGCCTCGGCGGGGAGGGCGACGATGATGGAGGAGACGAGGGAGGAGAGCTCGTCCCCGAAGGAGGAGGCGGATGGGGAGGAGGGCGAGAGAGGGGCGGCGAGATGCGGGGAAACAAAGGCGGAGAAGGAAGATACGTGAGAGGGCGTGGAGGAAGAAGAGGCGGAGGCGGCAGGAAGGGAAGAGGAGGGAGAAGGAGAGTGCAGGGCGAGGTATTCCCGTAGGAGTTGCTTTGCGTTCGTTCCTGCAGGACGAACAGCTCGCCACATCAGTCACTCTGCATTTTCGCAGAGAAGGTGGCGAGAGGGTAGGATCTGTTCAAACGCACCCGTTATCCGCCCGCCCTTGACCGCATCCACCACCTCCGCGAGCTCGTTCGGCTTGACCGGGCACGAAGCGAGCGAGAGCTGCGCCTTGGAGAGCTGGCCGAGTAGCTCGTGGATGAGCCTGTGCGTTGCGCAGCAAATCAGTCTTTGCACCCGGGGAGGGGGGGAGAAGAAGAGAAATTGAGAGCGAGCGGGAGACGCACCAGTTCGCCGCGCCCTTGATGCGCTCCTTGCTCCCCTTCCCCTCTCCCTCCGCTCTGACGACCTCCTCGAACCACCTCACACCAATCGCCGCATCGCCCTCCGCCCCCTCCCCCTCACCGCCCTCTCCCTCACCGACACTGCTCCCCTCCCCAAACGCGACCAAAATCCCCGCATCCCTCGCGCTGAGCCCATACGCCTCCTGCAGCCTCGCATACGCCCTGTCGGGCAGCTCGGGCATGCCCTCCCTCAGCCGCTCGAGCTGCGCGGCCGAGACGCGCACGGCGCCGAGCTCCGGGTCGGGCATGTAGCGGTAGTCGACCGCCGACTCTTTGCCGCGCAAGTGGAAGGTCGTGTGCGTGAGGGGGTTGTAGCCCCGCGTCGCTTGGGCGATGGGGACGGGAGGGGACTGCGAGAGGGAGGCGATCTGGCGGAGGATTTCGGCTTCTGCGAGTCCGACGTTATGGCGGCTACATCAGTACGGTCGCTCGAAGCGGCTGAAGGGAAGGAAAGCAGGAACGAGGGGAGAGGGACGAAGGACGAACCGATCGCGCCCTGCACGAACCGCACGCCGTTCAGGTTCTTGACCTCGCACCGCGTTCCTTGCTCCCCCGATCCGGTGCGCGCGACAGAGACGTTCACGTCACAACGAAGCTCACCCTGTCGATCCTCATCCCTAGCCATCAGCCTTATTTCCGCATGAGGGAAAAACAGGAAGAAAGGGCGACGCAGGAAAACGCACCTTCTCCATGTCCGCCCTGCTCGCCCCAACATGCCTCAGCACGCTTTGGAGCGTCCGAACGAATGCGCCCGCCTCCTCCGGCGTGCTCATGTCGGGGCGGGTGACGATCTCGACGAGCGCGCAGCCGGCACGGGTCAGGTCGACGAGCGTGCCGCCTTCTTCCTCTTCGACTTGGGCGGCAAAGGAGGGGGAGGAGGACGAGGAGAGGGAGGAGGAGGGAGGCGGAGGGAGGAGCGACGGGTCGTGGAAGGATTTGGCGGTGTCCTGTCCCATGGAAAAAGGGTAAGGAGGAAAGAGGGAGTAGAGGAAGCGCAAGGAAGACGCACCTGCTCGAGCTGCACCTGCTCTATCCGCACGTCGATGTACTCGGGCGTGTCGGCACCCTTCTTCTTCTTCTTGCTGCCGCCCTTGCCCGTGTCTAACCGTACACGGACGACGCCGTCTTTCGCGAGAGGGGCTGTGACGACGGCGCATAGCTGAATCAGTCTCAACCATCGAGAGATGGAGGGAGAAGAAGGTGTTGATCCACGCACAGTACTTCTGGGTGATCTGAAAGCCCGCCGGCAGGTCAGGGTAGAAGTAGTGCTTGCGGTCGAACGTCGAGTTCGGGTTGACGTTGCAGTTGAGCGCGAGCGCGGCGAGGAGGGCGAGGTGTACGGGTTGAGCTTGGAGGACCTGCGGGAGGGAAGGTCAGCGTATGGAGGACAGAGGGGAGGAAAAAGGACGGACAGGGAGAGAGCCGGGCAGGGCGGCGTCGAAGCGCGCGACGTGTTTGTTCGGCTCGGCGTCGTAGACGGCCTTGGCAGCTGCACGTCGGCCCAGAGACGGAGCGCATAGAAGGGAGAGTGAGCTCTCTCTGCGAGGTTCGCGACGAAGAGGAGGAACGACGCACGGGAGAAGAGCTTGGGATTCCCCCTGAGCTGGACGTGCAGTTCCAATCCGATCGTCGGGGTCCATCCTGGCCATCTCGGATCCTCGCGGGGCGGTGAGGAAGAAGTTGCGGAAGTCGAGGCGAAGCGGAGGGAGGAGGACGAGGGAGCGAAGATGGCTTGGGGGGCGAGCGCGGGTGGTCGGATGGGCCGTAATGGGGGGTGAAAGAGTGTGGAGAGGGTCCATAAGCGAGTCATAGCTGTTGGTAAGCAGAGAAGAGGTGGATCGGACTCGACTTGGCCTCTTTCGCTCGTTGCTCCCCGCTGGTCACGATTCCCCGCCTGCTGCATCCCTCGACCGTGCTGAGAGCCGCGATGACGACCCCGGTAGCGAAGCACCAGGGGCTGTACGCCTTCCAGCTGCCTGCTGCCCTCCTCCCTTCTCTCCGTCCTCGCTCGCTCGTCATCCCCGACTCGCACCCTCTCCACCCCTCCCAGCGCACTCAAGCACTCCCACAGCAACCACAACAACCACCCGACACCGACGCAGAGCAGGCACACCGTGCAGGGGCTCAAGCACTCGGCGCTTACAAGTGCGCCCTCACCGGCGCCAGCTTCGACTCGCTCGCGGAGCTCCGAGACCACTACCGCACAGACTGGTACCGCTACAACGTCAAGCTCAAACTCAAGGGACTCAAAACCCCCGTCGGCGAAGACGAGTTCAACCGCCGGGTCCAGGGTAAGTCTGGCCGAGCTGCTTCTGTCCTCGCTATCAAGCGTCTCTTTCCGCAGGAGAAGCTGACGAGGTGTGAGCTGTATCATACGCGCAGACCTCAGCGACTCGCTCTCCGGCTCCGACTCTGGCTCCGACTCGGACGCCTCCGCCTCTTCCGCCTCTTCCTCCACCTCGACCTCGCACCTTTCCCGCCTCCTCCGTCAGCAAACCTCCCTCGCCTCGCCCTCGAGCGGCACCGCCGCCGACGACGCCGCAGAGGACCCCTTCGCGCCGCTCGCCGGCCCGCGCAGCGCACTCCTCTGGTTCGACACGCCCGTCGCAGAGGGCGAGCAGCCGACGCAGTACGGCGTGTACCGCGCGGCGCTCCCGCGCGTCGGGGCCGAGAAGCGCAGCTCGGACCGCGAGGGCGACGAGGCGCTCGACGAGCTCCGGGAGCTGCAGCTGCAAGAGGGCAAGGAGGACGAGGGCAAGGAGCGCAAGTGGACGCTGCTCATGTTCGGCGGAGGGCACTTTGCGGGGATGGTCGTCAGCTTGAAACCGAGGCTGGTGAGCAAGGGCAAGGGGAAGGAGAAGGACCGCGAGGTCGTCGTGCTGCAGAGGAAGACGTTCCACCGCTACACGAGTGCGTTTTCTCCCCTTTCCTCCTTTCCCTACTGCCTTCTGACAACGAGATGCCCTGCAGCCCGAAGGAAGCAGGGCGGTGGCCAGTCCGCGCACGATGCCTCCGGCGGTAAGGCCAAGTCGATGGGCGCGCAACTTCGCCGGCACAACGAGATGGCGCTCACCGACGTTCGTCCTCTCTCTTCTCTTCCCCATCTGATTTTCCTGACCCTCTCCTCGTCCGTCATAAACAGGAAGTGCGCGACCTCCTCTCGTCCTGGTTGGACGACATCGCCTCCTCCGAGCTCGTCTTCCTCCGGTGCTCGAAGAACAACTACAAGACCTTCTTCGGCTACGACGGCGCCGTGCTCGAGCGGGGCGACCCGCGCATTAGGGGCTACACATTCCCGACGAGGCGGCCGGTACGTCTCTGCTCTTGCTCGGTCTCTTGCCTCGCCGTTCGACTTTCCAGTCTGACGTGTGCGAGGGGTGGCAGCGAGCCATCATTGACCAACGCTGATTCCTGCAGACCCTCTCCGAACTGCTCCGCGCCTTCCTCGAGCTCACCCGCGTCAAGACAACGCACCTCACGCCCGAAGCCCTCGCCCAACTCGACGCGGACTACCTCGCCTCGATCACGCCCCGCCCCGTGGCCGCTCCTCCTCCGTCCGCCCCCGTCGCCAAGGAGAAGGACAAGAAGGACGACAAGCCCAAGCTGACGAAGGCGCAAGAACTCGAGCGCGACCGCTGGGCGCGCCTCGTCGAGATGGTGCGCAAAGGCCGGCTCGACGCGCTCGTCTCGTTCCTCGACAAGTACGGGCCCGAGCTCGAGTCCGGCGCGGGCGCGGCCGAGGGGCCTTGGGGCACCTTGCCGGAGTGGATGCGCGCCGAGCAGCCCGAGGTGGCCAGGACGCCGACGCTTTTGCATGTCGCGAGCGCGGCGGACCAGCCCGCGGTGGTGCGGTACCTTCTCCGGACCAAGCGCGCTGATCCGACGTCCCACCCCGGGCTCACCCTCTCCCCCTCCTCCTCCACTTCCTCCTCGGCGGAAGACGCCCGCCCAGCGCCGACGCCGTACGAGCTCGCCGCCTCGCGCGCGACGCGCAACGAGTTCCGCTTCCTCGCGCACGCCGAGCCGGCGCTGTGGGACTGGGCCGGCGCCGCGCGGGTCCCGGGCGGGCTGGACGAGGAGAAGGAGAAGGAGCGCGAGGCGAAGGAGCAGGCGAAGCGCGATGCCTTGAGGGCGAAGCAGCTCGAGCGGGAGAAGGCGGCTGAGGAGGCGCGCGCGGCGGAGGAGGCGGCTAAGGCGGCGAAGGCGCAGAAGGAGAGGGAGGATGCCGCGGCGGCGAGGTCGTTGGCCGGCAAGGCCGGGCCGCAGAGGCTTGGAGGGGCGGGTGGGGCGGCAGTCGCGGCGGTGAGGGAGCGGGGCAGGGAGGCGCTGAGCGAGGAGCAGAGGGCGAGGGTTATGAGGGAGGAGAGGGCGAGGGCGGCGGAGGAGAGGCTCAAGAGGCTGGCGGGGCAGTAGGCGGACTCGTAGCTTACGGGGAGAGTCAACGAAAGCTCTTCCTCCCCCTTCAGCTCATCTGCTAGAACTGGCTCTTCCTCACTCGTTGTCCCGCACCTTTTCCGGCCCCACCGAAACGCACACATGGGTAGGAAAGCGCAAATTGCGATCTAGAAGGAAGAAAGCTAGAAGGAAAGGAGAAGAACGATAGATGCGGCGAGAAAGGGGAGGGCGAAAGAGGAAAGTATATCAACAGGAGAGCAGCGCGAAGAGAGGCAAAAGCAAAGGGCGACAATAAGTAGATCGGAAGGAGACTAGGGGGAAGGGTATAGCGGGGGCGCAGGCCAAAGGGCGGAAGAAGGCGGGCGGGTGGGGGTTTGGGGGTAGTCGGTCGGATGACGGGTAGGGCGAGGCGTAGGCGGTACGGCGGTGTACGGAGTGAAAGACGGCGGGGAGAAGACGAAAGTGGGGGTACGGATTACGAAAGAAAGGCGAAAATCGGGACAGCACCGGTGAAGTCAAGGAAAGAAAAGAAGGGAGAAAATGAGGGCGACCTAGATCTGCTGCCCGAAGGTGGCTTTGCGCGAACGACCGTGCTCGGCGTCATAGTAGGGGATCTCGCCGACGCAGACGGTGCGGTCGCCGGAACGAGCCTCGGTGTAATCGAAGCTGTCAAAGGTGAAGAAGCGGGTCAGTCTCGGGGGGCAGGCAGGGGCTACAAAAGAGAGCTGAACTAGAAGGGAAGAGACGTACGTCGCGGCGTGGTTCACGGCCGAGTTGTCCCAGATCGCCAGGTCGTTGACGTTCCAGCGGTAGCTGAGCATGCCGTCGTGAGCCTGCGCCTGCAGCTTGAACAGGTACTCGAGGATCGCCTTGCTCTCGTCGAACCCGAGGCCCTCGATGCGCTCGGTGAAAGTCTGGTTGACGAAGAGCTCGTTAAAGCCGGTGACGGCGTTCGTGCGGATGATTGGGTGCGTCGCCTCCATCGCGTCGCCGACGTTCTCGGGCGCGCCGCGCGGGCCGAGGTGCAGGTCGAAGCCAAAGCGCTGCGACTGGGTGCGGAACATGGCGCCGGAGTGGACGGCGCGGAGGCCGGAGAGGAACTCGCGCATCGGCGGGGAGAGCATGTCGTAGTGGGCGTAGGCAGAGTTGAACTGGGTGTTGCCGCCGAGGGGAGGAAGGGTGTGCATGCGGAGCATCGAATAGCGGGCTGGTCGGGGCTCGAAGGAGATGTCGCTGCGGGAGGAAGAGCGTGAGCCGAAGAAAGAGACGAAGAGGGCGCGGGAACGCACGAGTGCAGCCCGTGCGAGTTCAGATCCGACCGCTCGTCCTTGAACGTAATCCTCCTTCCTCCGTTGCCCGCCATGTTGCTGATGGTCCCGACAGTCGGGCGTCCGTTTTCACCCAGCTCCGCCGTCGGATGAATGTGCAGGGAGGAGTCGGCGGGTGCGCCGGAAGCGCGACCGAGGCGGATGGCGAGCTGCTCCAGCTCGTCCTGGCTCAGCTCTTGTGCTGGGAAGAAGCAGACGCCGTAGAGGGAGACTGTGGGGGGCGAGAAGGTTACCGGGGGGAGGGGAAGGGCGCGATAACAGCGACGACCCGTAACGAGCGTCGTTGAAAGGTGTACAGCGGGGTGGAAAAGACGCACCAGAGTAGGCCAGTTCCTCGAACAGCTCCTCCTTCCTCGGGTCGCCCTCCGGCAGCGCGAGCACCTCGCGAAGCTGGATCCCGCCGACGGTCGCGCCGAGTGCGGGCATGTAGCGCTGCACGCTCGCGCCAATCTCCTGTAGGCGGTTCGACTCGGGCCGGGCGTAGCGTTCCCGAACGCGCCCGGGTGCAGGGGAAGGAGGGCAGGTAGGCGGAGGGGTGTCGAGCGGAGTGACCGCGGCTGGCGCGACGGCGGCCTTGAGGTGGAGCGAGCCGGACACGGCGGGCGAGATGGTGCTCGTGGTGGTGGTCGACATGGTCTCGAGTCGGCGTGCGAGAGTGAAGCGAGTCGTGTGAGCCGACGAGGGCGCGTGCGGAGGGCGAGGAGAGAAGGTTCTCGATAGAGGGGATGCAGGCGGGGAATGGGAAGGAGGGGAACGAGAGCGACGGCTGGCTCGCGACGGCCTTGCTGCTGCCTCGGCGTGAGCGCTGACGGAGAAGGTGGCGGCAGAGTAAGCACGCGAACACGCAGAAGGACTTTTGGTCGACGTTGGCCTCGCCCTTCTTCGCCGCCCGTGTTCGATTGGGCGGTCCGGTCGCAGTCCGGCAGCCGTGGCTGTCGTGCTCGTGAAGAGACACACCGTCCGAAAGAGGCAGGAATCGCGAGGAGGAGGAGGAAAAGCGCAGGAAAAGCAGCCTCTTGAGCGCCGCCGACTGCTTCAAGTGCTGCATCCGGAGCACAGGTGGTCTCTGTACCCACCCTGACCCAGAGGATTTGGACCGAGGACCATGAGATGAGCGAGATCTCGCCGGCGAGGAAGATCCGCTTCTTCCTTTCGCCTGGCTGGCTTGCTGCATCTCGGCCCGCTGCCAAAGCGCAGACGAGTCTACGCCAGTCCCCTGAAAGCATCTGTGCTCCCGCCGCGGGCTGCGTCGAGGCGAATGGTCGCTCCCCCTTCTGGCCCCCATCTTCCTTCTCCTCCTCCCGCTCTCGCATGCTAACGCTAGATGCTGTCACTCTACGCCCTCACGATGACCGCTCCTACCACCAACTTCCGCCACCGCCGTTCGACCCTGCCCCTTGCCGCCAGCTCCCGCCGCCGTCCTCTTCAACTCGACCTCCCGCCTGTCACCAGCTCTCTGGCAGACGCACGCGCAGTACCAGCCAAGCGTCTCTAGCGCGGCACACTCCCGGTGGCCTGCACCGCGTCGCCATCGAGCGAGTCCGGCGCCAACTCCGACGCCATCCTCCCCTCCTCGTTCCTCTCCCGACTCGCGCCTCGGCTACCCTCGCCTTCCGCAGGCAGGTTCCGACCGTGCGTTCATCTCTGATCTGCCATCCGGGCGGAACGGGGCATGACGGCGCGAGAAGGGTCAGCCAACTTTCTGGAAGCGACGCCTCCTTCCTCTTCCGGTCGATGCGGACGGCGCAGAGGGAGAGATGGCGCACCGCTCGTGCGGTCGCACTGCCAGAGGCAGCCGATTGCTGAGGTGCTGCTGCTTCTCTGCTTCCTCCCACCGCCTTGCTGAGCTGCCCGTTTGCGCTTCCCTCCCCGGTGCGACTTTCTGTCCCTCACGAAAACAACTGGTTCTGCAGCCACGAGCCCGAGTGGAGCATCCGCCCTACCGTTCCAATCGACCACGCACTAGCGGGCCTTGCAGGCTCTACGAGTCGCCCGCTCATTACGCGGCCAAGCTGTTCTTCCGCATCGTCCTGCTAGTACTGACTTCATCCCCCTTGCCGGGGACCTGCAGCCTTTCCGCCACCGCCTCGTCGACGCCTACAAAAGCCCTCCACCCTCTCCCTTTCTTCCCTCCTTCTTTCCTCAGCGACCTCTCTTCGCTTTTCCTTCATCCACCCTCTTCCGCCACCGCCATGAAGGTCTTCGCCGCGGCTCTCGCCGCCCTCTCCCTCGTCTCCACCACTACCGCCCTCCCGGCCGACAACAGCGTGACCATCGCCAAAGTCGGCGACAAGCCGGACGTCGAGCTCGTTGACGACGTTCGTGCCCGCGCCTTCAAACGCCAGGAGACCCGCACCCGTCCCGACTGGCGCACCCGCGTCGTCACGACGACGACGACGGCGCGCACGAGGCCGAACTGGCGCAACCCGCCAACGTCGACCTCGTCCGTCAGCTTCGTTCCGGCTCCAACGACGGCGCCGGTCATCGCCACTACCACTACCACGACGAACCCGTTCGTCCCTGCGCCGACGACTACGCCCATTGTCGCTTCGTCGTCGAGCACGTCGAAGCCGCCCGTTGCGCCGTGCGTTTTCTTCTGTTTCCGTGCACCTGCTTCCCCACCCTTTTCCCGCCCCCACCTTTACTGACCTTCTTCCTCGACAACTCCTCCCCCCTGCAGTGGCACTACTAGCATCGCCGGCGTTTCGAGCGAGAGCGGCGCCGGCGGCGCTCAGGCCACGGTCGTCAACCCGTCCTCGACCACGGCGATCACCTCCTCGGCCGCCCCGACCTCGACCTCGGGCCTCAACATCCGCGATGCCGCGCTCGACGAGCACAACACCTTCCGCGCTCAACACGGCGCTTCGCCGCTCGTCTGGTCGCAGACTCTTGCCGACTCGGCCGCCAAGTGGGCTGCCAACTGCGTTTTCCAGCACTCGCAGGGTGCCGTTGGGTGCGTCGAGACTCGTTCCCTTGTCCGCCCATCTACTGTCTAGGTCGCCGACACTGACAGTCTCTCATTCGCCATTTTCTGCCCCTTTCCGCTTCTCCCGTTTCCCCTTCTTACGCTCCCCTCCAGCCCGTACGGTGAGAACCTCGCCGCCAACGCCGGTACCGGCCAGACTGCGCTCAACGTCGGTGTCATCACCCGCGGCCTGATCGGTCTTTGGGAAGCGGAGGCGCCCGACTACACGCCCTCTAACCCGAACTATTCTCACTTTACCCAGATGGTACGTACTGTCTCCCCGCTTTGCCAGTGCGTCGCAGCGAGTGTATACTCGGTACTGACTCCTTCTCGCCATCTACAGGTCTGGAAGTCGACCACTCAGCTCGGCTGCGTTCTCCAGAACTGCCCGGCCGGCACCATTTTCGACGCGCAATACGGAAACGCAAACCTGCTCGTCTGCGGCGCGTTCAATTCTATCAATTCTACGCTTGGGGCCATCAGCTGACTTTTTCGTCCCGTCCTTGCAGAGTACAACCCTCCTGGGTGAGCCTTTTTCTTCCTTGCCTCCCCCCCAGTCCCGCTGACTCTTCCGGTCCTTGATTCGCAACATTAGCAACGTATACCCTGCCAGCAACTTCCTCGCCAACGTGCAGCCGTAAAGGCCCTCCGGAACCCCTCCCATCGACACCAGGCCTTCCAACTCGCAACCCGCGCTTCTCTCTTTTCCCCCTGTACCTAGCCATTCTCCCTCTTCCCTGTATGCACCCTCGCACTCCTCGCAACTGTACACGATTCGACATCCCTACTTGTAGCCTAGCTAAAGACGCCGCTGAGCGGCTCGCAGCGCAAAGTCAGTAACTGATTTCTCTTTCTCCGTTCTCTCAATGGCGCAGTTGTGAGAGAGAAGTGCATCTCCGTTGCACGGAGAAGATGGTCGCGCAGAGGCAGCGGGAGACGAAGGATGACGAAGAAAAGAGGTGAGGGAGAAGTTGCGGAAAGCCAGCAACCAGACTGGAAACGGACGTCTTGCTACTCTCGCAGCCGTCACGGGCACGAGAGGCTGAGAGAGAAACGACACTGCAATTTGCACTCGCCGGCTACCAAGGAAGAGAAGAAAACGAACCCGCTTACCTATCCTCCCTTGCTCAGCCTGCCGAGCAAGCTCGCCGCCCCGTCCTTCGCCGCTCCCGTCGGTGCTCTCCCACCGGCCTTCCCCTTGGGCGCCGCTCCGCCAACCCGCGAGGCGAGACTCGCGCCGCCCTGCTTGCCCGCTCCTCCGGCCGGCTTGTGCGGCGGCTTCGGCTTCGAGGTGCCGGGCTGAGGAGCGCCGCCGAACCGCTCGAGAAGGCTCGGCGCGCCCGCAGTGGAGGAAGAGGTGGAAGGGCCGGAGTCCTGCCGAGGAGGGTGAGGGCGGGAGGGTTTGCCTCCGTGCTCCTGCCGCCCCCTCGCCCCGATTCCGCCTCCGGAAGACACTCCTCCCGGCGGGTCGATGTGCGCAAAGATGCACTTGTCCCCGTAGCTGCACTTGCCGCGCGGATAGTGCGAGCAGGCCCGGCGGCCGTCGGCGCCCTTGACGAAGACGGCGACGGGGCCGGACGAGGATGAGGCAGAGGTAAAAGGGGTGGAGGACGAGCTGGAGGACGCGACAAGGGCAGGCGGTTGCCCCTTGCCCTTCTGCCGCGGGCCGGTCGGGACGGGAGAGGCGGAGGAGGAAGAGCGCGACTCGCCAGCCTTCGCGGCGTGCGAGAGCGCTGGTTGAACGCCTTTTGTCGCGCTGCCTCGCCCTCGTGCACCCGCACTTGCTCCCTGCGCCGACGCCGAGTGATTGCCGCTCCCTCCTGCTGCGCCGCTCCCGTTCGAGTCCGCTTTCTTCTTCCCCTTCTTCCCCGCCGCTCCACTCGGCGCGGCCGACGAGCCGTTCGAGACGACCGACGCCTCGCGCGAGGCGGGAGCGGACGAGAAGTACGATTCTTCGTCTCGCTCAGGGGCGGGACTACCGTCCGCCGATCCGGGCAGTGGCCGGGCAAGCCGCTCGAGGAGCGACGAGCTCCCTCCTCCGGTATATGCGGGACCGCTACCGCTCGCTTGGCGGCTCCTCCCCGGCCTAGACTTGCCCTGCCCGTTCGCATCCTGCGACAGCTTCGACGGCGAAGGAGCGGCCGCACTTTCCCCTCCCGCTGCTCCGTGCACGCTCAGCTCCGTCGTCCGCGCGAGCAGCGTCGGCTTGCTCTGCGCCGTGTGCGGCGCCAGGCGAGACGGGGCTTGCGGCGCCGGACCAGACGGGGTGCGGCGGGCTTGAGGGCGCGAAGAAGGGACGGCGGGCCCGGAGGGCGGCGCGGAGGAGAGGAGGGAGGGAGGGAGACGAGAGGAGGATGGGTCGGCGGCTGAAGAGACTGCAAGCGGACCAGGAGCAGGAAAGGGCTGTTCCCGCTCCTCATCGTCGTCGACGACGAGCACGTCCGCCGCGCTCGAGACCGTAAGGCGGTCGAGGAGGGACTGGGAGAGCGCGCTTGACGGGCGCGTCGGCGGGCGTGAAGAGGGCGGGGGGGAGGTGAAGTCGGGGCGGGTGAGGGAGACGGCGGAAGAAGGGGGAGAAGGGGAGCGGGCCGGAGGTGGAGCGGGTGCGAGGGCCAGTGGAGGCGGGAAGGGAGGGGTACCCGCCTCTGCGCTGGCGTGAGCCGCCGGAAGCGGGTCGTCGAGCTGCATTGGGACGTCTTGGTGGTCCGGCAACGGCTCGACGCTGACCTCTGGCGAGGCGGAGTTGCTCGGCGGGACGAGCGCGCCGCCCTCATCCTCGTCGTCCTGGTCCTCGACGAGCGGTTCGCCGTCGAGGGCGTCCTCGTCCGTCGCTACCTGCTGCTCCTGTCCGGCTTCGACCGGCTCCGCGGCCCTCTCCGCCTCATTCCGCTGCTTCTTCCTCGGCTCCACGCCATCTTCCTGCGCCAACAACGTCCTCTGCGCTGCCTCCTCAAGGTCGCCCCACTCCCACTTGAGTTTTGCCCCGTCCTCCGCGTCGACGAGCTCGGCGCGAACGTCCCAGCGCCCGATCCTGACTTTGAGCACCTCCTGCATCGCCTCGGTCCGCTTCTCAAAGTCGAGAAAGCCAACGTCGCCCTCGCGCGCGACGTTGTCCGCCGGCTTGGGCTTGTAAAGGATTGCTCCGTCAGGCTTGACCTCGGGCGGGAAGACCGCGACGAGCTCGGCTCGAGTCGTGACCTCCTTGGCCGGCAGGTTCGACACCTTGAGGACGTGGATGTTGGAGCGGAGGTGCTCGGGTAGGGGTGAGCGCTTGGGCGGGAGAGGAGGAAGGGCGGGAGGAGAAGGGGTACGAGGCCGTTTGTTCGGGCGAGGCGGGGTGGAACCGACAGGAGCGTCGGCGACGTGCTGTGGCGGCGGGGCAGAAGTGTCGGTAGCAGGGATGCTTCGGGCCGGCGCTGGGAGACGAGGCGGGTCTTGGACGGCAACGAGCTCTGCCAGAACCGGCTTGACGTCTTCGACCTGGTCCCGCTGCACTGCCGCCCGGCTCGCCGGCGTGCCCGTCCGTCCTCGCGACGCCTCCCTGCTCTTCTCCCGCTCAAGCGCCGCCGCTGCTGTTGCTGCCGCCGCTTTTTCCCTCCTCCTCCTCATCACGTTCTCCGCCCGCAGCTTCTCCATCTCGCCCGCCTCGGGGTGAAACTGCGCCGTCACGAGCTGCTCGTCGGTGAGCGAGTTGAGCGCGGCTTGGTCGAGGCTGAAATCGAGCGGGATGAGGGCGAAATGGTCGTCCTCGGACAGGGCGGCTTCGCCTTGATGGGTGCGGCGGTTCCTCGCCCGCTCGCGCAGGCGGAACCAGCACTCGAGCACCTCGGAGCGCAGCGAGTCTTTGTAGTCTGGATGGAGGTGGGCGAGGGCGAGTTGGGTCGCGGAGAGCGAACTGAGAGGGGACTTCAGCGAGAAGTCGAGGGGGAGCGAATGCAGTGCCATGAACGGCGGGTGAGGCTGCTCAGACAGTCCCTCGAGGTGTACAAGCGGAGCCAGCAAGAGCAGGAGGTGAGGGCGGACAGCGAGAAGCAATCGCGAAGACCTTCGCCTCGAGCAGGACTTCCGCGGTGTCCGTCTCGCTTTTTGCTACCCGTTCTCCTGCTGAGGTCTTGCTATCAGAGAGTTTGCACGACTTCGAGAGCGGCCCGCAGCAGCGCACTCAGGCAGCACTCCGCAACGTTTTCCCTCTATCGTCCCGCTCTCGCACTTCTGGACGAGCTCGATGGGAGAAGGCACTGCATTCGGAGGTCGATGACACGTGAGGCAAAGGAAGAATACCGTAGGGGAGCAAAGCGGGATGGGAACTGTACAAACAAGGGGCGAGAGAGAAAGCGAGAGAGGAGGGGGAAAGAAAAGCATGCTGAACACGACACCAGCTCACGCCTTGATCGTGCCGATGACGACGTCGGGGGCGTACTTGGGGATGACGGAGCGGTCGTGCAGCATGTCGAACTCCTCCGTCGCATCGCGGCCGGCGTACAGGACGATGGCCTTGGCACCGCCCGGGTGGTCGGGCAGGAAGTTGGTCACGTCGAGGACCTGACCGTCAATGATGACCTGCGGGAAGGAGGGCGAGGGAGGGGCAGAGGACGGGTGGGGGAAAGAGGGAAAAGGAAGGAGGGGAAGCCGCCAAGGTCAACCTCAAGAAGAACACGGCGGCGGCGACTGCGGCTCTGGCTGCCACGATCACGGCGTACATCGACGAGGAGATCGTGGACGAGACGAGGGACGAGACGTACCCAGCAATCGTCCTTCGAGTTGTGCTTCGCGACCTCCTCCTTCGTGTACTCCTTGAGCTCCTTCTTCTGCTCTTTCGTCTTCTCCTCGTGCTTGACGGCCATGTCCTTCTCGTTCGCGGGCTGCTCCGCGCTCGTCTGACCCTGCGGCTTGACCTCGCCGGCGCCGCCCGAAGAAGCGGAGCCGCCGCCCTGCGCCTCGCCGGACCACGAGAACGTGACGTTGACCTTCTGGCTCTGCGGGTCGATCTGGATCGTCGTGGCGAGCGGCGCGCCGCCGAGGTGGCCCTGGACTTGGCCAAGACGGGAGGCGGCCGTCGAGGCAGAGTTGGCGGTGAGGTCCTTGAGCAGGTACGAGGCGGCGGCGTCGCCCGCGACTCGTCCGAAGACGACGCATCCGAGGAGGGAGGAGCCGCCGAGGCGGTTGGCACCGTGGACACCGCCCGCGATCTCGCCGGACGCGAAGAGGCCAGGAATCGGCTTGTGCTCGAGGTCGAGGACCTGCGAGTGCGGCGAGATCTCGAGGCCGCCCATGGTGTAGTGAAGCACCGGGGTCATGAGCGCGACGTGGAAGGGACCGGCCTGGTTGGTCCAGTCCGTGTTGTGGAAGCTAAGGAGGGAAAAGGTCAGTCCCGTCTTCCCGACTGGTAGGGTGAAAGACTCGACACGCACAACTTCTTGCCCCACGGGTCCTTCTCCTTTCCGGCAGCGATCTTCTGGTAGGTGTCGAAGGTCTCGCGGAGCTTCTTGAGCGGCAGGTTCATCTCCTTGGCGACCTGCTCGAGGTTGTCAAAGCGCTTCATGAGCTTGCGGCCGACGTAGTGCTGCACGCGTAGACGAAAAGAGCATGAGTCAGTGGGCACGACAGGAGAAGCTGGAAGGAGAAAAAGCCGGACCTTGGCGTGCCACTCGATCTCGCGGCTGGCCTCGCCGTTGAGGATGAGGCGGACGGGCCACTTGTTGTTGTCGTTCATGCGGCCGGTGACTGCGACATCGTACAGGAGTCAACACCGTCGGACGGAACAGGCGGAGCAGAACCGCAAGGAGAACGAACCGTAGTCGCGGTGGCCGAGTTCGTCCGCGAAGCGGTTGCCCTCCGAGTCGATGAGGAGACCACCGACGCCGCGAAGCGCCTCGGCGGCGAGGAACTGCAGGAGCAACAGGTTAGAACGTGTCGAACGAAGGCGGGAGCTGAGGAAGCAAATGCACCTTAACCTTCGCATCAGGCTCGTCGGGGTCGACGAGACCAGTCGGGTGAACCTGGACCTTCTCGAGGTCAACGGCGCTGGCGCCGATGTCGAGCGCCATCTTGTGGCCCTCACCGGTCGAGTGCTCGCCGTTCGTGGTCGGCAGCGGGAGGAGCTCGGGGCGGTACTTGGCGAGGAGGCCGTCCTTGGCGAAGTCCGCGGCGTAGCCTCCGGTCGAAAGGATGACGGGGCCGTGGGCCTGGTGCGACTTGCCCTGGTACGAGTACTCGACGCCGATGACCTTGCCGCTCTGGTCCTTGAGGAGCTTGTCGACGTGCGCCTTCTTGAGCACCTTGACGCGGGCAGACTGCAGCACGACGGAGGAATCAACATCGTCGATGAGGGAGATTGACGAAGGGAGACGAAAGGATCACGACGCACGTCCTTCTCGGCGAGGTCCTCGAGCTTCTCCATCAGGGCGTACTGGCGGCGAAGAGAAAAGTCAGCCCGGTCCCGTTTAGCAGAGAAGGCGGAGAAACGCACGGTAATGGTCATGCCGGGGAACTGCTGTCCGCCGCGGTGGGTGCGCTCGAAGGAGTGACCGCCGAGACGGGAGACCTTCGAGAGGTCGAGGCCGAACGAGTTGACGAGCCAGTTGACGGCATCGCCGGACTTGCCTGTGCAGCTCAAGCGGATGGATGGACGCGCAGGAGAGGCGAAGATGCAGGGGGAGGATGAGGAGGTAGAGAGCGGGTGCGGGTAGAGGTGAAAAAGGCAGAATCAGTCCCCGACGTAACTTTCCTCGTTCTGGGGCGGGATAAAACGCACCGGTGAGTACCTCGATGAGGTCGTCGCGAGCGAGATCACGGGCCGACTTCTTCGTGTCGGCGAAGAAAGCGCTCGCCGAGTCCTTGATGCCGAGCTTCTCCTGGGCCTGCGATGAATGAGGAGGGTCAGCGTACTCTCCAGTACCTTACTGGAATGCAAGAGCGGGCCTTGGTGCCGGCACCTGTTACGGGACGAAAAGGTCAGTCCATCCGGATCGGAGGAAAAAAGCAGGGAAAAAGGACGTGCCATTGATGCCACTCGTCGCCTTCGTCGAGTTACCACCGGCGAACGGGTTCTGCACACGAGGGCAGGCTAGCGTCAGTCAACGGCCGGCGAGAGCGCCTCTTCGCCCGGACGAGGAAAACTCGCCCGAAGCGGGTGAGGCGAAACAGAGCAAGCGAGCGCACTTTCTCGAGGACGAGGACATTGGCGCCTTTCTCGTAGAGCGTGTGGGCGGCACTGAGGCCCGAGAGACCGGCGCCGACGACGATGACCTGCGGACCGGACATGGTGCGAACAGGCGAGTTACTGCAGACGGACCAGGCGAAGGAGAAAAGTAAGTCTGGCGTCCCGGCTCACCCGCAAAGAGCGCAGAGATGGGCGAGCAAAGGTGACCCGCCTCGCGCGACGTGTTTCGAGAGCTGGAGACGCACCTGAAAGTGGATGTGGGGGGTGCGGGAAGGACGAGTGGAGGACGGTGGACGGCGGTAGCGGGGGTCTGCGGGGCGTGGGCAGTCAGTTGCGCGCTCGTTGACCTCGACTGAGCCGCGTGCAGGCCCGCAGGAGCAGTGAGCGGGTGAGAAGAGGCAGGAGCGGACGGAGTGAAAGTTGCCGGACGTCGACGGGAGGGGCTGGGAAGGGCAGGAGAGGGAGCTGCGGGCGTACAGAGGGTGCTGTCGGTGCGCGCGAGTAGGCAGGTGAGGATGAAGGAGTGGCAGGAGAAGCAAGCCGCTTTCTCGACTTCCCCGCAACCCGGACGAGGAGCGAACATAGTCCGAGACTACCTCAGCGTATTGTTAACTGCACTATTGGTCGCCGATTACAACTGCAATAGCCGCTCATCTATTGGACGTCAGCTCTCCTTTCGCCCCTCCTCTCGTCTTCACGGTCCTGCCTCGTGAGCGCTGTTACGCTGCTCATCGGAACCGACAATGCACACGAGGGCGCTATAAGCGGCGCCCGGCTCCGTCTCGACTTGTCGTCTGCTCCTCCTCTCCTCGCTCTTCCCGGTCTCCTTCCCTCGTGCATCGAACGCCACGCGGACGTCTTCAGAGGCACGAAGTAGACGCTCAAGGACCGTCTACTGCCTCACGAGCCAGATCCACGGACCATGGAGACTCCGCTTCTCCTCTTCCACTAGCCTCCGCTGCTCCCGCTCGCGCTGGCTCTGGCTGCTTCCGCTTCGTCCTGCACGCGCCATGCCCTCTTCAAGACGCGACTCGCTGTCTGCCGTCCTCTCGTCAGCGTCCTGGGATGAGGAGGAGGTCACCCAGCCCGCCCTCGCTGGATCGTCGCCGGCTTCAGCCTCGTCGCGCCGGAGAGTATGGACGATGCGCTCTCTTCCGTCTGCTGAAGCGGGAGGCGGAGCCGGGCCTCTCGTGAAAGCCAGCCAGAAGGACCGGGTCGAGAAGGTACGCTTTCCTTCCTCTTCCTCCTCACCCATTCTAGCCCAATGACCGGATCCCCTACCTTTTCCACCAACAGTCTCGCGGCACCTACGCTGCGCTCGACTCGTTCCCTGCTGCCGACAACCCCCGTCCCTCCCGCACCCGCCGCTCGTCCCGTCAAGACGGAGGCGAGGCGACCCACGCTTCCGAGCCCAAGCCTGGATCGCCTCAGCAGGATTACGGCACGCCTGAAGGGTACAATGAAGAGGCAGGACACCTGGTCGAGGAGGAGCAGGGTCAGGCGAGCGGGGCGGGTAGGAGGAGAAAGAGGTGGGTCTGGAGAAGAGCTCGCCGCAGAGCCGGTCGAGCTGGGTGGTGCGCCCCTTCCGTCTTCTTCTCACCCCGACGAGACCCCTGACACGGTTTGTACTCCGCTGCAGTTGCACACAAGTCCAGCAGCTGCATCAAGTCCTCCTTTACGTCTTCTTCCAGCTCGAGCAAGCAGACCTCGTCCTCTTCGAGCGGTAAGACCTACACCGGTGGGATGGCGACCTATTTCTACGTACGTACCCTTTCTCCACTCCATTCCCCTTTCTCTCTCCTGACCAATTCCTTTCCCTCCCCCTTTCAGCAAGACAACAACGCCGGGGCATGTGGCTCGTACAACAAGGACTCGGCCAAAGTTGTCGCGCTTCCTTCGTCGACGTACGCCGACGGAAAGTACTGCGGCAAGACGGTGAAGTTCACGAGGACCAGCAGATGGAAGCAGATCGAGGCGACGGTGGCGGACGAGTGCCCGAGCTGTGCGTCTCCTGGCCTTCTCTCGGTCTTCGCGACTCCAGTGCGATACTTTTGGTCTGTGAAGAAGTGACCTGACTGACGTCCCTCTCCCTCTATTCTTCCCTGATCCCTTTGCCTTGTCTTCCCGCTTGGGCTGGTCAGGCGAGTCGTCCTCCTCACTCGACCTATCTATCGGCGCGTACCAGGCGCTGGACGGAACGGAGCGAGAGGGGCAGTTCGAGATCACCTGGCCATCCGTGGACTGAGCGAAGGGAGGGACGACGGCTGAAGGGGCTTGCGCAAAGCGTATCATTCCGTCCCTTGCGGAGTCCGCTCTGTGAGATGGTCTTGCTGCGAGTGATGCACCGCGAGGAAGCGGCCGAGAAAGCGAGAGCAAGCGGAAAGAGCGAGAGCCGCGAGGTCAAAAGGGGAGATTATGGTACAAGTTGCAGCTAAGCGACGGTACGCGGGGGTACGGCGAGTGCTAGAGGTACAGGCAGTGTAGAAGGAGGTACAGGTAGTGTTCAAAGGTGCCGACAACCCTACTTGGGCGCGTCCGGATGGTGCTGAGGCGGCGACACAACACCGGTCTTGCGGTCGAACTCCGGGAAGGACAGCTCGGCGTGAGGCACTACGGTCGGAAATGGGAGATCAGCTTTCATTACACAAGAGGCGGGAGAATGCGCAGGAAGAGACAGAAGAACGCACCTGGCCGGTGAGCCCCCGCCGTCGCACCCTCCAGCACGCCATCGTAGTGCCGCTCGAGCTCGCGCTCCTGATCCCGCTCGGCCTTGGGGTGGGGCTGGGCGGCCTGGACGTGGGCGGCAAGGTGGCTTTTGAGGGCGGCGGTGTCAGCGAAGGTGGAGGAACAGAAGCGCCATTTGCAGGCGTACGGGTTCTGGGTGTCGGTCGGAAGGGCGCTGTGGATTGTAAGGTGGTATTGGAACAGGATTGAGAAGTGGTGTTGGGACAGTCGAACAGGTGCCAGGTCGGCGAGGGAGGGCGGTACAGTCGAACGAGATGAGGAGGCGAGGATGACGAGGACGAGTGAAGCAGAGC
The DNA here is from genome assembly GCA_029873605.1 of Rhodosporidiobolus sp. SP3-3/4. Taxonomy (NCBI): domain Eukaryota; kingdom Fungi; phylum Basidiomycota; class Microbotryomycetes; order Sporidiobolales; family Sporidiobolaceae; genus Rhodosporidiobolus; species Rhodosporidiobolus sp. SP3-3/4. The sequence continues at coordinate 137,358 of JAQJIZ010000107.1, read as the reverse complement.
GATGGGGCGTCAGCGGTGGTGCTAGGCAGGTAGAGGGAGCTGCACGGACCTCATCAGTGCTATGTACGAGGATAGGCGAGTGGTGGGAGGGCGAGAGCAGGTCGAAGCCGACCCCGACCTCGAGACTTCGCCGCCAGCGCTCGACCGAAGTCCCTCGCAAGCGATTCTTCCTGGCCCTCTCGCAGTTCGGGTGCATGCACCGACAGGAGATTGCGCTATGTGACAGGGCTACAGGGTGGGACAAGAAAAGGAGAGCGTCCATGATATGCGAGTCCGAGAGAAGCAAAGAAAGCGTGGCCGTGCCCCTTCAGGCCTTCTTTTCCACCGCGCGGCCGATGCGAGCTACAGAGGGAGAGCGTCAGTGTGGAATGACACAGCGAGAGGGAGGAGGCAGCGCACTGTTGACGCGGATGAGGGTCTCGACCGAATGGCGAGAGTTGCGCAAGAGGTCCTCGTCGAACTGGACCGTGTTCGGCTTGAAAACGACGACGATGGTCGAGCCGCCGAAGGCTACGCAGGAAGGCGCGTAAGCGGGAAAGAGACGGAACGAAGGAGGAAGCGAAGTACCGAAGTAGCCGACGTCGTCTCCCCTCTTGACCTCGTCGCCCTCCTTCTTGGTCATGTTGATTGAGGCGACCCTGCACAGCATTGCAAGAGTCAGTCTATGCAGGGAGGAGGCGTGGGGAGCAGACGCACATCATCGCTCCAACCCAGACGTTCATCACGTCCCCGAAGACGGGTGACGAGATGGGCGCGACGAGGCGGACGTTCTCGGTGTAGACGGAGATGGCGGAGCGGATGGCTGCGAGAGAGAGAACGGTGAGCCGAGCTCGGATAGAAAGAGGAGGAAAGGAACGAACCCATCGGATTGACTGTGCAAACAGGGCATCCAGATGTAAGTCTCGTCAGCATTTGCGAGGCAGGAAGAGACATCAATCGACTCGACGCACCGGTGTAGTACTGTCCCGAGATGTACTCCTGCCTACCCATCACACCGTCAACCGGCGAGTGGTAGCGGTGGTAGTCCTGCGGAGCGAGGCGGAAAATGGCGAGGCTGCCGCCCTCGTACTCGGCGGCACGGGGGCCGTAGTAGTCGCCCAGCATGCGGGCAATGGAAAACTCGCGGCCCTGCGGAATGTTAAGGGGGTTAGGGAGGAAAAGGTGGTTAGGGAGGGAGAAAGGCCGACTTTGATCCAGATCGAGGTGGCGTCGTTCACGGTCTGGAAGAACATGGCGCGGCACTGCGGAAAGGTAAGGGTGAGAAGGTGTGGTGCAGGGAGTCGATAAGAGAAGCTTACGTCGGCACAGGAGACAAGGGTGCGAGGGTCGTCCGGGTCGGCGATAGGGCGAGCGTCCGGTTTCAGCTTGCGATCTACGGAAGGGAGCGGTGAGTATCTGGCGGAAAAGAATGAAGAAGACCAGACGGACAGAAAAACCTGCGAGAGAAGCCGGGTCAACGAGGGGCATGCGGGGGAAAGCGACAGGGAGAAAACGCACTGGTTGAACGTCTTGAACTCGCTCAAGGGGTCAAGAACCTCGTCCAAGTTGAGGTTGTGGAACTTGATGAACGGCTCGATCTCCCTCGCCGAGCTCGGCGAGTCGTACTTGAGCCCTTGCTTCTTGGTGAGCGAGTCGAGCAGGCGGCGGATGCGCGCGCCCTCCATGTTGCCCGACATGCCCTTGTACATGAGGCGGATGCCAAGGCGCTGTCGGGGAGGAGGGAAGAGGTTGAGCTGGACTCGATGGGGCGAGGGAGAGGAGAAAACGCACGACGTAGACGGCCATCTTCTCCTCCTGCAAGGCGCCGGTTTGGCGGTCCTGGACGATCTGCGAGCAGGAAGCGGGTCAGAGGCCGCTGCGAGACAGGCGGAGGAGCAAAGGCGAACGATGTTGGCGGAATCGGCGCCGAGGTTGTACGACCCCTTCATGACCTTCCTGCTCGCCGCGAGGCAATCTCGTCAGCATCGGATCCACTCTCCCCGTCGAGGGAAGGAGAGGAAAGGAAAGCGCACGAAAAGACCTTGTTGAGGAACTTGCGCTGCGCCTGGCTCGCGGTCACGTAGTTCGTAACGAGGACGCGGTTGACCTTGGTCGGGTCGGTCGAGGCGCAGATGCCAAGGTGGGTGACGATGCTCGCTTCCGCCTTACCGGACAGGCGCGGCTTGTGGCAGAGAGGGCACTCCTTGATGTTGATGACTGCGCGGCGGAACGGCGGGAGGGGTAAGCGAACGAAAGTGGAGATGGCGAGGGAAAAGACCAACCCCGCTCGACGCGCTGCCCACCGCTCTCGTCTGACGAGAGCCTCTCGTCGGAGGAAGGCTCGAGCGAGACCGACCTCGACGAGGGCTGGCGAACCGGCGCGCTCGGCTGCGGCGCTTCGACGGTCGTGCCCTGCTCGTTGTTCGTGTTGACCTCCGTGCCGCTGCAGGGGGGAAGAGCATCAGTACCGGGTGAGGATGTCGAGGAAAGGAAAATGGGCGAAAGGAACGCACGGTGCGATGGTTCTCATGTTGCTCGAGCGGTCGGTCTGCTCCTCTTCGAGGTCGGGCGACTCACGGTGTGCAAAGTCGCCCGCGGGAGAGCCCCCACCGAGACCCCCCTCGGCCGGTGTGGCGAGCCCGCTCTCCTCGCTGCTGAGCGTGCGCTTCTCCTCCTTCGGCTTCTTGACCTCCTCCTCGAGGCAGAGGACGACCTCGTCGATGCTGAGCTCGTCGTCGGTCGTTTTGCCGAAGCGAGTGAAGAAGGACTCGATCGTATCCTTGCTGAGCGTCGATCCGAGCGAGTCGAGCATCGAGAAGAGCTCGACGTACGAGAGGTGACCGTTCTCGTCGATGTCGTACTGCAAGCCGTAGGTGCGCCAGAAGGTCTGGCGGAGCGCGGCATAGGGCGTGTACTTGGCGCGGATCTGGAGAGTCGGTTTGGCGTCGCTGTCGATCGAGGAAAGAACGAGAGGCAGGTCATGGTTGTGGAAGTCGTCGCCGGCGAGCTTGCCATCAGCGCTGGCGGGGTACAGGCCGCGCTCGTCGGGCTGAATGCTCGTGCCGAGAAGCTCGTCCAAGTGGACGGTCACGTCGCCAACGTGGTCGTTGCCGCTGTTTCGGACCAGAGGGTCAATCTGAGGGCCAGGACGAGAAGAGGGGAGGCGACTCACGAGATCTTGTCCCAGTCCGAGACGGTGAAGCCGATCGTCCTGCCGGGGGAAGGAGCATGAGGATCGCAGATCTGGCGGATCGGCAGGCGGAGGGGAAACTTACCAGTGCGTTTCCGCTTCGCCGACATGGAACCAGAGCCTCTCCTCCCAGGTCGGGTTGAGGCTGTGGCGGATGACGCGGGTGCTGCAGGGCATGGAAGAGTGAGTAAGGATTGCAGTGTGGGGGGAAAGAACAGGACGCACCGGAAGATTTTGCGACCAAACGAAATGACGCAGAACGGGTCCATGTCGTAGCCAGTGCGCAGGGCTGTTGGTGCAGGAGGGGTCAGTCAAGAGTATAGGAAGGTAGACACAACAGGGATCGAGACGAACCGTTCTTGAACCTGGGCAGCCCGTTCGCGCCGACAATCTCGATCTGCACAAGCCCGGCGATGCCATCCTCGTCCTCGTAGGTGAACCCGCCATGGCCCTTCTTCCCCCTCTTCTTCCTCCCGCGCCTCTTGCCCTCCCCGTCCGCGTCCTCGCTCGAGCTCTTCTTCCCCCGCTTCTTCCTGCGGCGCTTCTCCTGCGTCATTGGCGACGCTGAGGGGGATTGCGTGATGCCAACACCGCCAGCGACGAGGCTCATCTCGACGAGCTCGTCGGCGACGTCGATCGAGTCGCTGCGGTCCTCCTTCTTCTTCCTGCGGACGAAGCGGCGGCGCCGACCGGGCTTGCCGTCTTCCGCCGCCGAGGAGGTGGTTTCGAAGTCCGTGGCGGTGACGTCCGAGTCGCCTGCGGCGGGAGTAAGGGCGCCACTAGAAGAGGCGAGCGACTGGGCGGAGAAGCGGCGCTTGATGAATCCAGGGAAGGTGGAGAGACCGCGCTTGACGGGAGGCGGGGTAGGAGCGGCGGAGGGCGTGGCGGAAGGAGGTGCGGCAGAGGGCGAGGGAGAGGGAGAAGGGCCAGCGGAAGAGCCAGGGGTGGACTTGGCGCCGGCTTTGTCGACGACGATGGCGGGAACGGGTGGGGGTTGGGAGACACTGCTGGCGCCGCTGTCGGACTGCGAGACCCCGAGCGAGTCGGCGAGGGAGGCGGATACCGAGGTCGGCGGGCCGTGAGAGGGCTGAAGGTCAAAGTAGTCTTCGGGGACCTCGGTCGCGTCGATCGCCTCGTCCTCATCGGCGGAGAGCAGCTCGCCCTCCTCCGTGTCAGACTCCTCGCCTGAGGCAGTAGAGGCGGCGTCGTCGAGTTCGGAGTCGGAAGACGAGAGGTCAGGGTCGCCCATGTCGCCGAACGGGCCCGAACCGGCGATGGGAGACGTGCCGACGCCTTCCGTCTGTTCGACAGCGCTACGGTCAGTCACGGCTTCGAGGCAAGGGAAGAAGTGGCAACGGACCGGAGCCGCCAACAACACCCTGTCCTCCCTACTCGCCCTCCTCGCGCCCTCGACCTCGTCGACAACGCGCTGAAGAGCGGCAAAGATCCGCTCGCGCTGTTCGTCGCTCAGGGGCGTGCGCTCGGGGGCGTTCAAAGGCACGAACCCAACCTGAACGAGTAGCTCGCCCGAGACGGCGGAACGGGAGCGGGAGGAGCGGAGGGCGTGCCAGATGGGCTGCGCAATGAGCAGTTCAGTACAGCTTTTTGAGAAATTCGACAAGTGTTTGAGCCATACCTGGTTCTCCTCATCGTAGAACCCGATCGGCGGCTTCCCTTCCTTCCACGACTTGGCCGAGCCCCACCAGTCCTCGAGTCCTAGGTTCAGCTCGCCGAGGTACTCGCTTCCGACGCGGTCACGGTCCCAACAGACGATCTCGATGCGCTCGCGGCCGAGTGCAAGGGAGTCGAAGACGGGAAGAGCGAGTTTCGCTTCGCCGGCGGTGCCTTCGACGGACGATGAAGAGGGGTCGACAGTGCCCCAGACGGGGTTGAGAGACTTCGGGACGGTAGGAGATGTCACCTGAGCGAATTTGAGGTCAGTACGCATAAGGAGGAGGTAGGAGGCAGCATACGCAGGCCAAGAAAAAGGAGCGAAGGAAGACGCACCCTGGCAGAGCCGTAGCGGATGACCACGTAGGGATCGCTCTTGCCGTTGCGGTCCTTGGGGATGAGGTTCCTGCCGGCATGGACGCGCACGACGAGCGATCCGAGGGGCTCGTCGCCCTCCTTGAGCGGCTGGAAGAGGGTGTCCCTCCTGCTCGCACCGCCACGGAACGGCCTGAGCTTGCGCGGGTCGCGAGGGATGCGCTTGAGCTGCTTGGGATTGAGCCTGGAGAGGAAGCCGCGGCGGGCGTTGGGTGAAGGGAGCGGTGAAGCTGAGGGAGAGGGTGTGGGGCTGTGCGAGGTGCTGGCACCGCCGAGCGGCACAGGCTGGCTCGACGACCTGCAGGGTGGACTGTGTCAGCTCCTGCAGTGCTTGAGTCTGACTCGCGAGTGCTCACATGCTGTGCTCGGCGAGAGCGGGACGGTGTTCGTCGATGAGAGCGAGCAGTCCTGCAAGGGCCTCCTCGGCGTGGGCGTGTCGGTCGACTGCGCTGTGTGCGGTGGCGTGGTGCTTTGGCCGGAGCAGAGAAGGAGCACGAGCGGCGCAAAGTGGCGCGAGGTGAACGATGCGGACGAAAGCAGCGAACTGGCCTCGTTCCCGAGGTGGAGGCTGGCCTCGCCGCAAACCGCTTTAAAGGCCGGACTTACGAGGACAGGACTAATTCGCACAGCGTCGCTCCGCTTCTCGCGATTTTTGGTGGCGCTTTCGCATTTTCCGCCGGCAGCCTCTTTCTCCTTCCCCGTTCGACCCTGGCGTCAACTCCCGCGAACCGCCTGTCGAGAGCGTGAATACGACCGGAAGAGTCGAGGAACCGCTTGAGCGAGCGAAAACCCAGAGCGGAAGCGCATCCGCCTCTCGTCTCGCAGGAAGAAAAGCGTCAACCGTACTCTGAGATGGCAGCAAGATACATCTTCCCTGTCTCTCTGCCGGGCACTAGGTGTCAGGTAGCGCTGCGGCAGGTTGGAGAAAGGAGGGGAGAGAGCGAAAAGAAGAGACGTACGACAAATTCCCGTCGCTGCTTGCTAGCGGCCAGACATCCCCCAGGCCCGATCCTTCAACAATTGCAGCGTAGCCGTACACGTCTGGGCTCGACTTGTAGTAGTCGACGCAGGCGTTGATGTACTCGTTGATCGCGGTCTGGTTTGAGATGGGGTCGAACCCGGTAGAGACTGGAGGCGGTAAGGGCGAGGGAACCCGAAGAAGCACCTGAGAGAAGAAAGGACAGGCGTACCATCCATCATGCCCCACTCGGTGATGACGATGGGCTTGCCGTACTGGGTGTAGTGGTCCTGTAGGTGGAGGGAAAACAGGAGGATCCCGTCAGAGATGGGTCAGTCTGCGTTCGGCGGGGGAGATTGGTGAATGAGTAGCGCACAATGACCTTGGCGACGCCATCCTTCGAGCTCGGGTAGATGTGCACGGCGATGAAGTCCCGGTCGGTCGAGATGCCCTTGAAAGGCGCCAGGCAAGTCTCGCCGCCTTGCACTGCAGAGACGACTACAGATCGGAGTCAGTGCACATGGGAGATCTGAGGGAACGGCAAAACAGGACGTCCTGCCGCACGCAGGACTGCCCAACAAGCTCCCCTGCTCTCTCCACGACGCGATCAGCTCGTTGCACAGGTCGGCCGCGTCGCTCGTCGAGATGTTGCTGCTCGCCGAGCTGCTCGACAGGTCTGGCTCGTTGAAGCTGAGAATGTAGGCCGGGGCGGAGGAAAGCCTTTGAAAAGCGGCGAGGCGGCCGGAGTCGGTCGAGTCGACGTGTCCATCGTCCCAGAGCATCGACATGTAGGAGACTCCGGTGGCGGTGTGGTCGGAGCCGTCGTCGGCGCCCCAGTCGTACCTGCAAATCTGGGCAAATTAGTGAATGAAAGCCGAGAGAAGAGAGGGCGATCCGCACCACCAACCGACATGCTCTTTGAAGCTGTCGAACCCCGTGCCTCCTGCCAGCCCCGCCTTCTTCACATTCGGAGGAAGGGCATTTGAGGTGGACGAGCTGGACGCCCTGGCGCTTGTGGCTGTTGCCGACCCCGTTCCTGCCGCCTTTGAGCTGCTGGCATTCGCAGCGCGCTCCTCGCCCGTCACAGCACCTCCAGCTCCTGCCGATCCGGTGTCGCTGCCGGATACGTCTCCTGGACTAGTCGCGGAGGATGACGAGGCGGAGGAAGACGAGGCGGAGCGCAGAAAGTAGACGGCGACGGCGATGACGGCGAGAAGAGCGACCGCGAGGGCGGCACAAAAGGCGTAGTTCGGCTGCCGATCGTGAGGCGGTGGGGACCGCGTGGTGACTGTCGTCGTCCGAAGAAGAGGCGGACTTGTCCTGCGGGTTCAGGATCAGTTTGGGAGGCAAGGAGAAAGACGAAGATCGCACGCACCTCGTCTGAGCTGCTCGAGGCGTCTGTGGAGCTGTACTCGCTGACATCGTATCGCTTCATCGGCTCATCGGCGTGCGAGAGAAGCGGAAGCAAGCGAGAGACACACGAGGAGGACGACTCCGAGGCGAGGTCGACAGGAGTCGCGAGAGCGGGCACGGACGATGCGCGCAGCGACGGTACTGCTCGGATCTGCCGCGACACAGAACCTGACGGGAAGAGCGAGATGCGGGAGTAAGAGCTCGCTCGACCTCGTCCTCGCAGGTTGTCGTCCTCACCTTCACCGCTCCGGCTTCTTTCCCGCTTCTGCTTCGTTCCACGCCAACACACACCGCTGAAAATGCCCGACATTCGCCTCCACTGGGCGAAAGCCTTTGGCCCTTTGTCGCCCGCCGAGTTCCAAGCCGGTCTCGAGGAGGCGAAGCTGGAGCAGGCGGAGGAGGTCAAGCAGCGCTCGAAACGGCCTCGCGAGGAGCAGCATGAGGAGACTCAGCTCGGGCGCAGGAAGAGGTTCCAGGCGAGCGACTTCAACACGCCGTTCGCGACCCCGAAGGAGGTCGAGGAGTGGTTTGCTCGCTTCCCCGCTGTGTGAGCCGCCCTTCCGGTCTGCTTCTCCTCGACGTAGACTGATGTGCGGCTTCTACAGCTCTCAGCGCAACTTCTACGTCGTCCAGCACCACCGTGAGTTGGCTCTACTCCGATTTTTCCAGCTCTTCCCATACTGATCTCGCTCTCCTCGTTGCCCACGCCGCAGACGCTACTCGCGACCACTTCGACCTGCGCCTCCAGCTCGATGACAAAACCGTCAGCTGGGCCATCCCAAACACCCTGTCCAACCTCAAGCCAACGACGGTCCGACTCGCCGTCGAGACCACCTTGCACTCCGTCTCGTGTACGGTTCCTCGCTTTTTTCCTGCAGAGACTATGACCTACCCTCGAGATCTACAGACACGCTGCTCGAGGGGAGTGTGGCGTCCGGAAGGAGCACGACCGGCTGCGTCGACCTGGGGACGTACAAGGTCCCGTTTCCTCCCTCTCCCCTCTTTCCCGGCTGACAACGCTGACACTCCATGGCTCGATTCCTTGCAGATCAACAGCCCCAAGACGAAGGAGGCCGAGCGGCAGAAGCGCCGGAGGGAAGGGCTCGACGACGCCGAGACGACGGACGAAGACGGTTCGCTCCAGCCGGAAGATGAGAAGCAGGAGGACCTCCTCCGCGATGGTGCGTGCGGACCTGCTTCTTGCTTCACTCTTCCGCTTCGAGGGGCATGCAGCGCCCTGATTTCGTCCTCTCCCGCAGCTCTCGCCTACGCCTCCTTCCTCCCAACTCCCGCCGTTCCCGGTCGCGCCGGCAGGCCCGCACCGAAAGACAACGGTCACCACCACGGCTTCGTCGTCGAGCTGAACGGTGAGCGGTACAAGGGATTGAGGTTAACGTTCTCTCGGTCGAGCCAGGATTGGGTGCACGGAGGGTGCGCTTCCAGCCTCTCCGCCTTTGCACCTACGTTGAGCACTCGACTGACCGATGTCTTGCCTTCATAGCGAGGCTGGCGCGCCGAACATCACCCGCCGAGTACGCCTTTTCTTCCTCTTCCAGTCCTTTGCGTTCTTCACAAGGCAGATAGGCGGGCATGCTAATCCATTCCACCCGGTTACCTCGCAGTACCGCCTCACCTTCTCCTCTCCACCCGGCGTTCCCCTCTCCGCAACCGAAGTCCCGCCCAACGTCCTCCACCCGGACAAGTCGCTCCTCACCTTGCGCACGATGGACGAGATCCACGCCGACTCGGTCGCGTGGCTCGAGGCTTTGCTCGGAGACGATCCAGGCGCGGGTGCGGACACAAGCTCGAGCGCCGAGGAAGAGCGGCAGGAAAGGAGGCTGGCGAAGCGCAGGAAGGAGGGGAGGAAGAGGCGCATCGGGAAGACGGAGGCGATGAGGATCGCGGAAGAGGCGGAGAGGCTCCTCTTGGGCGGAGAGGAGGGCGTCGAGGAGCTTGACGAGGTGACCGAGTTCCAGACGAGGGGGACGGACGCGCTCCGAGACGGCGAGTTGGACGACTACGCCAAGCTCCACTTGCACGGCTGGGACGCACCGAAAGACGGCGACCTCATCTAGGGTTCTCACAGGTGCGTTACCGCAACCTTTCTTCTCAACGACAAGCTGACTTTCCCCTCTTTCTTCTCAGCCGTTTTCGGGTAGCGCCCGTTCCCGCTTTCTCTCCCTCGAGCTGCGCGACTTCGTTCGAGGCTCTCTGTAGTCTACTAGTCTTGTCGCTTTCCTGTGATGAAAGCCACTCGGCCTCGCCGTTCCGGCTTACGAGGCGCAGAGAGAGGCGGCGAGACACTGATACATTACAGCCGCTGCTTGTGCGATTCATGTACGCGTACATCGGGGAGATATGAGGACAGCTTGGAAGGAGAATACGATGGAGAGAAAAGACAAGGAGAGGGTGCATGGGGAGATTTTGCTCTGCTTAGAAGACGAGGGCGAGAGCACCAACGACAGCGAGCGCTGCACCCGTGAGCCCCGTCTTGAGAGACGCCGCGCCGCTCGAGCCACCCGAGCCGGAGCCCATCGTCGCCGCGCCGCTGCCGCCGCCCGAGTTCGAGCCGCCGGACGATGACGACGCGTTGGCCGCCGCGGCGCCCTCGAACGGTCCGACCGAAAGGTTCGCCGTCTGGAGCTGGAGGATGGCCGGGCCGGCAAGGACGGACGCGTCGGCGAGGGACGGGCCAGAGGTGAAGACGACGTAGGTCTGGCCGGCGGTGACGTTCTGCGACGGGATCATGCAGGACGAGTTGGACGAGGTGTAGGGCGAGAAGGCGGCCGAGAGGCCGCTCGCGAAACCGCAGTAGACGGTGTCGGTGCCGGAGAGGGCGGAAGAGTTGGCCGCCGTGATGGCGAGCGCCTGGCCGATCGCGGGCGCGGAGGTCGTCACGTTGAGCGCCGAGTTGCCCATGATGGTCGGTGCCGAGCCAGAGGGGCAGGAGGAGAAGAAGGCTGTCAGAAAAGAGGGAAAAAGTTAGCGAAAGAGCAGGGGAAGGAGGAGTACGAGGCGTGAGGTAAAGGAGAGAACGAATGCGCACGAGAGACGATGGTGACGACGTTCGAGGCGCTGAGCGGGGTATCTACGAGAGGCAAGAGGTAAGTGAGCCTGAACAGAGAGGAAAGCATTGCGAAAAACCGTAAGACAGCGCACCGTTAGGCTGGGAGGCGGGCTGGTAGCCGTGAATGAACTGGATCGCCGCGGCGTGACGAGCCTGTGGAGAGCGAGGAAGGAGAGTCAGTCTCGCCCGTCCGAGGAAGAAATCGCGCTGGCGAAGCGTACCTCGACGGTGAGGATACTGGCAGCGGCCGTGAGGTAGGTGGTGCTGTTGACGTCGCCCGCAGCGCCGAGGTACGCGCTCACGCCGACGCCCTCGATGACCTGGCTGAGGGCGAGGAAGCTCGCGACGTCGGTGTACGGGAAGTTGTACGTGCACGCCTCGACGGGCGTGACGCCGGCGGCGTTGAGCGCGGTGGTGAGGAACTCGACGTGCGCCGCCTCGTCCGCGCCGACTTGCTGCAGGACCGGGTAGAGGCCGGGGAAGCCGGCGGACTCGAAGCTCGAGGCGTTGAACTTGGACAGCGCGTCGGAGTAGAACTTGTTCTCGAGGTGCTCCAGAGTGAGGGCAAAGTTGAGGATGGTGGCGTCGTCGGCTGTTCAGGAGCAATCAGAAGCGGAATCAGCGGGAAATCACGGGAAAGGCGAGGAAGAAGAGAGAGGACGAGTATCAGCGGGAGGAAAACGGGGAAGTCGAGAAGTGAAGGCTCACCGCCAGTGGTCAGTGATTGGCGCTTGTGTAGACGGCTCTGGCGGTTGATGATGTCGCGTTTCATGGCGGCGAGCTCGCTGCCGGGCACGGCGAGGGCAGAGACGCTGGCAGCGCCGAGAGCGAGAAGCGTGAGGACGGAGCGCATCGTGACGAAGCGAGGGGCGTGGGGTGGGGAGTGGGTAAGCAAATGTGAGAGGGTGTGGAAGTGAGGGAGAAGAGCGAGCAAGAAGAGGAAGCGAAGGAGTCTTGAAGGTGGTCCCCACCTGGTCCGCTCGGGAAGCCTGCTGCTCGAACGACCGCTCGAGTGCATCGTGACCATCCTGTGCCTGCCTTGATGAATTCGGTCGGCCCCACCTCGTTAGGCTCGATGGCAGAAGGCGGGAGCAGCGAAAGAGGTGGTTCGACCCGCTGGCTGCAGACGAAGAGGAAGAAAAACACGGGCCTGGCCTGGAACTCGGTCGCAATCAAGGGTCACAGTCCCAAAGGAGCGATTGTGGTGCAGATCCTCGTCATCTGCAACTGCCGATGCGTCTCAACAAGACCGAGGTCCCGTCCCGCTCGTAAGGGCAGCAGGAAGGCAGACGGTGAGAAGCAAGTGGGGTAGGTAGAGTTAGGTTAGGCGGTAAGGAGATGACGAGCCCCTGGGTCGATCAAGGGGCACGAAACAGCGCTACAGGGCGGGGCGGAGCCGATCAAGCCCGTGAGGTTGTCCCAGCGAAGAGTGGAGCGGTCCAGCTGGACGAGCGGGAGGAGAGGAGCGCTATCATCATCCGATGAGCGTTTTAAGTGGGGCGAGTGCTTGGACTGTTGCTGCACAGTCGCTCTCTGTGGTCAGCTCGCTCGCGTGAGGTGGTGAGGATGAGCGAGACGCACCTCTGTGGTGGTTGACGAACTGGATGCGAGTGAAGGGCGACAACAGCTCAAGGTGCGCCGATTGTTGGTGCAGAGCTGCTGTAGATGTCTTCTCGAGCTGTAGGAGGCATGACTGACTCTCCCTGAGCGGGTTGAGCCGAGTCGAGATGTGGACGAGTTGCCGAGACGGTGCGTCGGCGAACGGCGCCTTCTCCTCCTCCCACTGCTTGACTGCTTCGTCCTGAGCGTGTGCAGTGCCACCGTGCACTCCCTGGCATGACATCACCGCTCTCCCGCCGGATCCAGCGCTCTCCGACCCCGTTGCTCCGCCACCACCACCCGACCTCGTCCGCCTTCGCCTCTCAACACAGCCGCACCCTGCACGTCCGCTCCGTCTCCATCTTCACCGGATTAGGACGACTCGCCGGGCGCACTGCGGGGCGTGGCGCACTCGGGTTGGGAGTTGGGGCGGGAGCGCTCACTTGGGCAGAGTACAAGGTTGATGGTGAGCACCTCCTCTCTGGAACCCTCTCCCGTCCGTACTGACACTCGAGGCACACACAGGCTTCAAGCAGAACGCCGTTGGAACCCTCACCGACATCAACGAGAAGCTGGGCCACGCCTACGACCTCGCCTCGACCTCCATCGCGTCCACCTTCCGCTCCGCGACGGACCAGGGCCGCGAGACGTACGACTCGGTCTCCGAGACGGCGAGCACCATCTGGGCCGACGCCGCGCTCGGGCTCGACCAGCGCCTCGCCCGCTTCCGCGCCAAGTGGAAGGACGCCTTTGACCGCGAGGCGGACGAGGAGGGTGTCGATGGTTTGGAGGAGCTCGAGAGCGGGTACCGCGGACGAGGGGACAAGGAGCCGCCGAAGGAGGACAAGAAGCCTCTAGCGGTCGCGGCGGCGGCGATGGCGGCTGCCATGCCGGTCGTTGTCGCTGCGCAGGAGGAGGGCGGGCAGGACTCGACCGAGGATCTCATGATCCTCACGCGCAAGCTCATCGAGATCCGCTCGATCCTGCTTAGTATTGGCGAGGAGGCGGGATTGACGCTGCCGAGCATCGTTGTCGTGGGCAGTCAGAGTAGCGGGAAGAGCAGCGTGCTGGAGGCGATCGTTGGGAAAGAGTTTCTGCCCAAGTGCGTCCTTCTCTTCCATTTCTCAGTCGCTACAGACTGACCTCCTTCTCCCGCAGGGGCGACAACATGGTTACACGCCGGCCCATCGAGCTCACTCTCATCCACACTCCCGCTACTCCTTCCGACCCTCGCCCCACCACTTTCGCCGAGTTCCCCTCTCTCGGCCCGGGCCATATCACCGACTTCTCCATTGTTCAGCAAACCCTTACCGACCTGAACCTCTCCGTCCCCGCTTCCGACTGCGTCTCCGACTCGCCGATCCACCTTCGCATCCACTCCCCGAACGTCCCCGACCTCTCTCTCGTCGACCTGCCCGGCTACGTCCAGATCAGCAGCATGGATCAGCCCGAAGAGCTCAAGGAGAAGATCGCCAAGCTGTGCGACAAGTACATCCGCGCGCCGAACATCATTCTCGCCGTGTGCGCCGCCGACGTCGACCTCGCCAACTCGCCCGCCCTTCGCGCGGCGAAAAAGGTCGACTCGCTCGGGATGCGCACGATCGGTGTCGTGACCAAGATGGACCTGGTCGACGCCGAGGCGGGCGCCGCGATCCTGAGCAACAACCGCTACCCGCTCGCGCTCGGCTACGTCGGCGTCGTCTCGAAGGCGGCGAAGCACCAGTCGCGGTCGCTGCTCAAGCGCTCGGCGGCGGGCGAGGACGGGACGCTCGTCGGCCCGATCCGGGCGCAGGAGGAGGCCTTTTTCGGCGCGCACGGCGAACACTTCTCGCGCGAGGGCATCATGGTCGGCACCGACACGCTCAAGAGGCGGCTGATGCACGTCCTCGAGGAGTCGATGGCGTCGTCCCTGCACGGGATCAGCAACGCCGTCGCGCTCGAGCTCGAGGAGGCGACGTACCAGTTCAAGGTGCAGTACAACGACCGCCAGATCTCGCCCGAGGCCTACGTCGCCGAGACGCTCGACCATCTCAAGGCGCGCATCGGCTCGCTCGGCAAGGGGTTCGCCAAGGCCGACGTCCGGCGCCTCCTCAAGAGCTTCCTCGACGAGCAGGTGCTCGACCTCCTCGCGGCGCAGTACTGGGTCGACCCGCGCGCGCCCGAGCTCGGCACGCTCGCCAACGACCGCTCGATCTCGCCCGACGAGCTCGACGTCTACTGGCAGCGCAAGCTCGACCACCTCTCGTCGTCGCTCACCAAGAGCGGCATCGGGCGCGCGGCGACGCAGCTCGTCGTCGACGCGATCCGCGCGCGCCTCGCCACGCTCGCGCAGGAGGAGCCGCTCCTGTACCACCCGGACGCGGCGGCGCGCATCGCCGCGACGGCGGACTCGATCCTGCGCGAGCGGTTCACGCTCACGAGCGACCAGGTTGAGAACAGCGTCAAGCCGTTCAAGTACGAGGTCGAGGTCGACGGGGCGGAGTGGGAGGCCGGCAGGCTGCGGAGCGTTGAGCTGCTGCAGAAGGAGCTCGGGATGTGCGAGGGCGCGCTGCAGAGGATCAAGGATGCCGTGGGAGGCAGGAAGCTCAGAGGCGCGATGGAGTACGTTGGCGAGGTGGAGGAGAAGGAGAGGCGGAGGAGGGAAAGGCGGAGAGAGGCGAGGGCGCTGGGTGAGGAGCCTCGCGAGGACGACGACGACGGGCTCGACCCGACAAGGCCGGCGTACAACCCCGCTCTCCTCGCCAAGGGTGCGTTTCTCCCCCGCTTTTTCCCAACCCTTCTCCTACTGACCCCTTCACCTTTACTTTCACAGCCCGCGAAGCCATGTTCCTTTCCTCCCGCTCCTCGATCCTCCGCCTTCGCCTCCTCGCGCTCAAGTCTCGGCGGTGCAAAGCCGGCCCGGAGCAGAAGGCGTTCTGCCCCGAGGCGTTCCTCAACATTGTCGCCGACAAGCTGAGCAGCACGGCCGTGCAGTTCATCAACGTGCGTCCGAGCGGTCTTTCTGTCGTTCCTCCCGCGTTGTAGCGTGTTGACTGATTACCTGGCCTGAGCTTGGTCGCAGATCGAACTGTTGGTCGAGTTCTTCTACCAGGTCCGCCCCTTTACTCCCTCTCCCGCTCCTTTCCGGTCACCGACTGACTCCCCGATCCCCTGCAGTTCCCCCGCGACCTCGACACGCGTCTCTCGCACTCGCTCGACTTTGACGAGATCCACCGCTTCGCCCGCGAGAACCCGACGATCGCGAAGCACCTGGCCCTGCAGGACCGGAAGGAGAAGCTTGAGCTGGTGCGTTGCTCTCGCTCACCTCCCCCTACTCTTCTCCTCTCTCATCCCCTTCTCGAGGTCCCGCCGGCTTTTCGCCGAAATTGGAGAATGCCGTGCTGATCCTCTGTCTCCTTATTCCAGGTCGCCGAGAAGCTCGACTCGCTCGTCAAGCTCCAGCGCGACAAGGCGCACCAGCAGCAGCCCTCCCGCATGCGCACCGGCTCCTCCGACGGCCGTCGCGGTCTCTTCGGCATGTTCTGAGCTTCTCATCTTCCCTCCTCCTTTCTCGTCTAAACTGTCTCGCGCTCTCTCGCTCTCTCGCCCTTCGTCCTCTCGTCTTCCGTATCGGCAGTACCCTCCCCCACTTGTGTGCATGTACCCCCTCCCTGTTTTCGTTGTACCTCCTCGTTTTCAGTTCGTTTAGACGCACTTTACTCGCAACTCGTTCTCTCTTCTTACCACTACCAGATTGACCGCGGAGAGAGACGAAACGGACGGGCAGGCAAGTGGTGTGTGTTGCGAGGGTAGAGTGGGCTACAACAGCGGTATGCGGATTCTGCAGATTAGACGGCGACTGCGAACAGAGGTTGAAGGTACAGCGAGGGGTGACGGACTGAGATGGGTGAAGTATGTAGAAGGGAGATAAGAGAGTGAGGTGCTACTTGAGCGACGGGTCGAAGAAGCTCATTAAGACGGAGCCTGCATGCCGATACGCTCTCGTCAGCCAAACGGAAGAAGAGGACGAAGAAGGCCAAGTCGAACGTACGAGAGTCCCTGAGCGCGAAGAGCCAGAAGCGGTTTCCGCCGGTCGACTTGCGCCACTTCTGGATCGTCGCCCGGATCGAATTGTAGTACTCGCGCTTGCCGGGCGGGGCCGTGTGGAGCAGGGCCTTGTACGCGTCGTCGCTGCGGGACGTTCAGATGTAAGAAAGAGGGCGAGGAGAAAGGAATGGAAAGGACGAACTTGGTGACCCAGAGAGGCGAGTTCGCCATTCGCTCGAAGGCCATGCCGTCGACATCGATGGTGAAGACGGGCGCTTCTGCCGCCTCCTTGACCGCCTGCTCGACATTCTTCTGCGCCCTGGTCACGTAGGTCGTCCGCTTGTTGTGCCGCCCTTTCTGCCGGACGTCGTCGTCCTGGAGGATTGGGAAGTAATCTTGTTGAGGCTTCGCCGGGTCGGGGAGCGCGATGGACTGCTCGAGCAGCGGGTTGTAGTCGCCGCCAGCGCCGCCGCCAGTCGCGTCGTCGATCGTCGATTGCTCGCGAAGCTCCTTGATGAGCCACGAGCCGAGTTCGGCGCGGAGGACTGCGGGAAAGCGGGTTAGCGACAGCGTAGGAGGGGAGAAAGAAGACGATACGCACCTTCCTCCTCGTAGCCACGCAGCACCGACTTGACCTTGAGCGACTTCTCCGACTCCTCGCTGGAGCGGCCAGCAGCGGCGCTCGGCTTGACGATGACGAGCCAGAGGATGCCCTCCCTCCTGCAGGCGTTGACGAGCTGCTCGGGCGTGAGGGTGAGGAAGTCGTCGTCGTACATCTGTGAGGGGGATGGAAAGTTCAGCGGGAGGCGAGAAAGGAGAGAAAGAAAAGGCTGACCAGGTCGGCTTTCAAGCCGGCGCTCCAGAGCTCCTTGACGATCTCGAGTCGCAGGTCAATCAAGCCGGGCGAGAACGAGACGACGTAGACGTCGCAGCGGCGGATCGACCACGGGCCGTACGAGCGAAGGTGTTCGGCTCGGCCGGCAAGCTGCTTGCTGCTCGTCGCGTTTGCCTCGGCAGCGGCGACGGACAGCTTGGCGACCGACATACTGAAGCCAACGTGGTGAGGAGCGCGACCGGAGAGGCGGACCTCGGGCGTGGCAAGGCGGGAGACAACCTCGTCGAACCTAGATCGGGACACTAGTCAGCAAGGTGATCTTGTTTGTTCGGGGGAGGAGGAGCGCACCGTCCACCGGCGGCGATCACGTCCCGAGTCTTGCCGCGCTGGATAAAGGACTCGAAGATGGCGCCGTCGCGATGCAGGTCGTAGTTGGTCGCGAGGAGCGGGGCGATGCGGATGTTCTTGACGCCGAGCTGTCGGCAGAGCGTAATGATCTCCTTGAGCTCGTCGAAGCCTTCTTGCGCGACGTGCTTGAGCCGAGGAACGGTCGAAAGGACAAGCGCGCGCATCTTGTTCAAGTCGCCTGCCGAAGGGAAGAAAGGTCACCGGGAAGATCCGGAAGAAGGAGTACGAGCCGCTTACCAGCAACGTCGACAGCGCAGAGCAGGTCGCAGATCGACCTCGTCACGCCTGGGAGCTTGAGGAGCTCTGTCGATGTCTTGACCCAGGACCGCTGAAGACGGCCGTGCTGGACGAGGATCTCGCAGACAGCGGCGCGGTGCTTCGACGGGACTACGTCAATGATGGCGTCGAGGATCTTCGAATGGTTGAGGAAGTGGGCGGGCTGGCCGGAGAGCGGGAAGGCGTTGAGGATCTCCTCGATGACGAAGATGCTTTCCGCCTCCATGGCCGGCATGTGCGCGTCTGAGACGATGTCGAAAGCGGCGTTGAGTACGGCTCGAGGTTGCTGGAGAGCAAGTCGTAAGCAACATGACGTGACTAAGGGCAGGGAGGGTTACTCACTCCGCCAGCTTGTGAAGGACGGAAGACGGGCGCGATGGTCCAGCGCTTGAGGCGGGTCAAGGACGTGTCGCGGGCGATCATCCGGCCTATAGATTGTAGAGAAGTTAGAATGAGCTGAGGAAGACCTCGAAGGCAGAACGCACAGAACGGGATGTTGAGCTGGAAGGGGAGGCAGACGATCGTCCCGTCCGTGTCGAGGAGGCGGACCGGCTTGCGTGCGGCGTAGACCTGTGAGTTGGGCATGAGGAGTGGGCTGTCCATCTGTACGGCGCCCTTCTGGCGGAAGATGCGGCTGAGCTTGTCGTGGACGAGCTGGGCGTAAGGGTCATTGTCGACCTTGGCCTGCCAGGGAAAGACTGTCAGCGAGGATAGCAGACAAAAGACAGCGGTCACGTACGCCTTCGCTGTCGTAGAAGTCGTACGAGTAGTCCTTGCGCAGGCGGTCCTCGTCCGACTGGTTGAAGAGGGCGGAGATGAGCGTCTGGGCGTAATTTGTGCCGGAATGGGCTGTGAGGAGAGCAGTCAGTGCGTTTTTTCAGTGAGAGAGAGACGAAAGGCGCACAGAGCAGGCGGATGGTCTCGGTGATCGAGTCGTCGCCAACTCGAGGCGGGAGCAGGTCGGAGGCGAGCAGATCCTTCGGTGAGGGGCGCAGCTCCGGGTCGTGCGTCAAGCACGCCTGGACGATCTTAGTGTGACGCTGCAGCTTCTCCTTGTTCCACGACGGCGGGAACACAATGTCGGGGCGGCGGAGGTCTTGCAGAACTCGGATGCGCCTGAGAAAGCAAAGTCAGTTTCGCGCGCTCGGTGCTGATGATAGGGACACGCACTCCATGCCAGTTGCGAAGGGTCCGTGGAAGAGCTCGAAGAACACGATGCCGAGCGAGTACACTGCGAAGAGGTGACGATCAGAGTGGGTACGAGGAAGGCGAAAAAGGCCGCGTACTGTCAATCTTGTTCGAGTACTTGACTGTCCGCTCGTGCCGGGCACGAGTCATCATCTCCGGCGCGATGTAGAGGGAGGTGCCGACGCCCGAGGTCAGGTCCGACTCGTCCATTGAGTTGTCGAGGCTGAGGAAGACGTCGGCTGGGTCGCCGCCCTTCTCGTTGACCGCCAGCCCGAAGTCTCCGATCCGGACGTTGCCGTTGACGTCCAAGAAGATGTTGGACGGTTTGAGGTCGCGGTGGATGATGCTGAGGACGAAACGATCAGTTGCGAGGAGTTGGTTAGGCAGCCGGGAAATACGGACTTGAGCGAGGTGAAATGAAGCATGGCAGACAAGATCTGGAAGATGTAGTTCCAGGCGTCGAGCTCGGAAAGGCCGTCCTCGATCGCTTCTCGAAGCGTGAGCTTCTCGACGTACTCCATCTGCAAAGGAATTGGAGGTCAGGTTCTCCGTGCTGACTGAGGCAGTAGAATCCCGCACCTGGATGTAGAGCGTCCTCGTCTCCCTCCTGGGTGGTGTGGCAGCTGGCGAAGGCGGCCTCGTCCCCTTCCTCGACGGTCCCTTCCTCGACAGTACCGGACTGCGCCGGCTCGAGCTCGCCTCGCTCGTCGATTCGCCCTCGCTGTCGTCGTCGTTGCCAAAGTGGATACTCGGGTAGGACAGGCTGCGGGACTGCGCGTGACCAACGGAAAGGAAGTCGATCTCGTCGAAGCCGTTGTTGAAATCGAAGTCGAGGTCGGCTCCGGGCGTCGAGTCCTCGTCGAAGTCGACGACGCTGTCCGAGTCGTCCGAGTCGTCCGAGTCGTCGTTCTCATCGTCCTCGGTCGACTCCTCCGTCGTGTCGGTGAGCGGCGCTGACGAGCCCGTCAGCCCCGTCTCCCCGGTCTCGCCGGTCTCCCCCGTCTGGTCTGGCGTAGGAGAACCGACGAGCGGGAACGCGGGAGCGGACTCGGTTTCTTCCCAAGCGACGTGGTACCGGACGATCCCTGGGTGCGACATCCTCGACCTGCGGGCGCCCGAGCCGTTAGTTCAGCTCCTGATCCGTTCTCGGTAGACCTCGACATGTACGAGAGCAAGGTGCTGAGAAGAGCAGGCGAGTGGAGGAGAGGACGGTAGGGGACAGGAAGAAAACGCACCAGATGGTGACCTCGCGAAGCACCTTGATCTCGCTCGCCCGGTCGCTCGGCAGCTTGATCTTCTTGATGGCGTCTGCGTACAACGGAAGGAGGTCAGCGCGCGCTGAGTTGGAAGAGGGCGGAAGGAGACGAACAGAGGTGACCGTCTAGCCGGTTCCTCGCCTTGACGACCTGCCCTCCGCCGCCTTTCCCGAGGAACTCCAGTTCTTCGAATTCGCTGCGGTAGCGCGAGACGGCCGGTTTGGGCTGGAAGAAGAAGCCGTTCGGCGCGTCGGCGCTCCGGGACAGCTGGGTCATCGGCGGCGGCGAGACGAGCGGAGTCGCAACGCGGTGACCGCTTGCGAGGTGTTGCCAGCTGCTCTTCTGGTTCGGAGGAGTGGTAGAAAGGAGGAGGGAAGGGGCTTGAGAGGTGCTGCTTCCGCTGCTCTCGGCGAGGAGGAGCGAGATCCGCGCCGCGCCGGGCCGCTTCTTCCCCTCGGTAAGAAGGAGATCGGAGAGGACGCGCTTGAGAATTGGAGGAGAGTTGCGCGGGAGGTTGCGGACAAGGTCGGCGGGAGAGGGGTATTTGAGGAGGACGTCGGAGCCGAAGACCATTTGGGCGAGGATGACGCCGAGCTCGAACATGTCGCGAGAGCGGTCGTAGCTGAAGGGCGCGCTGACGGCCTCCGGGGCGGTCCTATGCAGCAGATGCGTCAGCTCTCGACCTTCAAGCGGGAGCAGGAGAGGCTCACCAAGCCTCGGGCGGGTCCTCCTCCGGCGGCTGTACCATCCACGCCTCGGCCTTGTTCAGGTCGATGAGACGGCGACACCACCCTGCGCCGGACAGCTTGACCCCAGCCTGCTCGCCGTTGTTGCTCGCCTTCGCCTTCTCGCTCGTGACGAAGATGTTGCGGAGCTTGATACCGCGGTGGACGACGTTCTGGCTGTGCAGGTACTCGAGAGCGCCAACGAGTTGAGTGAAGTAGGCGAGAGCGCGGTCGGTGCGGAGCTCGCCGACGGTCTCGAGAAGCGCTTCGAGGGTCTGCGAACCGCAAGGCGGAGTGACAATAAGGACGGACCAGCCTTCGCCTGAACGGGTTGCGGGAGTTGCGGAAGGATTGATCGGGAAGAAGGGCGGGTTGTGGCGGACGATGCGGTAGCCGAGAAGGGGGAGAAGGTGAGGGTGTCGGAGGTTGGCGATGCGGTCGAGGTCGGTTTCAACTTTGCCAAGTTTTCGTTTTCCTGCGAGCGAGTATGGTAAGAAGGAGGTAAGAACTCACGACAATGAAGAGCGACTCACCTTGTGAAGTGAGGAAGTAAGGCCCGAGAACGTCGAAGACGTAGGCGCTGCCGGCCTCTGAAGGCTTGTCCTTGGGCAGAATCTCGACGGGAAAGATACGACCGAGCCAATCTGCGTGAAGAACTGTTAGCTCCGGTCTTGCTTGGCGGAAGGAAAGGAAGGGTGACTTACGACCATCGAAGGCCGGGCCGAACCGGACCACTGCATCGCTCTTAACGCCAGCGAGGGTAAGCGATATGGGCACTTCCCTCTCGCCCTTCGCCCCGATCTCGATGTACGCGTTGTCGAGCTCCTCGTCCCGCTGCCGGTCTCGCCGCTCACGCCCTAGGCGAAGTTCCTCTTTTCGCCGGACGTCCTCCGAGATGAGCTGAGAAAGCCGCGCAGCTTCTTCGGCTTCTTGCTGCTCCTTGAGCGCTTTCGCGCGGTCGGAAGCTTCCCGGGTCGCCTGGAGATGCAAAGGAGGGTGAGGAGAAGAGCTTGAAGCGACAACGAGGAAAAAGCGGACCTGCGTCTGCTGCTCGACTCGTTTACGCCGCTCTGTGCCCAGGTCTGGTTGCGCCCCTCGCACCGAGTCGAGATGCCGATCGGTGATGAACGTCGCAGCTTGCGTGCAAAGGTCGAAGATCATCTCGTCGTTGAGCCGGGACGAGGCTTCCTTCTGCAGGGTGGTGAGCTGAAAGGAAGGCAGAGTCAGCGAGTGGAGGGGCAGGGAAACTGCAGGGTACGCACAAGCTGGGAGACATGCGCGGCTGATAACCCTTTGGCGCCCTCCGCTGTCATTGTCGGAGCGGTCTTCGGGTAGCGCTGAGGGAGCCTGCGGACAAAGCGGTCAGGCCAGGTCCGAAATAGGGGGAGAAGGGTTGAGACACACTTGAAGCGGATCCAGACTAGGACCTTGTCCTTCAAATCCTCCTCCACTGGCCGTACGCAGACCCGAAACTCGTGCGCCGCGTTGACCGACTGAAGAAAAGTTGCGTCAGTCCTGTCAAAACGGTAGAAATGGGTCTCAAGCGCACCTTCCATGCCGTCCGACTCTCCACCTTCTCAAAGTCGTCACCGTAGATCGCTGCGAGGAGTGAAAGGAGGAGGTGTGAGCGAACAAGGAGAAAGTGCAACGGCTCAACCGCATGATTGGGCAAGCGGGACATATACGTACCTTGTAGCACCTCGAGCTCGTTTGCCTGCAGCTCACTCGAGTCCCCCATGCCCGTCGTCGAGAGGTGTCGAGGCCGACGAAGCAGGCGGTGTTGTGGTGGGGAAAGAGCGGGACAAAGGGCTGGCGAGGTGCAAGGGGTCGCGGTAGACGGCGAGACAGGCGAAATGTGGATGAGGGTGTCGAAGAGCTGCAGGGGAGCCGTGGACCAGCAGCAGTGGGCGCGAAAGAGGACGAGGAGCGATCCGCCAACTCTTTCCCTCTTCCCACTCGCTACACACGCCTGACTCGGGTCCGAGCGACTTCCAGACGCCCACAGCACCCTCCTGCATCCTCTCGATCGCCTCGCTCGCCGCCCGTGTACGTCCTCGCCGTTCGACTCCCCCTCTTCAACTTCCCACTTTCTCGCCTCGGCAAACCGTCGAATCAGCTACGAGAGAGGACGGGGGTGTTTTGGCAGGAGACGAAGCGACGAGTACGACTGCTGAGGCGCTCGACAGGGCCGTGCGCGGTGTGTGCTCTGTCTCGTCGCCTCTGTTCCTGCCCGACCTCCCTTCATGCACTCGCTTTGACTCCCCAGGATCCGCTTCCGTGAGGCCGACGAGCTTCTTGACTCGACAGACAGGTCCTTGCCCTTCCGCGACGAGGTTCTGCAGCTGGAACCGCCTCCGACCTTACCTTTCTTTGCTCGCTTCTTGCTTCTCGCCTCTCGGACGACTATACCACCTTTTCTCGCCGACCCGTGCCTACCAGAGCATCTCTTCATCAAGAAGATCAAGCTGCCGTGACACCGGGCGAGAGAGATCAAGGTGCTCCGGGAGGTCACCATCTGGTGCGTGTTCTTCCTCTCCCCTTCTGTCCTTTCCTTCACCGGCCTGTTCTGCTCTCCGCACCTTCCTCATTTGCCGAGGACGGATCAGGAGCTGAACTAACGGCTGGGACGCCCGCAGGTCGAGGATGTCGCAACCGGGCATCGCCACTCGCTCACGGACGAACAGATGCAGAACGTGGTAGAATGCAAGCTGGAGGTTACTAACAAGCGCAACAAGCGACACCGTGCCTCCTTATCGTTCACTCGCTCAGCTCGCTGTCCTCGTCCTCCTCATCCTTCTCGTCCCACGAGAGCCTCTGCGCCGCGCTCGATCTCGACGCCTCGCCATCGCTCGACTCCGCCTTCTCGACTTCGACGGCTGCGCCCGGGTCGTCAGCGTCGTCCTCGTCCTCCGAGTCCGGGATGCGGATCTTGCAGCGCTTGAAGGTCGGCTTGACGTCCTCTTCGTCCGAGCTGCCGTTCGGGTAGCCCATCGCGCGAGAGGGACTGCCGCCAAAATCTTGCGCGCCCGAGTCGTCATCGTGGCTGTCCGGCCTCAGGTCCCAGTCCGTGACGTCGGAGCGTCGCGGCCAGTGGTACGCGTAGTTGCGGGGCTCGTAGACGACGACAGGCGGCTCGAGTGCGAGGGGCGGCTTGAGCTTGTTGGCCTTGTCGACTTGTTCCTTGATGGTGCGGAGCTGTCGAGAGAATGAGAGTCAGCAAGGCAAAGAAGAAAAGGGAGACAACGGAAACGCACCATGCTCTTCCACCCGGTATAGCGATAGAAGGCGTGTTGCTGGCAGATGGAATTCTCCCACTGCCAGTACGACGTCTCGCTGACCTTAGACAGGTCCCTCGTCGTTGCCGTCCCGGGGTCCAGCTCGGCGAGCTCGACCATCGCCGTCGTGGCGCAGGCGATCTCGAGGGGAAGACGAACGCGATGCTGCGGCGCATGGCGTTGCGGTGACGTAGTCGCACGAGAGGAGAGGTTGTTTTCGAAGTTGTGAAGCTTGTGCAGGTGCTCAAGGACAACGACGAGCGTGCCGACCTCCTTGCAGTCCGGCCAGATGTAGTTTCTGAGGCTCCATGGCAGGTCGGGACTGAGGTTGTGACCCTTCGTGCAACTCGTGAAGGAGCAGGTGAGGAACGAGGTGATTCGGCTGAAGAAGGCGTCGCTCAAGTCGGGCTCATCCTCGTCGGCCGGCTCCGAGCCTTCCTCGTCCGGGTCCATCGTCGCTTCGAGGATGCAGGCGCGCGCATGAAGGCACAGCTCGAGGCGGTACTGCTCGAGATCCTCGACGATGTCGTCGAGCGCTTCGAGCCACCGAAAGCGCTGGCTCTCCTCCCTGTCGTCGTCGCACTCGTCGTGCCAAAGCGGGACGATGGAGGGAAGGAGGAGAAAGTCGACGAAGAGCGGGACGAAAGGCTGTGCTGACTCGAGGAGGGACTTCTTGAGCTTGTCGTAGCGCGGGCGGAGAGCCTTCTGGCGGCGCTGCTTGTCGGCGACGTCGTTGCGCTTCGCCCTTGTCTTGCGAATCCGCTCGAGGAGTTTGATGATGTCGGGCTTGATCTCCTCCCAGGCTAGAAGAAAGCAGTCAGATCAGGCGCGAAACGGGAACGGAGGAGATACTCACCCTCGTCGGTGAGAGGCTGCGGGTTGAGGACGAGCTTGCTGTTCATCCATGCTTCGTTACCACTGAACAGGAGAGAGCGAGTCAGTGAAGAAGGACTAGAGGCGCTGTACGACTCCTTACACCGGGACAGTGTAGCCGAGTTCGAGGACGCGGTCCTCCAGGCTGACGAATAGAAGCGGTCAGTACGCGCATGCAAGATCAAACGCAGAGAAGACCCACTCGTCGAGCCGGGCACACACAGCATCGATATCCTGAGGCCGAATCCGGAGAGTCTTCGAACGCTCCTGGGCGAGCTCGCGCTGCAAGCGCTTCTGGACATTGAGCATGCCATCGGCCTCCTGGACGCAGTCAAGCAGTCAGAACGATCGGGATATGACGTGAGAAGGACGACGCGCCTTCCGGAGAGCTTCGCGCAGCTCCTCACGGCTCTTGACGAACTCCTCGACGCGGCGAGACGGCCGGAGGGCGGCCGTCGCGGGCTCTTCGTCGCTCAGCTCCGCGTAGTCCGGCTGGTGCCTGATTTGAGAGCGGCAAGAGCGGCGACGAGAGCTGGTTGAGTCGGCAGAGGGGTCGGGGGTGACACTCCGCTCGTCGCCGGCGCCGACATCACCAGCAGATTCGTCCTCATCTTCGTACTGAAGCTTCCAGAGGATGTCGCTATAGTGATTGAGATCGTCGAGAGAGCCGTGAGCTGTGCATGAAGGTTTTGATCAGTGAATGGCAGGGAGAGAAGAAGAAGAGAAAACGAACGGCGACTGTTCGTCTTCTTGACGGCGCTCGGAGTATATGCGCAGAGTCAGATTAGCACGTCTCGTCTCAAGCAAAACGTGGGTGAGTGCATACGGTAGGTCTCAATAACGCAGTCGACGGCTCGCGGGTGAAGGTGCGGGTGGTCGCGCTTGGCGTAGTCGAGGCGGACGTACCTGCCGGAGGAATGGATTAGGAGGAGCGAGAAGAGTGTGAGGGGAGAGACGACCGACTTAGCGCGGCGGCAGTCGACGCAAATGCGCTGGCGGAGGAAAGAATCGGCGTAGCGGACCTTGGCCACCTCGCAGTGCTGAAGGCGGCGAAGGTCAGCCGCGCGTCCGAACGAAATGAAGAAGGAGACTCACCTGGCAGTGCGTGCCAAACATGAGCTGAGCGTACTGGACCTCGGTGAAGCCGGCGGCGCTGAGGTCGGGGAGATCGAGACGCTTGCGAGCATCCTTCCAAAGCGAGACTGAACGAGGGTCGGCAAGGAGAGCGTGGTAGGTCTTGTTGACACGCGAAAGAGAGAGGAGGTCGCCCGGGTTGAAATGCGAGAAGATCTGGCGGAAAGAGCGAAGTCAGCCTTGGGGAAGACGAGGAAGGGGGAGGAGACGCACCTCGACGGGCAGCTCGACCGGGAGCGCCTTGAGCATCTCGAGCTTGCCCTCGTCCTTGCTCTTCCTCCCGCCCTTCTTGCCCTTCTTCTGCCTCGCCGGCGCCTTGCGCTTCTTCGTCCTCCACGGCGTCGGCTTGTCGTCCTCGTCGCTGCTCGTCGAAGGCGCGCCCGCTGCAGGGGATATCGCTGATCAGTACGGTCTCTGTGAAGTTAGCGAGCGCCCGCTCACGCTTGCCCTTGCCCTTGCCCTTGCCCTTGCTCGTCCCGCTCGTCCCCCTCCCCACCTTCATCTCCGAGTCGTTCTCCTCGTCGCTGCTGAGCTCGCCGTATGCGGGCGGGTCGCTGTAGCTGACACTCGCAGTCGCCTTGCGCGGGTGGCGAGTGCGCGCGCTCATCTGTGGCGCCAGTGGTGAGAGTGAGCGGAGTGGAGCAGGGAGAGAGGAGGCGAGGAGGGGCAGGGCGAAGGTCGTCGGACTCGCAACGGGCAAGCAAGCGCTCGTGGGCTTGTATGCGGGCTTTCGATCAGCTCAGGGCGTGTGCAGCTGGGACTCGAAGCCACCATCGTCGTAGCCTGGAGCTCTTGCTGGCGAGGGGAAAAGGCAAGAAAAGGAGGAGACGGCTTCCTCGTTCTCTCGCTTCCCTGCAGGAGATCAGGGGAGAGGGAGGGACGTCAAGGTCTGTCTGTGCGGCCAGACGGAAGGGGAAGAGCAGACGGACCTTGCTGGTAGAGAAGATTCTCCTCTTCCCTTTCGGACCTTCCTTCGTTCCGCTCGGTAGCTGGCCATTGACGTCTTGCAGGCCGCCGTACTCTACACCTCGATCTTGAGGTCTCCAGCGGTGAGGGCGTAGACGAGCAGGCCGATGGCGTATGGGGGGACTGGGGGAAGAAAAGGGTCAGCAGAGGAAGAGAGGAGAACGAGAACGCCAACGAACCGTAGCTCAGCACCCGCACTCCAGCTCGCCACCCTCTCCCGCTCGTCTGCTTCGAGACCTCCTCGACCGCCTTCCTCCCCCTCACGCTCAGCCTCGTAGGCCCGACCCGGACCTTGAGCTTCGCCGGCGCGGTCTGAGTCGGCGGCAAGGGCGAGGATGACAGTTGGCGGTGCGTGTCCATGAGCTGGAGGACGTCGCGCGGGGCGAAGAGGAAGGTGGCCGGTCCGTAGCGCGCGCAGGCGGCGAGGACAAGGGAAGAGGCGGCGGGCATGGGTTGGCGGGATGTGGTTGAAGCGGTGAAGGCAGTCGGTGGAGACAAGTCGGACATCGCAGTAGGAGAAGAGAGAGAGGATGGGGCTGGGGAAGTTGCTGGTGCTGGTGCTGGTGCTGATGCTGATGCTGTTGTCGAGTCGTGCAGGTGCTGTTGCTGGCGAAGAAGTCGCTGTCGCTCCTTCTCCCTCGCCCTTCTCCGCTTGACGAGGAACGCACTCCTCGTCACCGTCCGTATCCGCCCCAGCCGCACCCTGAACTCCTTCCTCCCTGTCGGGCCAACAAGCTCGTGCGCCCTCCTCTCGCTCGCGCCACCGGCGGAGAGACCTCGTCGCCGTCGCCGCTTGTGGCCGTTATCGGTCGAAATGTCGTGCGCGAGAGGGTCGTGTCCAGCGAGAGCCAGCTCCTCAATGACCTTGAGCCGACCGTCCCGCTCTGCCCACCTCGCTCGACCCTCCCAGATCGCACCCCGCATCCGCTCGAAGGGGCGGGCGACTGCAAATACCAGAGGTCAGTGTGAGGGCAAGACAGGATAGGAGGAAGCAACGCACCGAGACCGAAGACGAAACCGGCCAATCCTCCCGAAATGAGGATCCCCAAGCTCTGCAACACCAAGCCTGATGCCGATCTGCGCTGCTTGCCCTCCTCTTCCGGTCGATCGGGGTCGATCCCATCGTACTTGAGCCCGGCAACCCGGCTCGCCTCGCGCCCGACCTCGAAGATGAGGAAGAAAGACCCAAATCCGACCGAGTCTTTGACGACGCTGAGCCAGAACAGCGACCACCCTCGTCGAGCCCATCGACGACCTTGCTCGAGCCGTTCACGGGCGGTGGCAGCCGCTGCTCCTCCGACCGCGTTGCGAGAAGACTGAAAGACCGAGTCTCGGAGAAGGGCCAGCCAGGAGACGAAGGGTGTTCCTCCTGCACGAGAGGCCGCAGCCTGGCTGCGCAATCGGCGAGCGCGAGGGTTCGAGGTCGAGGAGGAGGCATGGATGAGGCGGAGGAAGCGTTGGCGGCGAAGGAGAAGGAGGCGGGCGTTGTCGAGCGGGGCGGAGAGTAGGGACTGGCAAGCACCGGCAAACGCCCCGGAGACGAAAGGGACGATGAGGAGCTGGGAGGGAGTCGAGGTGAGGTGTCGCAGCAAGAGGGTCTCGGAGGTCTGCAGAGGGAAGAAGGCTGAGTGGGCGAAGTAGGCTGCAATGAAGCGGTATCACCCGTACCGTGTAGGCGGTGAACAAAGTCAGGCCGATGGTAGTATTGACAAGGAGAGGCGGGAGGATATGTCGCGGGATGAAGCGCCACTGCGAGACGAGGGAGAGAAAAGAGAGGCCAAGCGAGCGGTGCACGGGTAAGCGGGAAGGACATTCTTGGGGACGACCGTTGAAAAGGCGAAGAGAGGGCACTCACGCCTTCTTTGCGCAGCAGTCCGCGCACGAAGCCAGGCGTAACGGATCGACCTTGTTCTTCAGCAATTGCCTGGATGCCGGCCCAGGTCGAGACTGCAAGAGGAACGGGTCAGAACGGTGCCGTCAGGACTAAGACTAGAGCAGGTGTTGCTCACTCTTCACTGGCCGGAACAGCCGAATAGGACGCTTGAACATAAAGGCCAACATGCCGGCGAGCGCTCGACTGCGGGAGGGAAGGGTGATGTGAGTCTCGAAGCTGGCGGGGACTACACTCAACGTCACTCACCTGATTGCCGCGGTCGCCGACTGTTTTCCGGACGAGCTGGACGAGGAGGACGACTCGCCGGCCGAGGAAGACGACCCGGGCAGGACGAGCGCATGGTCGTCTTCAGTCTTCGAGTGCTTTGGCACGGCGACGGGCGGTGTTGCGGCAGTCGACATGCCGTGGGAAGAGTGGATTTTGCAGACGGTGGGAGGGACGGGAGGCTACCGCCTCGAGGACATGGTGCCGAACGGCCGCGTCGAGGAGGGTGGGGCGCGAGGGGCAGGTCGTGACCTGGTGAGGCGGTAGCTGTGCCCCTTCTGGCCTGAATGCACGAGCGGAAAGAGCTCAGAAGGAGTAGCGAGTGAGCAGTCGGGAGGAGACCGCGGCAGGAGGGCGAGTTCAAGGTTGGCGTCCTCGACGACCCGCTCTCGCTCGTACTGCTCCGTTCTGCTGCTCAGCAGGTGCACCAAACATGAACCAGATCCAGGCCATCCGGCGCATCAACGAACAAGAGCTCGAGTCGGGCTCGACCGCTTCCTGGCACGACCAGGCAAGCACTCGCTTCTCTCCTCGTGCACACACTGGATGGACTGGCTGACACTCTTGAGATGTGCAGTACAAGGACTCGGCCTACATCAACGTCGGCGGACTGCCCTACAACCTTACAGAGGGCGATGTGATCACCATCTTCTCCCAGTCCGTCCCCCCTCCTCCCCCACTTGGCCCGCCAACTGCAGGCTAACCTCGTCCCCTGGCAGGTACGGCGAGATTGCCGATATCAACATGCCACGCGATCCTCAGACGGGCAAGCCCCGCGGGTTCGCCTGGCTCATGTACATGGACCAGCGTTCGACCGTTCTCGCGGTCGACAACCTCAACGGCGCACAGGTTCTCGGTCGCAGCCTGCGTGTCGATCACGTGCTCGACTACAAGCAGCTCGAGCGGGATCAGGAGACGGGCAAGATGAAGGAGCGCGAGGAGCGGAGGTGCGTTTTCTCCCTTACCTCAGTCGTCATCCTTGGATGTTTACCTTTCCTCCTGTCAGTCTCGCCGCGCATCCCGAAAAGTTCTTCAAAGCCGGCTCTGCCGCTGGTTCCGACTACGACAGCGACGACTCGCATCCCTCGATCGACCTCGACGACCCCATGCGCGACTACCTCATCGAGCAGAAGCGCGCCGCCAAGAAGCGCCGCGTCGGCTCGGGCGAGGGCGGCGAGTCGAAGGAGGAGCGCAAGCGCGCTAGGGCAGCCAAGCGTGCTGAGAGGGAGGCGAAGAGGGCGGAGAAGGAGCGGAAGAAGGGCGGGAAGGCGATCGAGGGCGGGCCTGGTGGGCGGGATAGGCACGAGGAGGACGACAGGCGGAGACGGGACGACCGGCCGGCGAGGAGGGAGGACAGCCCTCGGCGGAGGAGGGAGTACTCGCCCCGTCGAGGTGACGAGCGAAGGCGCGAGTACTCTCCAGAGCGCCGGCGAAGGGACGACTACGACGATCACCGACGGAGGGACGATCACGACGACCGTCGGCGGGACGACCGCGACCGTGATCGCGACTATCGTCGGCGGGATGAGCGGGACGACCGCCGAGGCGGAGGTGGGAGGTCGGGCTCGGACGCATTCGCCGATCTCGAGAAGTGGGTCAAGGGATGAGAAGCGCGGACATGTGAAGTCGCGGTACGCCAGGCTGCCTTCCCGTCTTTCTTTCTCTTCTGGCTCACCTCCTTTGATCGCAGCTCCGGCACCTTTCCGCTTCACCCGCTTCACCACGGCTCGTCGCAGGAGGAGGGTACGCGGAACGTAGAAGGGGGTTGACCCGCAAGGCGAGGTTGACCCGCTTCTGAGCAATGTGGAGGAGAGGAAAGGAAAGGAAAGAGACCCTTCTCTGCCAGCAAGGTCCGTCTGCTTCTCCCCCTCCATCCAGCCGCACAAACAGACCTTGACGTCCCTGCCCCTCCCCTGAGCTCCTGCAGGGAAGCGAGAGAACGAGGAAGCCGTCTCCTCCTTTTCCCCTCGCCAGCAAGAGCTCCAGGCTACGACGACGGTCGCTTCGGTTTCCGGCTGCGCATTCCCTGAGCTGCTCGAGAACGCCTCTACAAGCTCTTATGCGCTTGTTTGCCCCTGCGAGTCCGACGACCTTCGCCCTTCCTCCTGCCTCCTCTCTCCCTCCTCCACATTCGCTCACTCTTACCACTGACGCCACAGATGAGCACGCGCACTCGCCACCCGCGTAAGGCGACTGCGAGTGTCAGCTACAGCGACCCGCCCGCATACGGCGAGCTCAGCAGCGACGAGGAGAACGACTCGGAGATGAAGGTGGGGAGGGGGACGAGCGGGACGAGCAAGGGCAAGGGCAAGCGTGAGCGGGCGCTCGCTATGCTGAGGCGATCTCATACTGACTAGCGTCGCCCTCCGTAGCCCGCGCGCCTCTGACGAGCAGCGACGAGGACGACTCTCCGCCGACGAGGACGATGAAGAAGCGCAAGGCTCCAGCGAGCCAGAAGAAGGGCAAGAAGCGCGGCAGAAAGAGCAAGGACGAGGGCAAGCTCGAGGTGCTCAAGACGCTCCCGGTCGAGCTGCTCGTCGAAGTGCGTCTCCTCCCCCTTCCTCGTCTTCCCCGAGGCTGACTTCGCTCTTTCCGCCAGATCTTCTCGCACCTCAACCCGGGCGACCTTCTCTCTCTTTCGCGTGTCAACAAGACCTACCACGCCCTCCTTGCCGACCCTCGTTCAGTCTCGCTTTGGAAGGACGCTCGCAAGCGTCTCGATCTCCCCGACCTCAGCGCCGCCGGCTTCACCGAGGTCCAGTACGCTCAGCTCATGTTCGGCACGCACTGCCAGGTGAGTCTCCTTTTGCATTTCGTTCG
Source organism: Rhodosporidiobolus sp. SP3-3/4 (assembly GCA_029873605.1). Lineage (NCBI taxonomy): Eukaryota > Fungi > Basidiomycota > Microbotryomycetes > Sporidiobolales > Sporidiobolaceae > Rhodosporidiobolus > Rhodosporidiobolus sp. SP3-3/4. The sequence goes on along the minus strand of JAQJIZ010000107.1, from coordinate 105,166 downwards.
ACGCGCGGCTGACCTTCGCCGCCTTCAGCACTGCGAAACGGCCAAGGTCCGCTACGCCGATTCTTTCCTCCGCCAGCGCATTTGCGTCGACTGCCGCCGCGCTAAGTCGGTCGTCTCTCCCCTCACACTCTTCTCGCTCGTCCTAATCCATTCCTCCGGCAGGTACATCCGCCTCGACTACGCCAAGCGCGACCACCCGCACCTCCATCCTCGTGCCGTCGACTGCGTCATCGAGACCTACCGTACGCTTCACCGTCCCTAACTGCCGTACCGCACTCATACCGGTTTCACTGCTAGACTCGACTGGCGCGACGAAGTGGACGAACAGCAAGCGTGCGTCTTCTTCGCTTTCTCCTCCCTGTCCCTTCTCAATATTCGTATTCTGCAGCGCATGGCGCCCTCGACGACCTCAACTACTATAGCGAGATCCTCTGGAAGCTCCAGTACGAGGATGACGAGCAAGATCAGGGTCGCCTCACCGCCGAGTCCGTCGAGCCCGGGTCGGCTTCGCCAGCCGCGACCAGCTCCTCGACCTCGGTTCGCTCGGCTCGTCGGGTCCGCGCTGCTACAAAGCCTACATACGCCGAGCTCAGCGATGACGAGATGAACAACGAGGTTGTCAAGCCGTCTCGCCGCGTCAACAACTTCGTCCAAGGTCGCCAGGAGCTGCGCGATGCTCTTTACAAGGCGCGTCTAGCCTCAGCTGTCCAAACCGTCCATACTGACTGGATCTGTCCGCAGGAGGCCCGCGGGATGCTCAGCGTCGAGATGCACCTGCAGAACCACCTGGCCCTCGAGCGCGCCAACGCTGGAAGGTTTTCGATGGAAAGCGCACCGGCCGTCTACGAGCGCGTCGACGAGTGCGTTACTTGGCTTCCTTGCTTCCGTATTCGCGCATTCTGACTCTGTCAGCTGCAGGATTGAGGACCGCGCCATCGAACTCGGTTACAAGCGGTCCGAGTAGGTCTTTCCTGTCCTGCGCGAGTACAAAATCCCTCACAAATCTCTCTTGCAGCTTCGGCGACGGCTGGTACAGCAGCAAACTCGTCGTCAACCCAGAACCTCTCACGGACGAGGGTGCGTTTCTATTCCGTACAGCTTTTCTCCCACCGCCGCGCTCACTCTAATGCACGCACAGTTTGGACCGAGATCAAGCCCAAGGTCGTCAAGCTCCTCGACCGTCTTGTCAAGAACCAGACGAAGCGCGACGACGTGCAGGCGAAGCAGCGTCGCCAACAGGCTCTTCGCCCGCGCTACGACAAGCTCAAGAAGTCCCTCCCCAGGAGTGCTCGCCCTTTTGTCCCTCTCTTCGTCGACTTCCTTCTGCTCCCTTCGGTCGTTCCTCTTTGGCGAGACGAGCTTGAAGAAGAAGATGACGGCGAGCTCGCAACCGAACAGCTCGAAGCGACCACCGAGACTCTCGAGCAGTACCGCCTCGAACTTTGCCTGCACGCCCGTACTCAGATCCTCGAGGCGACAACGGACCCGGACGAGGAAGACTAGGAGCCGGATGACGAGGACGAGCCCGACATCAGCGACGGCTTCTTCGACCTTGCCACGTCCATCGTCGCCTGCTCGTTCACGACCTGCCAGAAGGGGCACTGCGTCAACCCGGACGCGCCCTGCCGCTCTCGCAGGTGGCAGCGCCCGGACGGGAACGAGACCGGCTCGCTCGTTGAGGTCCTCAAGCATCAGCACAAGCTGCACAACTTGGAGAATCAGCTCTCCGTTCGGGCGACGAACGCGCCCGAGCGTTACGCTCCGCAGTTCAGGATCCCCCTCCCGCTCGAGATCGCCTGCGCGACATCGGCCATGCTCGAACTCGGCAACCTCGATCCTGAAACGGCGACGCAGATCGACCTCGACAGCGTCGATCACAAGTGCAAGTGGGAGTGGGAGAACTCGGTGACGAACAAGCGCTTCTTCTGGCGAGGCGTGAGCGGGTGGAAGGAGCTGGTACGCCTGACTTCCCCTTTGCTACCTTCCTCTCTCGGCCTGACCTGTCCCTCTCCCCTTTTCTCTTCTCGCGCCTCTTTCTCTCTCAGCTTGGCACCATCAAGCGCGAAGTCGACAAGGGTGCCAAGCTCAAGCCGCCCCTCGCCCTTGAGCCGCCCATCATCGTCCACCACCCGCACTGGGACCACGGCTTTCCCCGCATGGCCTCTCCCTCCGAAGACTACAGCGACCTCGACAGCGACGAGCGCCTCGCGAGAAGTAGTGCGATCCGCCTCAACCTTTGGGACAGTGACGAGGACGAGGACGACGAGTATCCGCCCGTCAAGAAGCGCCGCCGCGTCGTCGACTCGGACGACGAGGCCGACAGCGACGACGAGTCGGTCTCGGATACCCGCGCTATCCGCGTTGGCGCCAAGCTCGAGCCGAAGGACAGGCGCACTGCCAGCTCGAACGAGGACGACTCGGACGACGAGTCGGACTCGGTTGCCGTCAAGGCGGAGGACTCGAGCGACGTCGAGGTCTCAAGCTCGCAGGAGAGGGCGACGCGGAGGTACTCGAACGACGAGGAGGAGAACGAGAGCGAGTGAGGGAGGGGAGGAGAATGACGAGGGCCGCTTGCTCGCTTGTTGTCGCCGCTTGAGGTCTCCAGTTGTAGCCTCGCTTTGTAACCCACGCACGCTTGACTCTCGATGTTTTCCTCTGCGAGAAAAGCCGGCAGAAACAAGTCCGACTTCCGAGTCGCTTCTCTCCTTCTCCCCTGATCCGGCTGGCGGATCGTAGCTTCTCGCTTCCCTCTCTCGACGGACGCAAGGAGTGTGTACAGCGCGTGTTGCTCAAAAGAGAGATAGAGAAAAAGAAGAACTGGGAAAAGCAGACACGGAAACGACCCCCTTCTCTCTCTTCCGCCATGAATGCCGACCCGCCCTCTATGCAGTGCTCGCCGCGCGCGGCGCGTCGCCCTCGGCATTGAGCTCGGTCATCTGCGGCTCGTGGAACGCCTTGGAGGCCTTGCCCATGGTCGACGAGTTGCGCGAGATGGCGTCGGTGCGGTAGCTGTTCCGGGTCGCCCAAAGTCAGTCTCGCGCCCCAAGAAAGGGAGAAAAAAGGAGAGCAAGGAAGGAGAGCAAGGAAGGAGAGCAAGGGGAGACGCACAAGTTCTCAATCGGCTTCTTGAACGCGCCCGTCAGGCCGCCGCGGCCCTTCCGCCTGTCGGCCTCGCGCTCGCCCTGCGCCCTCACCGCCTTGATCCCCTCGAGCACGGCGCTCGGCCGCTCGAGCTCGCCATACCGCAGCAGCGTCGGGCTGACGTCCCACATCCGGTCCCGCAGCGCGCCGGCGTCGTCGTACGGCAGCGTCGCGCCGAGGACCTCGCTCAACGCGCGCACGATCTTCCAGTCCTCCCTCGCGGCGCCGGGCGGGGGGACGGCCGCGCGGCCGAGCTGCGCGCGCCCCTCGGTGTTGACCCACGTGACCGACTTTTCCGTGTAGGCGCACCCGGGCAGGACGACGTCGGCGTACTGCGCGCCGACGTCGCCGTGGTGGCCTTGGTAGACGACGAACGCGTCGCGCGGGATCGACGAGGGCGAGAAGTCGTCGCTGTTGAGCAGGTAGACGAACTTGGGCGTCGACTCGGCGGAGGCGGCGGACGGGACGAAGCCGGCGTCGTAGGCGGCTGTTCGGGAGGCGGCCTGGCGGTCGGGAGGTACGGGTAGAGGGAGAGTCGAGGGCAAGCGGATCGAGAAAGTCAGCAACGGAAACGGGAAGAATAGGAGGAGTGAAAGAAGACGCACGCGCTGGAGGACGTTGTAGCCGACCCACTCGTCGGTGACAAACTTGTCCTTGTTCGCCTCGACGAACTTGGCCACCTCGGCAAACACCTTCGCGCCGTCCTCGTGCTCCGCAACGGCGGAGCCGATAACGATCATCGGGCGCTTGGCGTCCTTGAGCTGCTGCGCCCAGGAGCCGCTCTTGCCGGCCAGAACGTCCTTGACGGCCTGCACATCGGCGCCGAGGTGGTCGTACCCGAACGTCGAGTCGAACTGCTCGCCGATCAAGGCCAGGTCCGTCTCGTTGCGGAGCCAGGTCTTGCGTAGGCGCGCGTTCAGGATCGCGGCCTCGTGCCGCGGGTTCGTCCCGATGAGCAGGACGCGGTCGGCGTACTCGACGCCGGCGATCGACGAGCCGAACGTGTACGCCGCGCGGTGGTCGACGCCGTGCGCGGGCGCGAGCTGGCCCAGCGCCGAGTCGGTCGTGGTGTTGTCCGACCCGAGGCGGTTGACGAGGTCCTTGAGCGCGACGAGCGACTCGGCGTCGGCGAACGCGCCCGCGACGGCCTGAATCTCGTTGCCCTGCGCGCCGGACGCGGCGAGGCCGTCCTTGATCGCGCCGAGGGCCTGGGGCCACGTCGCGGCCTGGAAGCGGTCGCCGACGCGGACGAGGGGCGTGTTGAGGCGCTGGGTCTTGAGGCCGTCGTACGCGAAGCGCGTCTTGTCCGAGATCCACTCCTCGTTGATGTCGTCGTTGAGGCGGGGCTCGACGCGCATGACGAGCAGGCCGCGCGAGTCGACGCGGATGTTCGACCCGACGGCGTCCATGACGTCGACCGACTCGGTCTTCTTGAGCTCCCACGGGCGCGCCTCGAACGCGTACGGCTTCGAGGTCAGCGCGCCGACGGGGCAGAGGTTGATCACGTTGCCCGACATCTCCGAGTTGATCGTCTTCTCGATGTAGGTGCCGATCTGCATGTCGTTGCCGCGGCCGGACGTGCCGAGGTCCTGGACGCCGGCGACCTCGTTGGCGAAGCGGACGCAGCGCGTGCAGTGGATGCAGCGGTTCATCGACGTCTTGATGAGCGGGCCGAAGTTCTTGTCCTCGGTCGCGCGCTTGCCGGTGATCTCGTGGAAGCGCGTGCGGTCCGAGCCGTAGCGCATCGACTGGTCCTGCAGGTCGCACTCGCCGCCCTGGTCGCAGATCGGGCAGTCGAGCGGGTGGTTGGCGAGGAGGAACTCCATGACGCCCTCGCGGGCCTTGTGGACGGTCGGGGTGTTGGTCTTAACCTTCTGGCCGGGCCTGCGGGAGTGAGAGTGGGTGAGAACGGGAAGAAAGGCGAGAGGGAAAGATTCGAGACTGACATGGCGGGAAGAGCGCAAGAGGCCTGGGGTTTGGGCGGGCCGGGAGAGACCTCGACGAGGCACATGCTGGAGAGGAAGAAAAAGGTTAGGTGTGGGTTCTGTTGTAGGCAAGAAAAGGGAGAAGCGCGAGAAAGGGAGGGGAAAAGGAAGGCAGGAAACGCACCGGCAGTTACCGGCAATGTTCAGACGGTCATGGTAGCAGAAACGAGGGATGGTGGCACCTGTGAGAAGGAAGAGAGAGTGAGTGTGGTGAACGGGAAGAAGAGCAGGTTGCTGCTGTTCGGGTCGAGGAGAATGGGCGAAAGGCGCATGCGCTGCCGCGGCGCGGGTCGAGGTGCAGGCGAGACAGTCCGAGGATGTGCAGCACTGCATCGTGAGCCTGTACAGAATCGGCAACGAACGACGACCTGCTCCGCCCCGCGTGCACTCCGACTCGCCGAGCTGGCGAATCCGCCAGCGCTCGAGCCAGGGAAGTGCTCGCCGGCCCGCGCACGCCCACACAGCTCCACAGTCCCCCCTCTGACCGCCAGATGCACCCTGGTGCGAGTGTCGAGGAGTTGGGGGTCGCCAATCCGGGTGGGCTCAAGTCGAGGAGAGGAGGGTGGTGGACTGACCGGCCTTTTCGCAGGCCTGGATGAGGGCGGACCCCTGCTCTACGGTGACGGGCACGCCGTCGATCTCGAGGGTGATCTCTGCGCGGGCGGCGGGGGAGGAGTGCAAGGCGCGGCGGGTGGCAGCAGCCTGGATGCGGCGCTGGGAGGCGGCGCGGAGGGAGCGGGAGAGCATGGCGCCGGTGGGAGGGGAGGGGAGGGGCAGGTGCTCAGGCTGCTGCTGGTAGAGGGAGGGAGAAGGAGCGGTGAAGCGGTGGCGGAGTGAGCGAGCGAGCAGCAGGGAGAGGGAACGAGCCAATCCAACCCAGCGAGTACTTTCCCCCTCTCGCACTCCACTCAGACACCCAGAGACACTCTAGGTACGCTCACCCGCCACTCGGGCACCCCCTGCCTACCCAGACAGTCCCGACTGGCCCGTCCTGATCACCTTGTCCTCGTCCCCTTCTCTCCTCTCATCGCTCCCTCCTCCACTCGACCCCCACACCCTCTTGACCGCCTCGTGCACCCTCCAGGTACGCTCACCCGCACTCTCTCGCCATCTGCAACCCACTCTAACCCTCCCTCTGCCCGTAGCCATGCTCGCCCTCCGCTCCTCTGTCCGCTCGATCCACCGCTCCGCCTCGTCCGTCCAGACCCGCAGCGCCTCGTCCCTCCTCACCCCGGCATCCCATCCTTCCACCTGCGGCTGCGCCCGCTGCGCCATCCGCACCTCGTCCGTCTCGTCCACCCCCTCGCCCGCCCAGCCCTCCTCTTCCTCCCCTTCCTCGTCCCGCCCGCTCTCCCAGCTCGCCCCCAACGCCGCCTCCCACCCGCGCTCCTGCGGCTGCGCCCGCTGCGCACCCCGCACAATCGCCTCGACCGTCGTCGCCGGCGGCGCACCCGCGCGCCCGCGCGCCGTCGTCGGCGCCGCGGCCGTCACGAGTGGAGCAGAGCGGGGCATGAAGGTCCGGAGCTCGATCAAGAAGTACTGCGACGGGTGCTCGGTTGTTCGGCGGAAGGGCACGCTCTACGTTGTGTGCTCCAACGACCCCAAGCACAAGTGCGTCTCTTGCCTTTCCCGCCCTCTGTTCCTGCCTGTCCTGACTGTTCTTCTCCCGCAGGCAGCGCCAGGGTTAAGCATACCGCTCCCCTTGACCCGTTCGACGGAGACTTGCCGCCTTTCTCACGCCCCTCCGACCCGTTGTCTGTAACCCCCGCTGTATCGACTTTTCTTCCTCCTCCTCGTCCTCTTCCTGCACCAGCAGCTCTCCACGTCTTTCTTCGCATGCTCGCCGTGCTTACCGTCTTCTGGTTTCCGCTGCCAGAGCGCTTCGGGGCCTGGCGAGAGAGGAAGAGCTGCTGTTCGGGTAGGAGTGGGTAGCAAAAGCCGGCCCGACTGCCTCGGAAGCAAACGTACGTTCTCGTCGAGCATTCTGGGTGACTGGCAAGTGCGAACGAAGCAGTGAAAGCGAGCTCTCGTTGAAGTCGACTGTCGCCCCCTCCTCCCCCTCGTCCTCCGTCATCTCGCTCCTTCCTCCACTTTCACTTCCTCACGCCATGGTCCAATCTGCACAGGGTGGGTGTGTCTCGCTCTCTCTGTACGAGTGTAGACTGACCCAGTGCCCCTGGTAGGCCTGATGTCCCTGTTGAGCGAGCCAGAGGCGGCGCTGCAGTCGCACGCCCTCGAGCTCATCAACCGCAACATCGACACCTTCTGGGCCCAGGTCGCAGACTCGGTCGTCGACATGTACGCCCACCCTCTCCCCCTACCTTTCCCGCTCCCTCGTAGCCACTCCCGCCGACCCCCGCTGACGACGTCCCCCTCCTCGCCTTCCCCTTCTTCTCCCGCCCTCCCCACCCCCTCTGAACCTACAAACACCCAGCGAGTCCTTCTCCGAGTCGCCCACCTTCCCCGCCCGCCCGCTCGCCGCCCTCGTCTGCTCCAAGGTCTACTACCACCTCGCCGCGACCGACGACGCCCTCCGCTTCGCCCTCGGCGCCGGCAAGCTCTTCGACGTCGAGCTCGCGGGTGAGCACTCGCCCGCCGAGGCAGAGTATGTCGAGACCGTCGTCTGTACGCCCACGTTTCTCCTTCCTTCTCTCCCTCCTCCTCCCTCCCATCTCCTGCTACTCATCAGCAACGACCGCGCGCCCACGCAGCCAAGGCCATCGACTCGTACATCGCCTCGCGGTCGGCGGCCGGCACGGCGACCTCGACCGCCGAGGCCGCGGCCGCGCCCGTCGACCCGAGGCTCGAGGCCATCGTCGAGCGCATGTTTGAGCGCTGCGAGCGCGACGGCGAGTGGAAGCAGGTGCGTTTCCCTTTTCCCTTTTTTCTCTGTTCTTTCAGGATGCGAGGCTGACGGATTCATTGGATGGGTCGGGATGTACAGGCCCTCGGCGTCGCCCTCTCGTCGCACCGCCTCGACGTCGTCGAGCGCGTGTTCAGCAAGACTCAGGACGCCGCGCTCCTGCAGTGGATCCTCGAGATCGTCGTGAGGGAGAGCATTGCGGTCGGTGGGCAGAGCCGGTCGTACAAGAACGAGGTGCGTGCTCGAGACTGTCCTTCCTACTTCCTCCTGCACTTGAGCGAGGAAGACTGATCGTGCAGCTGCTTCGTATACGCGCAGATCCTCCACCTCCTCATCAAGCTCTTCGAGTCCCTCCCCTCGCCCGACTACTTCTCCATCACCCAGTGCCACGTCTACCTCAACGACCCGTCCCTCTCCTCCGCGCTCCTCACCTCGCTCCTCTCCCTCGACTCTCCCTCCTCCTCCTCCGAAGTTCCGGAAGACAAGGTCCTGACGGCGTACCAGATCGCCTTCGACCTCGCCGAGACGGCGACGCAAGAGTTCCTCCAGGTCGTGCGCACCTCGGTTGCGCCCTCTGCCGCTTCTGCTCCTGCTGGGGAGGGCGAGACTCCGGCGGCGGCGGGTGAGGGCGAGAAGAAGGGCGCGGATTTGCACCGGGAGCGGCTGGCGGTCATCCTGAGCGGCGAGGAGAGCATCAAGCTCTACCTCGAGTTCTTGTACCGCAACAACAAGAGCGACATGCTCATCCTCAAGGGGACGATGGTGCGTCTCAGGCTTCCCTTTCCCCTTCTTCCTAACGAGGAAGAGGATCATTGTACGCCATGAGCTCATCACTGACCCGGCTCGTCCGCCCTCCCGCAGGACGCCCTCGAAGCGCGCAACTCGATCTACCACTCTGCCGTGTCGTTCATGAACGCGTTCGCGCACGCGGGCACGACGTCGGACGCGTTCCTGCGCGACAACCTCGACTGGCTCGGCAAGGCGTCCAACTGGTCCAAGTTCACGACCACCGCCGCGCTCGGCGTCATCCACAAGGGCAACCTCGCGCAGGGGAAGGCCATCCTCGGCCCGTACCTGCCGGACTCGACGGCCGGGGGCGCGACGAAGAGCGTGTACTCCGAGGGAGGGAGTCTCTATGCGCTGGGCTTGGTGAATGCCAACCACGGGAAGGAGGAGACGGTCGGGTACCTCGTCGAGCAGCTCAAGGGCACGCAGGACGAGGTGATTCAGCACGGCGCGGCGCTCGGATTGGGTGTCGCGGCGATGGGCAGCGGGAACGAGGGTGAGTCGGCGGTCCCCGCTTCCCTCCTCTCTTCCGTTTTCGCAAACGGCTGCGCTGATTCGTCTGTCGCGTTCCGACTCGCAGACGTCTACGACGCGCTCCGCAACGTCCTCTTCAACGACTCGGCGGTCGCGGGCGAGGCGGCCGGGTACGCGATGGGCCTCGTCATGCTCGGCACGGGGTCGGACCGGTGCCTCGACGAGATGCTCCAGTACGCGCACGAGACGCAGCACGAGAAGATCATCCGTGGCCTCGCCGTCGGCGTCGCGTTCGTCATGTACGGCCGTGAGGAGGCCGCCGACAAGACGATCGAGGCGCTGCTGGGCGACGCGGTGAGTCGGCTGGAGCCCGATCCACGTTCTCTTCCTGCAGTCGAAGGAACGACGACTGATCGTGTTGCTTGACATCGACTTCACAGGACGCCATCCTCCGGTACGGCGGCATCTACACGCTCGCGCTCGCCTACGCCGGCACGGGCAACAACGCCGCGATCCGCAAGGTCCTGCACGTCGCCGTGTCGGACGTGTCGGACGAAGTGCGCCGGGCGGCCGTCACCGCGCTCGGGTTCCTCCTCTTCCGCAACCCGGCCCAGGTGCCCCGCATCGTCCAGCTCCTCAGCGAGAGCTACAACCCGCATGTCCGGTACGGGAGCGCGCTCGCGCTGGGTATTTCGTGCGCTGGGACGGGCTCGGAGGTGCGTTGTGGCTGTCGAGGCTCTCCTTCTTCTCGCCCTTCACTGGCTCGAGACTGACCGGGTCTTGTCTGCTGCCAATCGCACAGGACGCCATCGAGCTGCTCGAGCCGCTCACCAAGGACCCGGTCGACTTTGTCCGGCAAGGCGCTTGCCTCTCGCTCTCGATGATCCTCATCGAGCAGAACGAGACCTCGCACGCCAAGGTCGCTCCGACGCGCGCGCTCTTTAAGAAGATCGTCGCCGACAAGCACGCCGACGCGATGGCCAAGTTTGGCGCCGCGCTCTCGCAGGGCATCATCGACGCCGGCGGGCGCAACGTCACCATCTCGCTCCAGAACCGCAGCGGCGGCGGCAACATGCCCGCCATCGTCGGCATGGCGCTCTTTGCCCAGTTTTGGTACTGGTTCCCGCTCGCGCACTGCCTCTCGCTCGCGTTCACCCCGACGGCCGTGATCGGCGTCGACAAGGACCTGCGCGTGCGTCTCCTCCCGTCCCCTCGCTCGAGCGCTTCCTCCCTCGCACAGGCTGACCTTCCTCATTCTCTCACTCGCGCAGATCCCCGCCTTCTCCTTCCTCTCGAATGCCAAGCCGTCGCTGTTCGCGTACCAGCCGCCGACGCCGCCGCCGACGGAGAAGAAGGTTGAGAAGGTCGAGGCCGCGGTGCTGAGCACGACGGCGAAGCAGCAGCAGCGCGAGAAGGAGAAGAAGAAGGAGAGCGGCGACGACGAGGCGATGGAGACGGTGCGTCCGGCCCCTGCCTTACTTTCTCCTGGCGTCTCCTGCTCAGCCGAGACTGATGTCCTTCCTGGACCGATACACAGGACGAGCCCAAGCCCTCAACTTCCGACGACGCCGAGATGAAGGTCGACGAGCCCGCTTCCGGCGACAAGCCCTCGGAGGGCGACAAGCCCGCACCGGGCGGCAGTGGCAAAAAGCGCAAGGCGCCCGAGCCGGCCTTCTCGACCCTGACGAACCTCTCGCGCGTCACGCCCGCGCAGCTCGCCGTCCTCTCGTTCCCGACCGAGGGCGAGGGCGCGTCGCGCTTCGTGCCCGTGCGCCCCGTCGGCTCCTCCGGCGGCGGGATCCTCCTCGTCCGGGATACGAAGCCCGAGAACGGCGAGCCCGAGCTGCTCGAGCTCGAGGTGCTCAAGGCGATCGACACCTCGGGCGCCGGTGCGGGTGCGGCGGCGGCGCCAGCAGCGGAGGGACCGGCGGCGGGCGAGGGAGGGGAGGACTTGCTCAACGGCCCGATCGCGGATGCGCCGCCTTCGTTCGAGTGGGACGACTGGGGTGCGTAAGGAGTGGGGCGGGAGCAGCTAGATCTTCCCTTCCCCCTTTCTCGTCGTTGTTGCATCTCTCCCTACCACGATCCGCAATCCAAGAAACGTAGTCTATACCTTCTTCGTTCTGAGCAGGGAGAGTGTCTCTACGGTGCCGCCTCGACGAGATCTGCAAGCTCCGGGCACGCCTCGACCACGCCCCTCGAGACCGCGAGCCGGTCGAGGAAGACGCCGAGCGCGGTCCGGCTGTCCGTCTCACCATCGTCGTCCTCCTCGCTCTTCGCGACCTTCGCCCGCTTCCGGCCCGCCTGCTTGATCGCCTCCTCGGCTCCCACCTTGACCTGCTCCAGCAGCCCTTTCGCCGCTTTGCTGCCACCGCTCTCCCCTGCTGCGGAGACGGCAACGACCCCTCCGCCAAGCAGGTCGGCGAGGAGCTCGAGCTTCGCTTCGGCTTGGGCTTCGGGAGTTGCGGGATCGCTTGAGCCGGAGAGGGAAGAGATGCGGTGGGTTGCCCAGGAAGGGAAGAACGTGAGGAGGATGTCGGTTACGAAGGGTGCGAGGAGTGAAGGAGAGGAGAACGACGGGGAAGAGGATGGGGAGGCGAGAGAGAGGAGCGCCACGCCGGTGCGCTGCAGCCTCGACAAGTGGAGGTACTCCTCCTGCGCACTCCATTGGGACGATCGAGCCGTGGCGAGCTCGCACAGGTGAGGGAGGAGCGAGTCGCGCATGAAGCCAGTCGGAAGAGGTGCGGTGCGGAGGGCGGAGGAGAGTGAGCGGGAGAGGTTCGGGAGCGGGTCGAGAGAGGTTGGCGAAGGAGGCGAGTCGATGAGGGCGGTGAGGGAGGCGAGCAGGGCGGACGTCCACGAGTCGCCTGTGAAGGAACCTTGTGAGCTTGACTCGAGGGTTGGATAAGAAGAAAGCGTACCAGTCGGTTCCGCCCACTGCACGGCCGCCTTCTTCGGCCTGAACGGCGCGATCAGTTTGACGACCTTGTCGCGGTCGAGCTCGTTCGGGGCGCCGGGCGTGACAGAGTTGGCCGCAGCGGGTGCAGCGGGCGGAGGGAGAGAGGCGACGAGAGCGGCGAGGCCGGGGGCGATGAGCTCGAGAACGGGCTGCGGAAGTTCGTCCGAGAAGATGAAGACCTGGAGGATGTCGAGCATCGAATTTCGAGGGGTGCCGGGACTATAACGCAAAGGAGAGTAAGCAGGGGAACACGACCGGGGAGGAAGGAGCGCGCTCACGGTGTCCGCCCGATCTCCTCGATCAGCCAGCTCAGCACGCCCGGCAGGGTGAACCGCAGCAGCTCTTGCAGGAAGTAGGACAGCGCGTCACGGAGGTTGTCGAGGTCGACGACGCCGACCTGGCAGGCCATGAGGGACTGCTTGAGGATAGTCGGGGCGACTCGAAGCAGGGTCCGCGGGTTGGTGGCGCTGGAAAAGGATGAAGAGGTGAGTGCAGGGCGAGCGGGAGCATTAGGGGCAGGTCGTACTGCATCAGGTCGTCCGAGATGCCCTCGCCGAAGAGAGCGGCGATCCAACCGCTCACCGCCGCGCGCTCGTCGTCGGTCATGACGGGCAGCGGGTACGTCGCCGTCGACGCAGGCGTCCAGGCGGTGAAGAAGCTTGTCGCGGAGCCGAGGTGGTAGGCGAGGTTGGAGTAGAGCTGGCGAGGCGATAGAAAAATCAGATGTGGGAAGGGAGAGAAAGAGCAGGCAGCACGTACTCCGTAACGTGAGGCGGCGACCTGCAAGAACAGCACGAGAGCACCGTACCGCTCCGTCGCGTTGTTCTCGCCTGGAGAAGAGGCCGTGAGATTGGATCCTGAAGGAGGCGTAGAGAACTGGAACATACCGAAGTCGTCTTGACCGATGTCGACCGTGTCAAGCACGCGGCGGACCGGCTCGAGGATCTCCTTCGGCTCGACATGAAGGAAGAGGGTAGCGAGGACATCCTTGTCCCCGAGAAGGTTCTCGCAGGTCGTGGCAAGGTTGGGCAGGTCGGGAGGGGACGAAGAGGCGAGAGAAGTTACGGTCTGTGTGAGAGCCGAGTCAGTAGCCGCAGTAAGCTGTCGAGGACAAAGGAGCGTACATCGCGGATAGCGAATGCGGCGCTTTGCTGCATGGCCGGAACAGAGACGAGCTCCTCAAGGACTTGCTTCAGGTCGTCCGGGTCGCTGCCGGCAAGACGGGCTGAGTAGTCGGAAGCCTGTAGCAGGGAAGGAAGCGTGAGCTGGTACTTCCTCTGTGGAGGCAGGACAAACCAGTACGAACCTGGACGGGCTCGAGCTCGCCGCGGTCAACCCCGACCGCGAGGCTGGCGCCGACGTCGGGCGGGATGACGGCTTGTAGGGCGAGTGCCGTGACGAACTTCTCGAAGGTGGCAGTGATGGTGGCGGAAGAACTGCTCGGATCAAGCTGTTAAATGGAGGCTAGGAGAAGAGACGGCAAGAAGGATGCACCCGTCGACGTCCATCGCGTCGCCCGTGGTAGTTGAGACGAGGGACAGAGAAGAGTGTACGAGGTGCAGTGCTGCGGCGAGGCTGTCTGCGAGCTGTAAGTACGAGGGCGGAATCAGTATAGGCAATTGCGAGCGACATCTAGCGAGGCAAAAAATTGCACATCTTGCTCGGTCCGGCCAACCAAGTCCGGCTTGTTGCGCAGCGAGATGAGGACGCTTGGAATCTGCACACGCCGAGCTTCAGTCCTGCCTCGAGCAGTAGGACAGGGAAACATGCGCACCTTGGCGAACAGCAACCCCTCGATTGCCTTGTCCTCTCGCTTCGCTTGACCGACGGCCTTGATCAGCGGCAGAACCAAGTCGGCAAGCGCCCGCGTCTGGGCTTCCTCGGCAGTTGAACCTCGAGACGGGGCTTGGTCAACTCGGTAGGCGAGGAAGGCTTGTAGACGAGACTCGAGAGTGGCGGTAGGAATGATGGGGTTCGACAGCTGCGGGATTGGAGTCAGTAAAGGAGGAAGGAGGGGGGCGGGGAAGAGGAGGAAGAGGAACGCACAATGTATGAGGCGAGCAGAACCGCATCCGGCTCGAGCACCATGCTCCGCGATCTCTCCTCCAGCGAGACTGGCGGTCCTGTCCGTCGCCTTCCGCCGCCAGTCAGCCGACCAATGGCAAGCTCGAGAGCGGCTTTCAGCCCGGACAGGGCCGGCTTAGCGGGGGAGTTGATCCGCTCGAGGGCGGACTGCAACGCCGCCGAGCACTGCTCGACCAGGTCGGCGGGGAGGGTCTTCCTGCTCAAGCGGTAGGGCGGCTTGGTGAGGAAGCGGCTGAGCCAGTCACGCGGGGAGGATGTCGAATGGGCGATGGAGAGGAGGTTGTCGAGGACGAGGGGGAGCGTCCGAGCGAAGTCTTCGGCGGAGCTGGCGATGCAAGTTGGCTCTTTCGATACAGTGGCGAGGGAAGCGTTGACGATGCGGAAGACAGGTTCGGCCACGGAAGAAGGAAGAGGGGAAGGGGCGGTTGCGGCTTGTCGGGCGAGGTAGCCTGGTCGGATGAGGCGTGTCGAGCCGCCGGTCGAGCTCGCGGAGGAGCTGAGGGCAGCCTCGAGGTACTGGACGACGAGTGGAGGCGGCAGACTGCTCCCAGCCAGGAGGGGCAGCAGAGAGGCTGTTGGAGGAGGGCGAAGGTCAGCTTCGACGATGCGGAAAGCGGTCGGGCCCGCATACCTGTGACGTCCTCCTCCGCCTTCTCTGCGCTCGAATCCGCCGCCTGCACCGCTTGCCGGACGAGGGAGAGCCACTGCGCGAGCAAGGTCGGGTCAGTGGGGGGAGTTGCTGGGAGGCGGAGAGGCCAGGCGAGCGCACGGTGGACGGTGGCAGGCCGCGAGCATAGCATGCGCGCGTGATCTGGTCCACCGAGCGCGAGTCGACCGCCATCGAGCGAGCGGGACGAGGCCAACCTTCGACTCCGCTGTTTGGCCTCTAACCGTTCGCTACAATCGACCCGCTTGCACAAACTAGCTCTGCCGACTACGAGACGCCCTTTGGTCACCCTATCGTGCCCCTCTCCCGCTGCCCGCCTGCTTGGGTCGCCCTGCCCGCAACCCTTTCCTCCTCGACAGACCGACTCGCTTCTGGCTCGTCACAGCGCGCGATGAGGGCCGCAGCTTGGCTGCGGCGCACTCAAGGGGCTTGAGTGAGCCGCCGACCCCTTCTCACGCCCTAAACGCTGCGTTCCTCCCGCTCTTCTGGTCTGCTTTTCCGGCTCGCGACCTTTCCGCCTCTTTGGATTCGCGATTCTCAGACGGGCGACGGCGCAGAGGGTGTGATGTGAGATGACATGGCACAGAACAACCAGCACGGGAGATACGGGACATCCAGCTCAGGCTTCCGCCGCCTCGGCCGCCGCTTCCTCCTCCACCGTCCCCCTCTTCATCCGAACAAAGCGGCGTGTCGAACCAGTGAGGCGCTGTGAGATAGTCCAATCAGTGTCCGCACTCGTCCCTCCACCTGAGGAAGGGGTGACCGACTTACCTCAAGCCGTCTGGCCGTTCGTCTCCTCCTCCTTCTTGCCAACCTCGTCCGTGGCGTCCAGCCCAACGTCCCCCTTTGGTTTTTCCTCCTCAATCCGCTTCTTGAGGGCGTCTACCTCGGTGCGGAGGGCTTCGACGTCGCTGGCCGGGGCGGAGGGGGTGCGGAAGTAGAGGTAGGCGAGCAGGACGAGGGCGAGATGGAGGATGGTCGGGGTCGCAGTGAGGGAGAAGGGGGTCACGAAGGCGAGGAGGGCACCTGCTAGGACCGAGGAGGCGAGGGTGGAGGCAACAAAGGCCACCACGGAGGACGCCGTCTTTTCCAGCCGGTCGTGGAAGACAACGAGGAGGTCGACGACAAGTACGAGAGCGGGCCAGGCTGCTAGGACAGCCATTAGACGAGACAGCGCGACGAGAGCGCCGTACAGAGAGGTCCAACCGACCGAGAAAAGGCTGCACAGGTTCGCGAGAAAGGAGGCGTTTGACGGACATTGTTTGAAGGCCACCTCAGCGCTGGCCGCGGCGGCAGCCATGCCCTGAGTCAAGTACCAGAGTAGGCAACCAGCACCCGCTGGGGTGCAAGTCGCCGAGAGCAGCACCCACGGCCAGTCTTCGGCGTCTCCCTCGAAAGAGGATGTGCCCGGCCGCGGGGGCGTATAACCCTGAGTGGCTTTCTCGCCGGACACATACACGTCGGCGAGATTCTCTAACAGAACGTGGGCGCTGGCGATCTTCTGATGGAAAGGCGAGATGCGCCACCAGCGCAAGAACTCGCGCCAGGACATGGTCAGCAACGGGGCGTAGTACTTGTCGTCCGTGACGGGGATGCCCTCAACATGCGTGACAGGCTCCGTGGGTTTGGAGGGAGCAGGGGCGGGCTGGACGTGCATGGAGTTTGAGCGAGAGTGGAAGGGAGGAAGAGGATAAAGAGAGGAAGAAAAGCGAAGCAACCTCGGTTGTTCGCCTCGAGTCCATCGCTCCGTTGTCCAAGCTCGTCTTACTGGAGCTAGAGCAGAGAGCGGGGCTTCGAAGAGCACGAGAAGCGGAGGTCTCGAGCCGGACAAGTGGAGGACTCGAGGAAAAAGCGCTTTCTCCCGCTTCTCGTTCACCTCTCACCGCTCAACAGCTCAACACGCCTCGAGACACTTCTTTTGTGCAGGACAAGCGAGATAAAACCAGTGTAGGATGACAACAAACGAACGTGAACGAGAGAGAGAGAGATGCTAAAGAACCCTGCGATGCGACCCCTTCTTCCTCCCTTTCTACCGCCTCCACTGCCCAGCACGCACGGACTGGGAGCGGTTCTAGGACGGCACGTTGTCCCAACTTGCGCGCTGGTCGGCGGGGCGGCCCTCCTCGAACCAGGTCGGGGAGACGAGGCGCTCTTTGACGGTGAGGAGGAGGCTGTGCGGGCGAGAGAGTGAGTGCAGTGCTACGTATTGGAGACGAAGCGCAGGTTGAACAGAAAAGGAGGAAGAAAAGGATGGGACGGGAAAAGGAGACGCACCGGTACCCCGTCCGGATCGTGCTCTCCTGCACGCCTCCGACCTTGGCCAGCTCGGGCAAGCTGACCCGCTGCCCCCACAGCGTCGTCGTGAAGAAGATGCACGCGCTCGCGATCGTGATCGGGTTGCGGCCGGCGAGGACGCCGTCGTCGACGGCCTTCTGGCCCGCGAGCGAGCACGCGCGCTGCAGGGGCACGGACAGCGCGAGGTGGTTGCAGATGCGCGAGATGAGCGAGTCGAGGTCGGTCGAGGCGGCGCCGTGAGGGGACGAGGTGTCGAAGAGCTTGTCGATCTGCTTGAAGGCGGCGGCGATTTCCTGCGGAGGGGAAAAGAGCGTGAGACTCTCGACGAAGCGGGAGAGGGGGAAAGGGTAGGACGCACCTTCTTCGACACGTTTGTCAGCGCCACAATCTCCTTGAAGGTCCTCGGCACGCGCCCCTGTCTGCACGCGATAAAGATGCACGCCGCGATGATGGCGGCCTCGCTCTTGCCTTTGAGGACCTTCTCCTCGTCGACGCGCTTGAAAAGCATCTTGGTCGTGTCGATGATGCTCTTGGGCAGGCTGATCGCCTCGCACATGGTCGCGATCTCGCGGAACGCGCTCTGGAGGTCGCGGCCGCTGCCGCCCTGCGCGTCCTTGGCGACGCGCGCGGCGGCCATCTGGAGCGACTTGGCGACGCCCGTGTTGTTGTCCTTGAACGAGATGACGGTCGCGAGCTGCTCGCTGGCGTCGAGGAGCGGGTCGGTCGGGCCTCCGACACGGGACGGGTCGTCGCCTTCAGAGTCGGCGAAGGAACGCCCTGGTGGGTGAGAGAGAAACAGTGTTCAATGCATGTGCGGAAGGACAGAGTACAGCCCGTTCAGCCCCTCCCGGACGAGGAGGAAGAGGTCCTTGAAACCGTCTCCTTTGTCTCGTCGTCCCAGCCGCACCTCCCCTGCTGCCTCGAGGGAGGACAAGGGGAGACGCAGGCTTACATTCTGACCGCGTGTCGACCACCTTGTCGCCCAACACAAGACCTGTTGAGGAGGATCTAGTCAGCACACGGTGGCGATGGGGGGAGGGAAGGAGAGAGCGAGCGAAACGCACCGCAGTTGCCGCAGACGAGGTCCCCCGAGCTGAACTCTTCGACGAGCTGCCCCTGGTCGCCGCAGTCTGGGCAGGTGAGGCGGACGTTGAGGTCCTGGCGGAAGGCCTCAGGCTCTTGCGGAGCGGAAGGGTCGCGCTTGAGCTGGAAGGCCTGCATCGGGGTGCTCGACTGACGGTGCCGGTGTGCTCGAAAGGGAAGCAGAAGCGAGGTGAAGCGGTGACGAGGTGGTGGAAGGAGCGAGAGAGGTGGGTTGGCCTCTGTCCACCTCCTTGCACACCAAGATGGAGTTGATCGTCTGGCTGCTCGTGTCCACCTTTGTCATCCAGCTCCTCGACTGGGTCGGCACCGACTCGCTCGCCAACCTCGTCCGTCGCTTTCCCTCCTCCTCCCCACTCTCCCTCATCGCTCACTTGTCCATCAACAGGTCTACGCCCCCTTCGCACCCGCCAGCAGGGCCCACAAGGACAAGAAGCAAGAGATCCTCAAGCTCCGCGCAGAGCTCGCGGCCACCAGCAGCCAAGACGAGTTCAGCAAGTGGGCCCGCATTCGCCGCCGCCTCGACAAGGCCGTCTCGGAACTCGAGTCTTCCAGTGCGCCTCCTTCCCTCACCTACTTCCTCCCGCTTACTGATCTGACCGCTCCGCTCAGCCGCCGACTCGTCCGCGCACCGCAAGGCGTTCTCGACCAAGTTCAAATCGGCGCTCTGGGTTCTGACCACCGTCGTGCCGTTCATCATCTCGAGCTACCACCGCAAGAGCCCCGTCTTCTACCTCCCCAAGGGCTGGTTCGGCCCGCTCGGCTGGTGGCTCAGCCTGCCGTCCGCCCCGGCTGGTGCGTCTTTCTCCCTCCCCTGTCTTCCTCTTTCCGCTCCCTCGGCCATGCCATCTACTTCCGCTGTCCTTTATACTATTTCTAAGCAACTTCCGACTCATACACTTGGTCTGCGAAACGAAGTACTGACTCTTTCTCCTCCTCCTTTCTTCTCCTTTCCCCTCCTCCAGGTGCGCTCGCGGTCTCGCTGTGGACGATGTCGGTCAAGCGGACGCTCGTGGCGGTCAAGGGCGCGGTGTGCGAGCTCGTGCCGTCGCCGGCGGAGAAGAGCGCGCAGCAGTTTGCGGCGGCGCAGGAGAAGGACAAGGTCAAGGTGGCGGAGAAGGTGACCGCGAGCCAGGCGGACGAGGTGCGGGAAAAGAAGGAGCTGTAAATGGTCGAGTCAGAGTTGCAAAACAGTAGCGTTCTCCAGCAGAAAAGGTGCATCCACGCGGGAAGTCTGTTGGACGCGCAAGTCACCTCGGCTCTCTCTCTTCTTCTCTGTCCTGCCTCAGCGAGTCGAGGTCCGCCTAAGCCACACGCGGATTGCCAACTCCCCTGGACCCCTTGCTGCACCCCTGCGGCACCCTACCACGCCCTCCCAAGCCCTCCTCACCGCCCACCATTCGTCCTCACGAGTCGACCCGCTCAAGCCATCCGCACTTCGAGTTGTCGAGTCAACCAGTGTACGCTCTCCCCGCACTCCCCCGTGCCCCTGCTCTTCCCCTCCCATCCATGTTGACCCGCTCCTCGTCCTCGCTTAGTCGCCCGGGCGGGCTTCAAGGAGTGGAGGAGCGCGAGCAAGGTGGCTCAGTCAGCAACAAGCACGAGCACGCCCAGCTCGACGGGATGCACCAGGCTCTGCCCGTCGACGCACAGGCGCCGTCCTCGCCGCTGTTTGGAGTGGGGGAGAACAGGGGGGCTGTTGGTGACTTCGCGCAGGGTGAGTCGGTCCTCCCCTTGCTCTCCCTCAGCGACATCTTCCCCGACGACCCGCCGTACCTCTCCGACAACGACGACGAGGACGAGGACGCGGTCGACTCGCTTCCCTCGTCCTCGCCGTCTCCCTTTCCCCCCTCCTCCCTCTCCCCCAACGACTCTCCCCTCTCCTTCGACATTCCTACCACACCCCTCCACGCTGCCTCGCCTTTCTGCCCCTCCTGCATTAACTCCGCCGTTCTCTCATGCCCTCACTCGGAGGATCTCGCCGGAAAGTCGTCCATTGCAGCGACTTACCCGCTTCTTCCCCCTGTCGCAGCTCCCTACACCCTCGACCCGGAGACTAAGGCCCTCTTCGCCGACCTTCTCACCAGTCAAGGTCTCGCCGATGAGTACGTCTTTCCGGCTCTCGAGAACGAGTCGGCGCCCGTCGTCCCCGTCGAGCGCGCGCCCGTTGCGACCTCCGTCCCGTACCCGTCCGCCACTTTCAACACGGCGACCTCGTACGGCGGTGACCATTTCAGCAACCCGCAAGACCGCGCCCTCTCGTTCGACGCCCAGCTCGCCTCGCCCCTTTTCGAGCCCGACTACTCGCCCTACCTCGGCAACGGCTTCGACCTCGACGACCCGGCGATGAGCGCCCAGTGCTCGCCGCTCTGGTCCGACGTCGGCGCCGTCTCGCCCGCCGCGTTCTGCTCGTCGGCCGGTCCCTCCCCGAGCATGGGCACGGTCGAGCTCTTCTC
The DNA here is from genome assembly GCA_029873605.1 of Rhodosporidiobolus sp. SP3-3/4. Taxonomy (NCBI): domain Eukaryota; kingdom Fungi; phylum Basidiomycota; class Microbotryomycetes; order Sporidiobolales; family Sporidiobolaceae; genus Rhodosporidiobolus; species Rhodosporidiobolus sp. SP3-3/4. Next base: position 84,354 of record JAQJIZ010000107.1, on the reverse strand, counting down.
CTCCTTCGGCCTCGGTAGCAGCACCGGCTACACCGCGGATGGTGCTTCCTCCACCAGCACGTCCCGCGCCGCCGCCAACGCTGTCGAGCTCTTCTCGCCCGTCGTCCACCCCGTCGCCGACACCGGCGCGCTCGGCCTCGACCAGATCAGCCCCGAGTTCCTCCCCGCCGCCCTGCCTGTCTCCGACCCCGCCGTCGTCCCCTCGACCGCCACCTCGTCGTCCTTCTCGTCGCCCGCCCTCGCGCCCGAGCCCACGTTCGCCGCCGACTCGATCGTCATCAAGTCCGAGTCGTCGTCGCCCGAGGAAGACCCGCTCGACGCTGCCGACGACGAGGAATGGCTTCCCGGCGCCGCCTTTCCGCGCGCCACCTCCGTTGGCCCCGTCCGCTCTTCCCGCCGCACGACCACCGCCACCACCCGCAGCAAGAAGGCCTCGTCCTCGTCCTCGTCGCGGTCGGTCAAGCCGCCCCTCCCCGGGCTCAAAGTCGCCCTCGACGCGCCGATCACGCAGCGCACCTACTCGGCGCCGAACGCGCGCACGGCCAAGAAGGCGATCCCGCTGAACCTGCAGAAGCGGATGGACGCGGCGCGCGCGCGCGGCGAGGACGTCGACGAGGAGGCGTGGGTCGCCGAGGCGGACCGGAAGCGCCAGGCCAACACGATGAGCGCCAGGCAGAGCAGGGCGAAGAAGGCCGAGAGGGTGTTGGAGCTCGAGGAGACGGAGAGGCGGTACGTCGAGGAGAAGCAGGAGTGGGCGACGGAGCGCAGGAGGCTCGTCAGGAGGATTGAGGAGCTCGAGGAGATTGTGGGCGGCTGCGGCGGCGAGGCGAAGAAGCGCAGGAGGGTCGCGTGAGCGGGCTTTCGAGTGCTTGTGGTTTGCGTGAGCGAGCGAGTCAGGTGCGTCTCTTCTTCCACTCCTTGGGCCTGTTCTCGCTTGTACTGACTTTCCTCCTCGTGAACAGCGGTCGAACGGCACCTCTTACGAAACTTCCCAAAAACAAGAGAAAACGCGCCCAAAAACCCCCTAAAACAGCGATCGACCCCCCTAACGTTGTACACCCTGTACTTCCCCCTCCACCACACTCTCTCCGACCGCTCACCACTCCACTCCACCGCTGTACTCGCCTCGCCTCGCCTCGCCTCCGCTTGGACTTCCCTTTCGCCCCTCCGCCTCGCCCGCCTCGGACTGTACCTCCCCTTCCCTTTCCGCCCCCTCCTCTCCGCCTCCCGTCGCCTCCGACCTCGACCGCTGCCGATCCGGGCTCGTCCACTGCCTGCCTCGGCCGCTGCAACCTCGTCGTCGTCGACGCCCTCCTCCTTCCCTCCTCGTCGCCCTCGAGACACCTCTTAACTGAGCGTCCGTCTCGCTGGCCTCCCCCCTTCCACTCTTTGGCTTAGACCCCCTGCTCTTACCCCACCCTGTTGAAACCCCCTCTTCCACAAAAGTAGTGCACGATCCCCTCGTCTTTCTTCCTCGCCTTTCGTTGTTGCTCGCGCGGTGGGACGGGTTCCATTCAGTTTGGACACTTGACCGGCTTGCAACGCGGAGGCGGAGTGCGAGGGACTCGGTCGTGGCCGTTCAGCGAGAGAACGAGAGGCGGAAGAAGAGAGAGAGTGGGGGGACGAGGAGGAAAAGCGAGCAGTACTCGAGAGGCCTTGCTTCCTGTGCTTCCTCGACGGTGCCAGACGGTTGTAGTTGCCAGTAGAGAGTGCTGGGCTGTTCAGGAATGCGCTAGACGGGTTGCAAACGGTGGAAGCAGGCCGGCTTTCCATCAGCTTCTCGAGGCGAGGCCGACCAACAGCGCCCTTCTCTCGCTTTCCCTCTTGCTCTTTCCCCCTTTTGCTCGCTTTATAGCACCCTAGCACCACACAGCGCACCACCCGCACCCGCGCACACTTGCACTAGCGCTCGCTGCACACGACTCGCTCCTCCTCCCCTCCTCATCGCCGCTCGGCTCGCCTCCTCGTCCACCTGCACCTAGCACAGCACAACCCGGTGCGTTCGACTCTCCTTGCCCGTCTCTACCCCCTCCGCCTCTTCCCACCCTTCTCCACCGCGTGCTGACCTCGCTCGCCCCCCACCTTCCTTCGGATTCCTCCCCCCTCGTGCAGCACGACCCTCTCCCACGATGGCAAGGGACTACTACCAGATCCTCGGTGTCGACAAGAACGCTGACGAGGCAAAGATCAAGTCGGCCTACAAGAAGATGGGTGCGTTCGCTTCCTCCATCCCCGCCCTCACTCCCCAGGCTGATCCCTTTTCTCTCGATGCAGCCCTCAAGTACCACCCTGACCGCAACCAGGGCTCGGAGGAGGCGTCCAAGAAGTTCAAGGAGGTGTCCGAGGCGTACGAGGTCCTGAGCGTGCGTTTCCCCTCCCTTTCTTCCTCATTCTACCTCACGCTGACCTTTCTCTCTCGCTTAACAGGACAAGGACAAGCGCTCCATCTACGACCAGTTCGGCGAAGAAGGCCTCAAGGGCGGCATGCCCGGCGGAGGCTTCCCGGGCGGCGCGCAGGGTGCCGGCATGGGCGGCGGCTTCAACCCCTTCGGCGGCGGCGCGGGCGGCTTCCCCGGCGGGTCGTTCTCGTTCTCTTCGAGCGGCATGGGCGGAGGAGGAGGCGGGTTCCAGCCCTCGAACGCGGAGGACATCTTCGCGTCGCTGTTTGGGAACCTCGGCGGCGGCGGAGGCGGGATGGGAGGAGGGATGGGCGGCGGTGGCGGTGGAAGGAGGGGTGGCGCGCGCGCGGCGGGAGGGAACCCGTTCGCTGGGATGGGCGGGATGGGCGGCGGTGGAGGAGGGTTTCCTGGCGGGTTCGGGATGGACATTGACAGCGACGAGGACATGTACGGCGGCGGAGGGGCGCAGAAGAAGGCCGCGCCGCCACCCGAGATCGGTATGTCGCTCCCTTCTCTTTCTCCTTCGCGTGGGCGAGCAAGTACTGACCTTTTCTTTCTCAACACCCGCAGTCAAGAACCTCCCGATCGCCCTCGAGGACCTTTACAAGGGCTGCACGAAGAAGCTCCGGATAACGAAGAAGAAGCTGAACGGCCAGGAGGAGAGCAACACGCTCGAGAGTACGTCCCGTTGCCCCCTTCCCTCCCCGCCTCACCCGTACTGACCTCCTCCCCCCCTCGCAGTCGCCGTCAAGCCCGGATGGAAGGCGGGCACCAAGGTCCGCTTCGCGCGCGCGGGCCACGAGACGCCGTCCGGCTCGCAAGACATGGTGTTCGTCATCGGCGAGAAGGAGCACCCGGTGTTCAAGCGCGACGGCGACGACCTCGTTTACACCCTCAAGGTCCCGCTCGTCGACGCGCTCGCGGGCCCGGCCGGCGGAGGCGGCGCGACCAAGACGCTCACGCACCTCGACGCCCGGACGGTCAGCTTCAACGTTCCCTACCCGCGCGGAGGAGGAACGCCGCTTAAGCCTGGGCAGATCATCAAGATTGCTGGCGAGGTGCGTTTCGCTCTTTTTCCCTCCTTCCTTCGAGGCGGTACTGACCTTTCCCCTCCTTCCCTCAGGGCATGCCCATCAGCCGCAAGAACGCGCCGAAACCGAAGGGCGACCTGCTTGTCAAGATCGACGTCGAATTCCCGTCAAGGGTCTCTGCCGCGCAGGCAGAGGGCATCCGCAAGGTGCTCGGATAAGGCGTCCAGGCCGTCCCCTTCGCATCGCCTCATTTTCGCCTCTCTCGCAATCCCCCCTTCTGCCCCCCCCCCCCCTCCTTAACCAGCCGATCCCCGCCGCCGCCTCTTGCGCGAAGGGATCGCCTCTCCCTTCGCCGCCGTCCACCCAGATACCCCCTTCTCTCCTTCGTGTTCGTGCTTTCCTTGTATCTTCTCTTCCATTCGTTCCCTTCCTCCGTAGTATAGTCGTCCTAGTAAGCAAAACGGCGTGATTGACCTCCGTGTGGTTTCCCTCCGATGACAGAAGAGGAGAGAAGAGGAGAAGAGAGAGAGTCGGAGGAGGGAAAAGCCAGGGCGCGCCGACAAGGGGGGCTGTTGCGCTCGTCCCCGTGCATGGAGACATCACCGTGGATTGGGACTGTCCATGGCAGCACAGCAGACAGCGCGGGTGGTCAGCAATACCCCCCTGCTCCCCTCGGCCTCATGTCCAATCTTCGACCGCATTTCCCGCTTTCCCGTTTGACGGCTAGCGCGTCCCCTCAGCTGTCTTGACTGAGTGCATATGAGGGAGGGAAGAATAAGGCTGCCATGACAAGGCGCTACAATAGGGGAGGGAAGAAAGGCTACAAGGCGACCGGATACGGACGGAAAAAGAAAGGGAGGAGACCGTCTAGCACTCGAAGAGAGCTGCGAGGAAGCGAGTGTAGGTCAGCGCGTGAATGACTAGAGAGCGGAAGAGAGAACGACGAACCGATTTCGAGCGAGACGGGGTAGACGCTGATCAGCTTGGTCACCTCCCACCGCACGGCAGCTGCCATCGGGGTCGGACCGCAAGCTGAAGAATGAGAACGAGAAGTCAGCCACGGGTGTGAGAGAGATGCGAGGGAGAAGGCGCACCAACAACGAGCGTCTTGCCCTCCGCGTTCGCGATGAACCTCGGCACGAGCGCCTCGAGCGGCGGCCTTCCGCCGATGATGACGAGCGCGTCCGCAATCGGGCTCTCCTCCTTGAGGTCCTCCCACTCGCCCTCGGGCATGCGCGAGTGCCGCCGCTGGTCGAGGTGCGGCGGCGCCGGCAGCTCCTTGACCATCAGGTCGACGGTCTCCGGAGAGGGCGCGGCCATGCCGCGCGTGACGTAGAGCTCGATCTGGAGCTCGACGCCGGCTTCGAAGGCGGTCTTGGCGGAGTTGAGAAGCTCTGCGGGAAGGGGAAGCGGTCAGGCGAGGTTGTGAGGGAGAGGGAAGAAGTGGACGAACCGGTGAGGGTCCAGATGGACTGCTCGATGTTCTGGACGGTCCAAATAACGCGGACGCGAGTTGCGCGCGAGTAGGAAGTGCGAGCCTTGTGGAGGATGTCGGCGAGCACTGAATTCGAAGAGGTGAAGGTCAGCCACGTCCGCTCCGCAAGCTTCGACAAACTGAGTCGCAGGGGGAAGGAAGGAGATGAGACTGGAGGAGGGGACGTACTGCTCATGACGTGCGAGATGCCAGATCCGCCAGCAACAAGCAAGATCTCGTGGAACTGCTCGGTGTCGGTGCTGTACGTAAAGCTCACAATCAGTACAGGGTTTCTATGAACGGAGACGAAGGGGAGAAAGCGCACCTGCCACCGTAGGGCCCCTCGACCGTCAACCACAAGTCGGCAGACCCGGTCGGCGACTTGGCGAGGCGCTGCGCGAGCGTCTTGGTGAAGCCGTCGCGGGTGCGCATGACGAAGAGCATGTCGTGGCAGCCGTTCGCGTCGGCGTCGGAGCAAGTCGGGACGTTGGCGATCGAGAAGGGGTGCGACTGGAAGTAGACGTGCGGGGTGCGGATGAAGGACGGGTCCCAGACCGAGATGTAGGCTGTGAGGAGGAAGGATGAATCAGTGGGGCTCGACATGATCTTTAGAAGAAGAAGGCGGAAGGGAGGAGAAAGAGAGGCGGAAAAGAGAGGAGGTAATGGGGAAAATTGGAAGTCGGCGGTTCGAACGGGGAGGAGGAAGGCAAAGCGAATGGCTCACCGTGCTGGCCAGCACTCCACTCGCCCTTGAACGGCACCCTCAAGACAACCGCGCCCTCGATGAGAGTCGCACGGGCCTTGATGAGCGGGGCGCGGAACTGCAGCTTGGTGAGCATGCTGAGGGAGAAGAGCTGGAGGGCGCGGGCGACCCTCTCGAAGACCCAGAACCCCAGCGGGACGTAGAGCCAGACGGCGAGGGACGGGACGTGGTAGATGATGCCGACCATCATCATGATGGCACCGATGATGTGCGCGACGAGGAAAAGCTCGTAGAACCGCATGCGGATGGGGCGCCAGGCGAAGAAGCACAGGAGGAACAGGCCGACGATCATCTGCAGGAGCAGGGTGGTCAGTCTCGCTCATACAGCGGATCTCGCCCGTCCCGTTCGGCGACATCAACCTCCCACCCCTTCTTTCCGCTGCCGAGTATGACAGTGACTGAGGAGGCGGTAAGGAGAGCGAGACGTACGGCAATGCCGGTCTGGCCGAGGTAGGAGTGCAGGTAAAGCTTGTCGATGCCAGCGCCGCCAAAGTACTTGACCTGCGCCATCGACGCGTCGATGGTGTGAATGAGACCGAGGACGGCCATCCAGATGGCGAGGAGCTTGTGTGCAAAGCGGCAGTGGTTGTACTCGATGCCAGTCAGGAACTGGACGAGCGAGTTGCGGCCGGTGAGGGCGATGACGGCGGGGAGCTGGGCCATGGACATCCAGCCGCAGCGAAGGGCGACGACGTCTGCAATGAACGAGGTCAGCACGAGAAGACCAGACTGTGAGGAAGAAAACGGACGGATGGTGTTCCAAGTCGAGTTCTCCGGGCCGTGGTAGTCCATCGTGATGCCGAGCACAAACCCGACGTTGATCGCAAACGACGCCACGACGAGGAAGACCTGAAGCGGGTTCTCCAGCCCCAGAGCCCACCGGGAGCGCAGGGGGAGGAAAACCCAGGCGTCGATCTTGGCGGACCAGGTCGCGCGGTGGCCGAGCGCCTGCGTGCCCGCCGGCTTGCCCAGCTTCTCCATCTGCAGCGCGTTGAGCTTCTGCATGACGAGGCGCCAGGCGCGGTTCCTCCGCGCAATGAGGCGGGCGATGTTGCGGATCGTGAGGAGGGCGACGAAGCCGACAATGATCCACTGGTAAGTCGCGGCGAAGGCGAAGTCGGCGCGCTTCTGGCGCTCCGTCTCGTGCGCCATCTTGAGCGCCGGGTCAATGGCGGCGCGCTTCAGGTGAGAGAGGCCCGGGGCGGTCGGGGCGGCGGCGGTGAGGAAGCCGAGAGGGTGAGGAGACATGGCTCGAGGTGGTTGAGGAGGAAAGAGTGACGAAGAGGGTGTGGAAAGTCGGGTAGACTAGGTCGACGGGCGGGTGTCGATTGAGATGGGAAAGAGGGACAGGAGGTGGTGGAGGACGGACGTCGCCGAAGGACGGCTGAATGGGCAGGACCGGCTGCCGGGATGCAAAAAGGGGGAAGCGAAGAAAGTATAGAAGCGTGCGACGACCCAGCGACGACGAAGAGGAGAGAGGGAGAAAGGCGATCAAGCGCAGAGGGGGGAGCGGCGAGGGCGAAGGTGCAGTTTGGTGTTCCTTTGCCGCTCGCGCGGGGAGACATGCCGTCTCGAGAGGGACGTCGCGGACCGGGACCACGCCGACGACGAATTGGAGAAGAAGAGGAAGTCGAGGTTGGGGGTCGAGCCCGCCTCGTGCCGGATTAGGAGGAATTGAGGCCAGGTCGGACTTGCCTTGTGCGCGGAAGCCGAAGCGGCGGGTACTGCCCGAGCGCGCACCGTTGGTGTGACCCGCGTCTGCTCTTTGTAGCTTGTGGGCTCGCGGGGAGAGTTGAGGAGGGAGCGGGAGGTGAATGGCGGCGCAGCTGGGCAAGGGTGGTAGGCAGGGATCGCGAATGGTGAACGGCTGTCGGGGCACTCGGAGGAGCTGGTCAAGCAATTCCAGCAAGCATACGAGCAGTGTCGGGAGAGCGGGCGAGTGGACGAGGCCAGGAGAGGGTTGGCGACCTGACTGCCGCTGACATCGCTCAGTCTGCGCTGAGGACGCTCGTGCACACTACCAGCACCGCACGACAATCCTGCGACACCCTGCGCCTCTGCCCCCTGGCTTGCATCACCGTCGCTCTCCCCCCTCCCTCTTCCCGCTTCTGTCCCGCCGATCTCGCTTGCGCCTCGCCTGATCTGCGTACTGGCGACGGAAGGCTCACCATGGGTGTAGACTAGAGCGCTCCCTGGGCTGGGTCAGCGCGATGTGGTGGTGCTAGTACGCTGTCGTTTCCTCCGCTTCTCCCGCTCCCACTTCCTCCTCTCCTTTCGCTCACTTCGCACAGCAGGTCTTGCCATATTTCCCTGCCGCGCTCTTTTCCGGTGAACCGGCGCGCTTCCAGGCAGCCTCACCGCCTTCTCGCAGGTTGGCGCCTGCCCAGGTCACCACGAGCGCCTTTTTCCTCGTCTTCCCGGGGACTACGCCAGCAGCGTCATGTCCAGCGACCGCTCCCGCTCCTTCTCTCATCCAACTCGTCGTCTGCGCCGCGCGCATTCCCGCCACTGCATATTCTCGCTCTCCGCTCGCCTTTTCCGCTTCTCCGCCTCATCCGTTCCAGCTCTGTCGCCCCTTCCACGCTGCTTCTTGGCTTGCAGCGTCCGATGCGGCTGCATGCACTCCTTCCCGCTACAAAGGAAGTCAGCGCCGACCGGCCATTGCGATCTGCCCGCACATTCGCTTGTCTTTGCAGCCTCATTTCCCTTCTCTTGCACAAGGCGAGCGCTGCTCACTTCTGAGGTTACGCAACATGCTCCCTGCACTGGACAGGGCAGAACAGGGTCGAGGAAGAGCTTTTCGAGAGGCGGGCCAATGCCGTCGGAGGAGAAAAGCGGGCGAGCGGTAAGGTCGAATACAGCTTGTTATACACCTGCGGCTTATCGCATACAAAACGCTTGGAAGGCAGCGAGGCAAGCCGGGGAGAGACCAAATCGACGTCGACCTGAGGCGGGCCTTGTTCTCGCTCCTCCTCTTCTCCCACCACCCACACACGCCTGCCCCACCGACACTATGCTCGGCATCGACCAGGTGCGTAGCTTCCGCTGCCAACCAGCGCGTTGGGAGTGCTCGTTCGCGGGCTCTCTCGGCCGCTCGGAGACTTGCACCCAACAACGACGACGAGCTGATTCGCGGTGTTGCGCTCGCTGTTGCAGATCACCAGCCAGCTCGAATGGCTCCAGCAGCTCCAGATTCCGCCCAGTGCGCCCGAGGGCCTCCAGCACAAGTCGCTTCGCAAGGTGAGCCTCAGTGACGGAGCGAGCAAGAGATGAAGCACGATGCGGCCTCTCTCGCCTCGTGCGGAGAGTCGGAGCTGTTGCACGCCTACTGACCGTCATCCACCATGCACAGACCTCCATCATTGCGACCATCGGTGCGCTCGTCGCTCTTCTTCGCCCGCTTCTGCCTCTTTCCCACCCCGAGCTCATCCCCTCCTCTCGATGCAGGCCCCAAGACCAACTCGCCTGAGATGATCAGCAAGCTCCGTCAGGCTGGTATCAACGTCGGTAAGCGCCCCTCGCTGCGTTTCGAGCGGAAGTCAGCCGGTTGACCCGTTCCCCCACAAGTCCGCATGAACTTCTCCCACGGCTCGTACGAGTACCACCAGTCCGTGATCGACAACGCGCGCAAGGCTGTCACGCGTGCGTCCCTTTCTTGCTCGTACATGAGGACCCGGTTTGATCTCTTTCTTCCCGCAGTCGCCGAGGGCCGCCCGCTCGCTATCGCCCTCGACACCGTTCGTTTCTTGCGTTTCTGCCCTTTGCCGAGCGCTTGTTGACTTTGCGCACCCCGACGAGCAGAAGGGCCCGGAGATCCGCACCGGCAACATGGTCGACGACGTCGACGTGCGTTTTCCTTCCCTCCTCCTTCTCCCCCCCCCCTCCTTGTTCTTCCACGTCCCTTGCCCTAGCCTCGCCCGCTCGCTCTCCCTCACCTTGTTTTCCTCTGTCCCTCGCGCTAACCTCGTTCGCCCACTCTGCAGATCAAGATCAACGCCGGCCACCGCATGAAGTTCTCGACCAACGACGAGTACGCCACCAAGTGCACGGACAAGGTCATGTACATCGACTACAAGAACCTCCCGAAGGTTATCGACAAGGGCAAGCCCATCTACGTCGACGACGGCGTCCTGTCCTTCAAGGTCCTCGAGATCAATGGCGACGAGCTCGAGGTCGAGGCGATCAACAACGGCACTCTCTCTTCCCGCAAGGGCGTCAACCTTCCCGGCACCGACGTCGACCTTCCCGCCATCTCGCAGAAGGACAAGGACGACCTCACTTTCGGTGCCAAGAACGGCGTCGACATGATCTTTGCCTCTTTCATCCGCCGTGGCCAGGACGTCAAGGACATCCGCGCGCACCTCGGTGAGGCTGGCAAGAACATCAAGATCATCGTCAAGATCGAGAACCTCCAGGGCGTCGCCAACTTTGACGAGATCCTCCGCGAGACCGACGGTGTCATGGTCGCCCGCGGTGACCTCGGTATCGAGATCCCGGCCTCGCAGGTCTTCATGGCGCAGAAGATGATGATCGCCAAGTGCAACCTCGCCGGCAAGCCCGTCATTTGCGCCACCCAGATGCTCGAGTCGATGACCTACAACCCGCGCCCGACCCGCGCTGAGGTTTCCGACGTCGCCAACGCCGTTCTCGACGGCGCTGACTGCGTCATGCTCTCTGGCGAGACTGCCAAGGGTTCCTACCCCATCCAGGCCGGTGCGTACCCGATCGCACTCTTCTTCGAGTACTGAGCTGATTTTTCTCTTTTCCGCTCCCTCAGTCGAGATGATGGCAGAGACCTGCCTCCTCGCCGAGTCTAGCATCTGTTATCCCCCCCTATTTAATGAGCTTGTAAGCTTTCCCGCTGTCGCCGTTCCCCCCTCTCCTTTGGCCCTTTCCCTCTTTCGCTTTTCCCCTTTTCCCCCTCTCCTTCCGCTCTCAACCTCGCTGACTTGCCCTCTCCATTCTCGCCAGCGCGCGATGACCGTCCGCCCGACCCCGACCGCCGAGACTGTCGCCATGGCCGCCGTCGCCGCCGCCATCGAGCAGAACGCCGGCGCGATCCTCGTCATGTCGACCTCGGGCAACACCGCCCGCCTCGTGTCCAAGTACAAGCCGCCCTGCCCGATCATCACCGTCACCCGCAACGACCAGACTTCCCGCCAGATCCACCTTCACCGTGGCTGCTACCCGAGTGCGTCCCTTTCCTTTCTTCCCCTGGTGAGCGAGTTGCTTACCTTCTGCTCTCGCGATTTCTTCTTCTCCTCATCCAGTGCACTACGATGAGCCGTACGCTACCTCAGCATCTCCCGTGATCTCGCTCTCACTGACTTATTCCCCCTTTCCGACCTGCAGGAAGCCGCAGACTGACGAGGGCTGGCAGACTGACGTCGACAACCGTATCCGCTTCGGTCTCGCCCGCGGTCTCGAGCTCGGCATCGTCCGCAAGAACGACACCATCGTCGCGCTCCAGGGATGGAGGGCCGGTGGCGGTTCGACCAACACCGTGCGCTTCCGATCCTTCCTTGCCTGCCTTTTCCGCCTCAATCTGCCTTTTCCGCCTCAAGACTGACACGCTCGCTCGCCTTGCAGATGCGTATCCTCTCGGTCCCCGAGAACGACAAGCACCTCATCCTCCGCCCGATCGAGGAGTAGACGCCTCCCTTCCCCTATCTTTCCTCCCCGATACACTTCTAGCAGTTCCCCCTTTCCTTTCCCTTCCTTCCCCTCGCAACACGTTGTCGTTACATAGCTGTTCTTTTCCCCTTTCTGGTCCAGTTTGCGAGGGTAGCGGGTCTCAAAAACGAAGCGAAGCGTTTCTCTTCCTCTCCGGCTCGTCGCGCCGAGCTTGACCGAGCGAGACCTGCTTGCACCGAGAGACCCAAGAGATGCGAGAATGAGGTGTACAATGAACAGGAGGGAGAGAGGCGGGACCCAGAGGCGGAGAGATCGACTCGAGGAAAGGGGAAGTCTTGCTGGCGAGGGAAAATAAGTTAGTTCTCCGCTGACATGAACTGAAGAAGAGACGCACCTCAGGCCTTGTCGAGGTGAGCGTAGCCCTGGTCCTCGCTAAAGATGGTGAGGTGCTGGAGACGGAGGCAGCGGGAAGCCCAATACCCGACAGCGGAGCGGACCACAAGCGTGACATAGCGACGAGTGGCGCCAACAAGCTCGGGGTGGAAAAAGTCGTTGAGAGGCTTGACGGCGGCGATTTTAGCCGTGGCTGGAGAGGGTCACGCCGCCCACTGCAAGAAAGCCTCCAGGCTGAGCGGAGCTCCGTCGATCGTGACGGAGGCTGAGGAAGTGCACGAGTCCCAGTACTCGACCATGATTGGCACGGGCTTGTCGCTGGTCGAGATGTTTTGCTGCACTCGCATGTGCTCGCCCGGATTGAGGAAGAGTACGGAGAGGCTGCGTAGACCGTCTCCGGCAGGGTGAATGCTATAGCTGTTGTCAGCAAATCCTCTTAGCTGCGATGTGTAGAGTGGCGAGGAACCTACACGAGCTGCAAGTTGCGAAAGCGGTAAGGCGTCGTCTGCACGTCCGAGGCGGCAGCCGGACTGACGATAGCCTTGGCTACCGGGCCCCTCCTGGCCAGGTCCGAGAACTCGACGACTTCTGGAAGAAACCCGAACCAAGCCTCGCCTTTCCGGTACGGCCACATCAACGTCGGCGTGTCCTCCACGAGCGCCTCCCTCGCCTTCTTCTCGAGCTGCTTGAGCTTGAAGAACTCGGCTTCGGCAAGGACGGCCTTGGTGACCTCCTTCTTGCTCATGCCCTTGTACGGCTCGAGGGGGAAGATGTCGTAGCCCGCGAGGTACTCGAAGATGAAGGTGCGGAAGATGTCAGGCTTGCGAGCGGCGGTGATGGTCGACGCTCGGTTGCCGCCGAGGAAGTGACCTTGCAGCCAGTTGGGCGAGTCCGTCTTGATCTGGTCCTCCGAGAGCTCGAAGCGCTCGCCGCGCAGGATGAGGGTGTAGGTCGTGGACGACTCCGAGTCGGAGGAGGGAGTGTCTGGAGGGGGAGACGGAGTCAGCGGGGCGCAGCGCGAATAGCACGAGATGAAAGCCACATACAGTAGTACTCCACGACCATGCTCAGCAAGCCAACCTAGCGATAGCGAGTGAGGTCCAGGAGGGAGACCCTCGTCGAAGCAAGGTCTCCCTCCTTCCCTTCGCCCGCTCTCGCTTGCACCGCTATCCAGCTCGCCTAAGCCACACAACCATGTCTGAGCCCTCGAGCAACACCACCGCCCAGGCAGACGCTGCCACTGCTCCCACTCCCCACCCTCCGGCTCAACACCCTCTCGCCCTTCCCGCACCGCCAGCACGCAACGACGACGGCCCCGTCAAGCTCGACGTCTCCACCGGCGAGTCTGTCAGCCTCTACGACCGCCTCGGGCCGACCGTCGTCAACAGCGACGGCGTGAGCCTCTCTTCCTCTCGACTTCCTTCGCCTTCCTTGCCTCGGCTAACCTCCTTTCTCTTCCCTACAGACCCTCTCACGCATCGCCAACTGGTCCGAGATGGGCGAGGCGGAACGCGCGCGCATCCTCCGCGTTCTCGGCGCACGCAACCAGCTCCGCCTCGAGAAGAAGAAGGAGGAGCTGGCGGCTAACGGGGGCAGCAGCGGCGAGGCAACGCCGGCGGAGTCGATATGAGGAGCGCGTTGTAGCAGTACCCATGCATGGTGCGCCTGATTTTTCTTTCTTTTTTCTGGAAGATCAAGCGCCATGCTGACCCTTCTCCCTGATGCAGTTGTACAATTTCCGTTTCCGTTTCTTCCGTTGCAATTGAGCAGTACCAGCCTCTTCTCCCGTCAGCACATACTCCTAGCCTCGAAGCCCGCTGTGCAAGCATGACGCTGTATCCAACATCGGCTCGCGAGCAGAACAGGTCGGCGAAAGAAGAAGTAGCTCTTCGCTTCCCTCGACCGCAGGACATGCGGCCGATAGGGCGGGTCCTCTTGCCTGCAACCATAGGAAAAGGTGCGGGAAGGTCGGGCTGAGCGGGAGTAAGAGGGAGAGGGAGGAAGAGCAAGGCCGTGTCGACGACCAAAAGCTCTGTCCCAGAGTTCCGGTCGTGCAGTGATGGTGCAGAAGGTCAACAACGGACTCGCTTGTCGCTGCTGACCGCAGTGGGTGTCGAGGAGCGGTGGAAGAGGGGAAAGACTGAGGAGAAAAAAGCGCTCGCAACGACGAGCAAGCTGTGGGAGCTGCGAGGCGGTGTCTGGGGTCGCAGGGAGAGCAGGATTGGCCTAAAGAGGTATGGAGAGTAGAACGGGGGAAGGGCAGCGAGAGAAGCGTAGGAAAAAAACGCCCTCCGCGACGACGGCGGCCGGGAGAAGGCAAAAAAGGAATTTGACGGCTGTGGGACTTGAACCCACGCTCTTTCGAACTGCCGTGCACGCCCCGAAGGGACCTGAAGACAGCGCCATAACCACTCGGCCAAGCCGCCTGTTTGATGACGATTGGAGCCGCTTTTGTGCCGACAGACATTTAAGGCTATTTTGGCCTTTTCTGGCTGTTCTGCCTTGTCGGGCGGGTCCTCCTCTGCCTCCTCGCCAAGTTTCAGAGTCTCTCGAGATGTTGTCAAGGCGGGAGGGCGTCGTGAACTCAGCCTGTCCACTGTTTTCTTCCTCGTCTCTTCAAGCACTTCCTGCCTGTTCTGCTGATTCCGCCGTGACTGACCCCCACCTTCCTTTCCTCTCAGGCCCCGTTTGAAGTTTCCCCTCAAGCTCTCCCGGCGTGCGGGCGTTGTTGACTCGGCTTCCCAAGTGTCTTCCCCTTCTTTCCTCTTCTTTTCCTCGACGCGTTCAGCCTCTTCCAAGGGAGGCAAACGAGGGAGATGCGGATCCAGCAGCTGTATGCTGGGAACGTGTCGGTCCCGGTGATCTGCACAACAGAGTCCTTACCAGCGTTTCCCTTCCTCGCCTTGACAGCTGGAGCCTGGTGGCCTCTCCTCTTTCTCCACTTTCGTCTTCCCAGTCAACAAGTTGGCCACTGACTCTCCAGCTCGCCATCGAGGATCGTTCAGCCGCGTATCGCCGCAGCAAGAAGAGGAAGAAGATCATCCCGGATTTTTGCAGCAGAGGTCGTCTCGCGTTCTACCACGCTGGGCGAGAACGGGTGTATGGCTAGTCGCCAGTAGGATGGAATGGGCCAGGTAGGAGATGTTAGGCCGGTTATGCGGCGCGCTAGGGGGACGACGGGTCAGCGAGGCAAGGGAGAAAATGAGAGGAAAGGGTATACGAACACTAGGCTTGGGCTCTTCAAGCGTCTTCTTCTCGTCCCTCACCGGGTTTGTTCAGTCCTCCTCCTTGCGCTTGCCCGCCGCCTGCCTCTGCCTCCGTCCCTTGTCCGCCTCGCCCTCGTCGCCGCTCAACTTGCCCTTGACCTCCCTGCCGACGCCCGCGAATTTGTCCTCGGTCGTCTCGGCGTAGTGCTGTCCCGGACTCGACGTGTCGGGCGAAGAGTAGGAGACGGTCGAGGAGAGAGGGGTGCGGTTGTGCGTCGAGCCGGAAAGGGAGGTGGAGCTGGACGAGCGGGAGGGCGACGAGGAGCTGTTGGGCATTGCGCGGCAAGCTAGGCGGCGCTGTTTGTCGACGTTGAGGCGTCGCTCGACGCAGAAGCAGCGAAGGAGAGCAAGAGCGCCTCCCTCCGCCTCGCGAGGTGTCGAGGGCGGTGACGCACGAGGAGCTTCTTGCGGAGGCAGGCAGGCTGCGAGACGGCGCGCAGCGACAGCACCTCCGTCGACGACGGCGAAGAAATGGAGCGAGAGTCGCGGGTCGACAGCGGGAACGAGAGGTTGACGGAGGAGAAAAGGAGCGCCAAGGACCGGGTTCTGTTCTGCGAAGGCCAAACGACGTCGACGACGTCCGACCGCGACAGCGACGAGAGCTGCTGTCCTGCCAATCGCACTCTCCCTCTGAAGTCCTCACTACACGGGGCGGGTGAAACAAGCAAGATGCGTATTGCTACGAGCGAGTGATGGAAATGCTCCTCCTCCCGAAGCCCCGTCACGGCCTAATCCCAGGCCACAGACGGCCGCCGCTCGCTCCGAGTGCCCCATCCCTCCTTAACTTGCGTTGCGTCGACCGACCGACGGGCGTACGCTCCCTCGCTGTCCGCTCGCCCTCCTTCGCCGCCGCTGCCATACCCGGGCGCGGGCGACAGTCCTCGCGGCAGCTCCGCGCCGGGCGGGAGCTCGGCCTGAAAGTTCGGCTTCGACGGAAGCGCAAAGGGGGCGCGCGCGGCTGCCGGCGGCGGCGGCGGAGCGGTCGAGGGGGTCGAAGTCGAAGGCGGGGCGGAAGAGGAGGACGAGGACGGGAAGAACCGCATGGGCTCGCCGGTGAGAGGGAAATGCGGGACAGTCGGCGAGGCGGAAGCGATGGAGGAGGCGGAGCCGGACATGAGGAGCGGATTGGGGCTGGCGTTGGAAGCCGAGGTGGAAATGCTGCTCATCCGGGTCGCAGCGGGAGAGACGGAGCGCGACGCGATACTGCCGGCACCGCCTCTCTGTTCCGTAAGAGGGAGCGGCAGCGCGGCAGAGGCGGGAGAAGTCGGCGCGGAATGGGATGCAGAGGAAGAAAAGGGTGGGGGAACCGGGGAAAGTCGACTCGGCAAAGTCGCAGGATGCTCGAGGCGGGAAGCGGGTGCTGCAGACGAGTTGGCGGGAGAGGCGGAAGAATCTGGAAGAGCGGCGAAAGGCGTAGATGCAGGGTCTGCATCGGTGTCGGTGGGCTGGATGGCGAGGAAAGATGCAGCGGGCTGCTGCTGCTCCTGATGGCTCTGCTCACGCCCCTGCGTGGACGGCGCGGACGAAACCTCGGCAGCGGAAGGCTGGGAAAGCTGGGTCGTCGTCGAGGCGGAAAAGTCGGAGATGAATGCTGCAGGAGCCTGCGCATCGGGCATTACTCCGTCGACGGCACCTGCAGCTGCGCTGGAAGCGGCAGCAACACTGACTGGGATACCGGCGGTGTTGAGCAATGCTGGCGAAGCGGCGGCAACGTAACTTGGGGAATGAGGAGAACGAGACGATGCCGATGCGTCGGCCTCCACCTTGATGGCGGTAGGCTGGACGTCTGCAGCAGTTGAAGTGACGTTGCCGTCGCCGTCGGCGTGGTCGAAGTAGCCCGAGTCGCGCATCGGAACGTCCCCGTCCTCGGCCTTGATCTCGACGTGGCCTTCCGCCGCTGCGTCCGCTTCGGATTCGGAAGCCGACTCGCCGACGTTCGTCCCCAGAAAGTGCGCGGCCTCGCCGAACAGCTCGTCCATCTCGGCCACGAACGCGTTCAGGTCGCTCGCCGTCGGCCTGCTGCCGCGAGGCCGGGACGGCTCGTCCCGCTCCTGCTGCTGCTCGTCCTGCGCGAGCGGGTCGAGAGAAGGTCCCTGGCTGAGCGGCGCGACCCGTGCCGCCGCGAGCGCGGTCCCGAACGGAGCGACGTCTTCGAGGAGGAAGGAGGGGTCGTCCAGCTCGGCTTGCTGTGCGGCGGACACGGCGGAGAAGATGGGAGAAAGGACGGACGGGTCGATTGCCATCGCGCTCGGTAGAGGACGGGGCGGGGAGGAAGAGGTGGAAGAAGGGTTGAGAGCGGTTGCTTGGCCTCGAATCGAGAGGGCGGAGGAGGAAGGCGTTGGGCGAGAAGGGGCCGGCGAAGCGCTACGGCCGCGGTCGAGCGCCAAAGGCGGGAGGCGGGAAGCGAGGCTCGGCCCGCCGGTGGAGGAAGACGCGGCCTTCGTGGCGAAGGGCGCAAACTGCGGCTGGACGGAAGTCGACCTCGACCGCGTTTGACCACGCGAGCCCGAGCGCTCACCGTCGTCTTCGTCGCCTGCAGGTGCGCGGCCGGAGAGCATGCGCGAGGCGAGGGAACCGGGCGCGGGCGGCTTGGGCAGGCCGTTGTAGACGTACTCCCACTCGAACCAGCCGACGCGGTAGCCGGGCGGGACGTCTTTGCCGGTGCCGTACTCGCCGACGGTCTTGCTGCGCTCGGCGTCGTCCAGGACGACGTTCAGCTCTTCCCGCCACACCGGCGAGAAGTCGCGGTACCGCCATTCGAGCTCCTGCGCTTCCCTCACCGACACGCCTTCGCTCTTGACCGCGTTGAACTTCCAGTACCGCTTGGCGAGCTCGTTGACCCAGCGGTGGAACTCGTCGGCGTCGCGCCGGCGGCCGAAGAGGAGGACGAAGCGCACGCCCTTTTGCGCGGGGCCTTCCTGCCAACCCGCTGCCTCGAAGCGGTGCACGAAGCAGTCATCGAGGTAGCCCTCTTGGCGCGCGGCGGGAGGGGGCGTGCCGAAGGAGAAGGCGACGGGGTAGAAAGGGGTGAGGAGGGAGGAGGGAATGGGATTGGCAGCCGAGACGATCCGGCGGGGCTGGAGAGGATTCGGTACGCGGACAACAGGTCAGCACGGTCCGACGAGCTTCCAAGGCGCAGACGTACCAGGTCGGCTCCGATCAACCTCGGCTTCTTGCTCTCCTCACCCCACCTTCTCGGTTCGTCCTCCCTCGGCCTCTTCCCCTCGCCATACCCAGCGTTCGGCTCGCTCGCGAGGGCTTCCGCCTCCTGCCCAGCGTTCGAGCTCCTCCACAGCTCCATCCTCTCGTCCTCCCTCACGACATCGCCCCACTCCCACCGCGGCCTGCTCTCGCTCCTCAGATCCGTCGGCTGCGCCTCGAGCGCGTAGTTGCACCCCGTGCTCGGCTCCGTGACCCTCAGCGCGTTGAGGTGCGCCTGCGCGGCGCCGGCGAGGCCGGACGAGCGGAACGCGACGTGCGCGCGCCGCATGGGGGGCGCGGGCGGTGGGGGCGGGTAGGAGAGCGGGAAGGGCGGCGGAGGGGTAATGGGCGCGTAGAGGATAATGGCGGAGGGGAGAAGGCGTTGCGGGAGGAGGGAGGAGACGGAGGTGACGGTGCTGCAGGCGTAGGGTGGGAGGTTGGAAACGTCGAGCGTGTGGAGAGTGCGAATGATCGAGTCGGGGAGAGGCTCGCGAAAGGGAGGAGCGGAAGTGACCGGCTGAGCGACGGCGAGTTGACCGGCGGCGGACGAAACTGGCCGCGAGGGCGGCAAGGACGCGTAGCCACTGGCAGAAGCGCCGATCTCGGAAGGAGGAGGCACGGCGAACAAGCTCGCCGGCGGATCCTGCCACTCCTCGCCGTTCTCGACGTCCAACCCGCGCCTCCTCCAAAACTCCTCCTCGATCTGCTCGGCGAGGGCCTGGCCCTCGGGCGTCTTGTGCATGCTGCGCACATCATCGCGGAACTGGAGGAGGAGGAGCTGGTGCGAGGGAAGGGAGGTGAGGTCGGAGGGGTTGAAGGGGAAGGAGAGGGCGGAGAGGTGGAAGAGGCTGGGCGGGAGAGGGGAGGGCAGGCGGGCCTTCGGAGGTGGCGGAGGCGGAGGAGCGTGGGCGTAGTTGGGCGGAGCGCCGTGCAGGTACTGTTCAACGGAAAGTGAAGTCAGCGGGATCGGGATGGGAGGAAAGAGCGAGTGCGCTCACCGCCTCCTTCAGCTTGATCCAGTCCCGCCCGGCCTTCTCGCCCTTGCCGAGAACAACGAAGCCCTGCCGCTCTGCCTCTGCGGCGTAAAGCTTGAACGAGCTCAGGTTCGGGTCGCGCTTGAAGACGTCGGGGAAGGCGGCGCGGAGCTGCGATCCAACCTGGGCACGCAGGGGCTCCTTCATGGACTTGTGGATTTTGCGGAGGGTCTCGACGATGGGGACGAAGACGAAGGGGACGCTGGAAGGGCGATGAGGGAGCGAAGAAGGGTGGTGAGGAGGGGGAGGGGGAGCAGGGGGGTCGATCTCGCCCTCGAGGTGCTCGCCGGCGGTGACAGCGCGTGTGCGGCGAGTGAGCCACTCTGCGCGTGCACTGCGCAAGGTTGCGTCGAAGCCGTCTTCGTCGTTGGCGAGGTGGAACTGGACCAGCGACAAGCACAGCGAGTCGAGCTGGGCCAACGACGACAGCTCGAACGCCAGCGGGTGCAGGTGCACTCGGTCCAGGTAGGTCCTCGGCGCGTCCACCATCCGTGCGCGTCGTCTCAAGGGGTGGTGAGCGGGCGAGGGGAGGGCGAGAGATGAAGGGCAGCTAGCGGCCGAGGTTCGCGACGACAGCTCGGCTTCTTGCGCTTTTTCTTCGCGCTTTGAACTGGTTACATACGACAGGAAGGCACTGACAAGCGGGACTACGGAACCGGGTAGGGGAAAAACGGGGAAAGAAGAAGACAAAAACCCTCTTCGTTCGCTTTGTTCTCGCTCGCTGTTAAGAGGGAATGAAGGGTCTATACCGGAGGAAGTCAGGAGAAACCAAGGGAGGGGAGGACAGAGGAAGGGGAGGAGAGGAGAGGTCAGCGCTACCCGAGGCGGCCCGCGGTGGAAGGGGAGAAGGAAAGCATGGGCGGCGCACGCTGTATCCTCCGACTCCCCGTTCAAGCATGACAATCTGTTGCGGGCAAGAAGTGAGTTTCAGCTAGGGAGATGAAACGAGAGAAAAGCTCACCTGCTCCCCGCTCGCTACCTCGACCTACCAAAGCCGCCCGCCTCGTAGTCGCCCTCGTCTCCCACCCCATCCCCATCCCTGTCCTCGTCCACCTCGTCCTCCTCCTCCAGAATCACCTCCTTCGCCTTGCCCTTACCATTCGTCGAGGCCGTCGAGCTGATCGTCGCGTTCTTGCCTCTCCTGCGTTTCGCCGGCGGACCCAAATCCAACTCGCCGATGCTGCGCTTCGAGACGCGCGACGAGTCGGTGCTCGGGGACGGAGCCTGCGAGACGGACGAGGTCGTCGGAGCAGGAGAAGGGGGGAAAGGACTCGAGTTGAGCGAGGCGAGGGAAGCGGGAGGTGAAAGTGGAGGGGACGGCGCAAGGCGGCGCAGCTGCGTGGGAGGTGCCGGTACGAGCGGTTTCTTAGGGGTACGGCGTCGGTACCAGGAGAGGGGGAGAACATCGGCGGGAGGGACAGTCGAGACGGCGGCCATGCTGGAGCGGTCGGAGGAAGCGGCGGAAGTGTCACTGCTCCCTGCGCTAGCCTTGTGCGTGGAGGAGCGGGTAGACCTGGTCGAGGTGGGTGCGGAGGGAGCTGAGGAGGAAGAGGCGCGAGCCGAGCGAGTCGGCTTTCTCAGGGCGATCGAGTCCGAAGGCGCAGAATCTTGCAGGCGCGAGGGGTAGACCAGGTCGTTTCTGCAGCGTCAGAACACGTCAGTACCCACGGAAGGAGGAGGAACAGAGGCAAAGAGCCAAGCTACTTGGTCAAGTCGGGCTGGCCATGTTTGCACCATGCGGTCGATGGCCGACGGGAACCGCTCCCTCCTACCTGCTGCGGCCTCCCTCCGAGCATTTGAGCAACCGCAGCCTCGTCGTCATCCAGGTCGAGCACGCCTCCCTCGAGGGCGAGCTCCGTGAGCGCACGCACCATCCCCGCATTCGAGTTCGACGCGCAGCTTCCGCCGGCGTCCTTCACCTTGCGGCTAAGGAGACCGGCTTCGAAAACGGCTCCATGCTCGAGGTTGCGGAACCAGTCGACCAGGTGCTCACGCTCGGCTGTCTCGCTCTCCTTCAACCGGGCGTCGGGGTTGTACCACAGTTGCCCGTCGCCGTGGTCGACAAGCCAAGGCGGCGAGTCTCCTTTGGCAACCCAGACGAAGGTTGACTGCCGTGTCCCGCCGATAGTTCGGCTCGCCGCCGTCGGACCGGTCGCACGTGCGACATCACCGCCGAGTAGCTCCATGCGGGACGACGACGAGCTCGAGAGGTTGGAGAGGTCGTACGGAGGCGGGTCGCGCTGTGCATTCTGGAAGGCGGCGAGGTTGTCGAGAAGGGCGAAGAGCGGCTCGCCGTCCCGACCGCGGGCAGACGTGCCGAGAGAGGCTGCCCGACGCTGGATCTCGCCGGACGGGAGCGGGTCGCCGGTCTTCAGGCTTGCGAGCCATCTGATTTGCGCATCGTACGTGGCGGTCATTGCGGCTGCCCGGTCCTTGAACGCCTGCTCGAGCTCGACGGCGGGGTAGAAACCGAACCACGCCGCGCAGCGGCGGAGGTCGCGCCTCGCATGGTCTCTCGCTTGGACCGACGACGAGCCTTGGTGGGCTATCCAGGCGTCGACGGTCTTGACGAACTCCATCGCGCCGTCGACGCCCAGGCGGAACTTCGCAAAAGCCTCCTCGGTCAAGGTCGTCGCCTCGCCGACCGTGCCCGACGTGCTCGACTGGACCGAGACAGACGAGGTCGCGATGTACGGTGCCGAATTGGACGAGGACGATGCCGAAGAGTGAGCGCTGGAAGAGGCCGAGGGTGATGATGAGGAGCCGTCGACGGGCGCGGCGGCGAGCTTGGCGGTGCGCGGAGCTGGAGCAGGCGGAAAACCGTCAACAACTCGCTTATAGGAAGGAAAGCGGAAAGACGCACCCAGGTTCCAGCCGTCCTCGGATACCTCGCTCGCGAACTGGGCGAGAAACGCATAGTCCGCCCAAGAGCACCCTGCGTCCCACATCCTGCTGCCAGTGAGCGGCGGGGCAGTGACGGCAACGCGAATGGTGCTCTTGCGGAGGAGGGCGGGTGCGCGCGCGGCGTAGTTGCGGATGATGCCGAGTCGCTGCTCCGGGAAACTGAGCGGGCGGAAGCCGACGACCTCGAACATGCGAGCGAGGGTATCGCTCAAACGCGTAGGCATGTTTTTGCGCGGCGGAGAGAGCTGGTGGAGGATGGGGCCGATCATGGCCGGGTCGTAGCCGCCGCCGTGGAAGACGTCGTTGAGGAGATTCGGCCTGTTGAAGAGCTCAAGGGCTGGCTGAACGTTACAGGTCTGGAGTCGGCAGAGGAGGCGCTGGTCGTGATCTTTGAGGACGAAGAGGGTGTGGCGCTCGACGTTGGTGTTGTAGAGCTCGAAGGAGATGCTGATCTGGGGCGGGTTCGGGTTCGTGTCGTCCTTGGTGGCAAGCTGCAAGACCTTGTCGAAGAGCTGCTTGTACTCCTCCGTGCGACCGGCCCGCATCCGCTCCTCTGCGCGCCTGCGTCCATCCCTCAATCTGCTCGGCACTTCACGCGGTTTTTCGCCCTCTTTGCCCTCTTCGGCCTCGTCGTCCTCTTCGTCCTCCTCGCCCTCCGCTCCCTCCTCTTCCGCTCCCTCGTCGTGCTCCTCCTCCTCGTCGTCGTCGCCGTCGTCAAAGTCCTCCCAGTCCCTGACCTCTTCAACGGCCTGCCTGGCCGCCTTCGCGGCCCGGTCGCCAATCGAGCTCGCCAAGTCTTTCCCGGCGGCGAAGCCGCGCCAGTTCCTGCCGCCGAAGACGACATCATAGGCCGCCGCGGTCCAAAGAGCGCCGTCGTAAGGGAGGCCGAACGGCGTGCTAGGCTCGCCAGAGCCGAGGACGGCCTGCGGCGGGGTGGATGAGGCGGAAGAGGTGACGGTGAAGCCGGCGGGAGGAAGCGCCTCGATGGTGAGGAGCAGGCGCCAGAGCGTGCTGGAGGCGAAGGGGTTCGCGGCGGAGTAGGGGAGATCGAGATGCTGGATGACGGCGAGGAGGAGACGGCGGGAAGCGGGTTCGGGCATGGCGGAGAGGCCGTAGGAAAGGTTGGAGAATCCGTCCTGGTCCACGGTCTCCTTGTTCGCGTCTTCGGGAGAGGAGGGTAGGGCGAAGACAAGGGCGGGGAGGACGAGGCCGCGGAGGAAGGAGGAGAGGGTTGCATAGTCGGGGAAGCGCTCGCGAAGGAGCGAAAGAGAGAGGAGTAGGTTGCCGCGGGCGACGACGTAGCACGCGAGCTTGACCTTCGCCCCAACGCCGTGCCCCGACTCGTCGGGGCGGTAGTCTCCGTGCTGCGCGTTGGCGAATGCAACGCCGTCCTCGACGAGCTCGTCCGAAACCTGGCTGACCGGGTAGCCGTCAAGCTCGCGGTCCCAGATCGGCCTCTTCGACCTAGCCGGACTTCTCTTCGCCGCCGCCGACTTCCAATTTCGGGAGCTTCTCGAGCAGCCAGAGCTTGGCGTCCTCCTTGTTGATCTTGTTCGCCTTCTCGACGTCGTAAGCGACGAATCGTAGATCGTCGCCGTGCTCGGTGTAAGTCTCGACGACCCAGCGAGCATGCCCGCGGCGAGCATCGCCGTCGGCGGAGAGGACGGTGACCTGGAGCGGTGCGCCAGGTTGAGCGCTGGAGACGAGGCGGCGAGGTTGAGCCGCGAGGAAGGCGGGGGAGGAAGAGGTGGCTTGTGGGCGAACGGGGGTGGGAGAAGGGTTGGGGTCATAGGGGCGGTAGGTCATCCCCTCAACGGCAGCGACGTCGTACGCCTCGTCGAGAGAGAGGATGTCGTCAGAGGGGTCGATGGAAGGGTGCTTTGTGAGGGTCTCGACGTCGTCGGTGGAGAACTCGACGGCTGCAAGACGGCGAAAGAGAGTAAGAACAAGGCGAGCAAAGGGGGAGAGACAAGAGACGCACCAGCGGCCTCTCCAAATTGAGCCGGAACTGCTCCTGCGGCAAGCTCCATCTTGTAGGAGAAGTCCGCTCCCGCCTCTCCCTCTCCCTTCGGGAAACGAACGCTGATGCGGCGCTCGTTCTCGGGCTTCTCCGCCTCCTCCTCCGCAAGCTCTTTCATCGCCAGCACGCACGCCTCATAGACATGCTGGTCCATCGAAACACGGACCTTCCCATCCGTCGCCGCCTGCACCTGGGCCTGCGTGCGGTCGACCTTCGCCGGCTTGGCGTGACCATCGGCGTTGAGGCTCAACCGGACGAAGCGTGAGAGGCGACGCGCTCTCGCCTTCATGTGGTCGGCGCTGTAGCGGACGGCTCCGAGCGTCAGGTCGCCGTACCAGGTCGAATGGCAGTCGACGCTCAGGATGTAAGCGGGGTCGTTGGTCGCCTCGAGCTCGAACGGCATGCGGGCGGCGTCGATGCCGCCCGAGGTGACAGTGGTGCGCATGTTGGCCGAGGACGAGGGGGATGAGGGCGGAACGGGCTGAGGAGGAAGCCGGGGCGGGTCTGCAGGAAAGAGGAGGAGCATGAGCGGGCAGGAACAACAGCGTCAGGGAGGGTACGTACACTGGAGATACGGTGGGACAGAGTCTAGGTGGAGTGGCGCTGGGAGTTGTACGAGGGGAGAAAGGGCGAGAGAGCGAGCTGGAGATGAGGAAGGGAAGAACGAGGAGGGGCCGAAGCGAGCCTCAATGGGCGGGACGAGGGTCGCGGTTGTGCGTGTGGGCGCTTCGGTGTCTGCTGCGTGCTCTTGCGCCGAGCAGCGAGGCGAGCGAGACGGTGTTCTGTGGTCAACCTGCAGGTTGGTGCAAGCGAGGCGAGGTCAATCTCCCACGACTCGCTCGACTGGGCTCGTACTGCTCGAGAGCGCCGTATACGCACCTTCCGGCTGCCTGCCGCTGGTACCACCCACTCGTCGCTAATCCCGAGATCTCCCTCGCCTCCCCTACCACCTCCTCATCTCGACCTCCTCTCGCTCCTCGACTCAGCGGTTTGGTGAGCTCGGTCGCTCCAGGGTTACTTGTGAGGTGGATGGAAAGTGGTAGGAGCAGCAGCAGCTGGTTCGGTCGCGTCATCGCCTTGGCCGGTGAGCGCGAGCGCGTTCGAGGAGGAGGACGGCGTTCGACGCGACATCATCGAGGGGCGGCCTGCGGGTCGGACAGACGGTCTTGTGCACGAATCTGGAGCGGTCTACGAAGCGCTGGACGGGTCTGTCCGGTGGGAGCAGCGGAAGCCGGTCCAGGACGTGAACCAACATCGAGGACGAGGCGGTTTGGCTTCTTCGAGTGGGAAGGCGACCAGTGAGCAAGTCTGCCCTCTTTACTCGCTGTACTGATCCTTTCCTCTGAGCGCAGGTGCGCCTAAATGCACTCACACTGCCCACCTCACCACTCCTCGTCCACCTCTTCCTCCCCAACCACCGCACAGGTCCCCTGCACGTGACGGCGCTTCCAAGGCTGGCGAGCAGGTACTTGTAGCCTGTAGGCCCGCGCTGTACCTGTAACGAGAGCCGTCGGAGGCCTACGAGCGGCGTGAGCTCCATTTCCGTAAGACCTACAGGTCTCCTAGAAACTCGCTTTTCTCGCCTTCGCGCGATCTCCTTCTCGTGGAACGAGGGTGCGTTCGGAATTAGGTGACTGGCACTACACGGCTACAAACCGCAGAAGTGCTGTTCCTCGTCCGCCTCACTTTCGTTCTCTGCCACGCCAGACTCCCTCCCTTCGTTCGCGCGAGGAACCACCTGAACTGGGATTACGACGGGAAGGTATTGACGCGCTGGACTAGAGAAAGATGAAGGGGGAACACAAAGGGAGAAAAGAGACGGACCCGACGAGAGCGCTCAGAGCGCGCTTCACAGCTTTGCACCCGCCGCACGCGACAGCCTGACCTCAAGCTTCACAGCCTGGTCCAGCATAATTTCTTCTGAACCACCCTGGGTGGGAAGAAGAAGACGGAGAGGGTCAGTCTCTCCTCTTCCTTGACGGAAAAGAGAGCGAACGCACCGGAATCGCCACGCCCTTGACGTCCCTTCTGATCCGTTCGACGCGTTCGCCGATGCCGCCCTTGGTGTGCGCGATCCCGCCCATGACCTGGACGGCCTCCCTCGCGCACCGCTCGAGCGTGATACTCGCGTGCGCCTTGAGCAGCGCTGTCGTGCCGCCGAGGCGGGCGTCGCCTTCCGACTTGGAGAGGTGGCAGAGCTGGTAGAGGATGGACTGGCGACGAAAGACAAGCTTAGCTGAGAAAGGGAGGAAAAGGCAAGAATGAAAAAGCACACCTCGATCCATGCCTGCTCCGCCTCGACCTCCCTCGCCATATGCGCGAACTTGCTGCGGATCACCTCGCTTTCGATCAGGAGCTTGCCGAAGACGCGGCGCTTGTGGGCGTAGGCCATCGAGTCTTCGATGCAGACGCGGCTCAGCCGGTGCGCGACCGAGATGATCATGATGCGCTCTGACAGGACTACAGAGCCGTAGGCATGGTTAGAAGACGAGGTAAAGATGGCTGGAAGGAGAGGAAGGAAGAAGAAGGACGCACAGTTGTTCATCATCATCTTGAACGCCTCGCCCACCTTGCCGATGATGTATTCCTTCGGCACCTTGACGTCCTCGAACGTGATGAAGGTCGTCCCGGCGCAGTGCTGGCCGGACATGAGCATCCGGCGGCGCGAGACGCCTTCGAGGTCGGTCGGGATGAGGAGGAGCGAGATGCCGCTATGCTCTCCGGGCTTGCCGGATGTGCGGACGGCCGTAGTGAGGAAGTCGGAGTAGATGCCGCTGCGTGATGGCGATGCAGAACGCGAGACGAGGACGAAAGGTTGGTACAGAAGAAGATTAGCGAGGGTTGCTGAGCACAGGAAAGCGGAACGTACTTGGTGATCCACTTTTTCGTACCGTTGACGATGTAGCTACCAGCGGTAGAAGCCAGAGACAGTCAGTACGAGCTTCCTCGGATGAGCGAGAAAAGCGAGCGTACTGCTTCCCATCGTCCGACAACTTGGCCTCGGTGCTCAGGTTCTTGACGTCGCTGCCCGCCTCGGGCTCGGTGATGGCGAGGCAGATACGCTTCTTGCCGCTGAGGATGTCGGGGAGGAAGCGCTGCTGGAGGGCGGGCGAGCCGTAGTGGTGGAGGGGAGGGCAGCCTGCAGGAAAGACCGTCAGCTCTTCGTCTGGCGGTGGAGGCAAGGGAAGCGCACCGATCTGCAGTCCGCCGAATAGACCCTGCGGCACGCCCAGCGACCCGCAGCGGTGGATCTCATCGTTCAGGATGAACATGTGGAACCAGTCCCAGTTCGCGATCTTCTCGCCAAAGATGGTGAAGGTGCCGTCGGCGTTGAGGTGCTCTTTGGGAATGCGAGCGCCGAACGCGAGCGCAGCGACGAGGCCGTCCTTTCCGGCCTGGGCGTAGACGGCCGGGTCGACGGTCTTGGTCTCTTCTTCCCACTCGTACGGGACGTCCATGAGGTACTTGTCCGTCCTGAACGACGTGGGAAGAGAAAGGGTGCGAGCGATGGCAGCATGAGGAGGGGGAAAGGGGCGGGAAGAGGAAGTAGGAGGAAAAGGTCAGCGAGAGTGGGACGGTACGACAGAAAAGGGCAGCGCACCACTCCCTGGCAGCCTTGCGGAGCCTCTTGTGCGAGTCGGTGTAGTAGGGCGAGGGGAGACCCTGCGGGAAGGAGAGGGTGAGATCCGAGTGGGGGAAGAGAGCGGAAAGAGGGGGCACGCACACGGTAGGCGGCCGGCTCCGCCCAAGCGACGCCAATGTTTCCGAAGGTGTCCATGGTCGAGTGTGCAGCAGTACGAGTGGGTGGAAGGAGAAGAAGAAGAGCGTCCGGTTGAAGCGAGTTGCCGGGTCAAATTCTAGCATGTCGAGGCTGCTGCTGGTGGTGGGTGCTGGGGTGCTCCTGCGGGTGCTCCTGGTGCTGCTCGTACCCTCCCTAGCTCCCTTGCTCTCCCATCGCACCGAGTCGTCGACTCCACTCCTCAGCTGGCACCGCCGTACGCCCTCTCCTCCTCCTCTTAGCCGAAGGGGGGGCTGAATATGACCACACGCAGTCAAGGAAGGCTATCATCTCCTCACCCGCCTCTCGCCCCCGCTCAACCCCTACTCGAGCGGCCACTTCCACGGTCCTCCGCTCCTTCTCGCCCTCGCTGGGCCCTTTACCGCCGTCGACGACCGCGCAGGCTTCGCACTCTGGACCGCAGCGGACGCACTCATCGCATGGGCACTCGCACGCGTAGCCGAGAGGAGGAAGAGGGGGTCCTTGTTGACCGACGAGGGCGAGTCCAAGTGGAGTGGGGCCAGGATCGCCGCCATGTGCGTCTGTCTGCCGTCCTAATGCTCAAGCAAAGCATGCTGACCTCGCTTGTCGCGCACAGCTACCTCTTCCACCCCTTCTCGGTCGCGACCACCCTCGCCCGCTCAGGCGTCACCTTCTCCTCCCTTTTCCTCGCCCTCTCGCTCGAGTCGGCCCTCTCCGGTGCGTGTCCATCAGCCTCTCTGATGGACGCACGTGCGCTGACGCGACTCTTCCCGCAGGCTCCCTCCTGCCCGCGGTCTTTCTCCTCTCCTTCGCGACCCACTTTTCCCTGTACCCGCTTCTCCTTCTCCCTCCCCTTCTTCTCCTCGTCCACCAGTCTTACGTCTCTTCGTCTACGCTTGAGAAGACCGCCCCTTCCCCACCCCGAACACTCAGGACGACCGCTTTGCTCGGCACGACCGCCTTTCTCGCCCACCATGCCGGCCTCTTTGCCCTTTCTCGGTGGCTGACCGGTAGCTGGGAGTTCCTTTCGAGCTCATACGGCGTCATGTACGTGCTCCATCCCTCGCTCTCCCCTACACAAGCACTGACGGCCGCCTCTCTCGCTCGTAGCCTGACCATCCCCGACCTGACGCCCAACATCGGTCTGTCGTGGTACTTCTTCATCGAGATGTTCGACCACTTCCGCGCGTGGTTCCTCGTCGTCTTCGCGCTGCACCCGGTCGTGTACGTCGCGCCGTTGACCTACTTTTACCGGTGCGTCTCGCTCAGAGTTCTCTTCTTTTGACTCTCTTCACGCTCGAGGAGGTCAGCTGATTCAACCATTCTCTCGCGACGTAGCGACGACCCTCTCTTCGCCATTGCGCTCCTCACCGGCGCGACGAGCCTGTTGAAGAGCTACCCCTGCCTGGGCGACTACGCCTTGTGGCACCCTCTCCTCGCCTGCTTCAGCGAACTTCTCCCTTGTAAGCCTTCTTCCGTGTATCCCTTGTTCTTGCTGTCGAGACTAACCTTCCCCCTCCTCCCCTCCCCCTCCTCCCCTCCCCCTCCTCCCCTCGCGCTCGCACAGACGTCCACTCCCCCCTCTTCCACCTCCTCCTCCCGCTCCACGCGCTCCTCCTCCTCCCGACCTTCCACCACCTCTGGCTCTACTCCGGCTCGGGCAACGCCAACTTCTTCTACGCGTCGACGCTGGTCTGGGCCGTGGGCATGGGCGGGTGGGTCGTCGAGGCGATGAAGGCGAGGGGACGGAGGGAGGTTGGGTTGGGCTTGAGGAGAGAGGGGAGGGAGAAGGTTAGGACGGGGGAGTGGGGGGTGGTGCAGCGGTAAAACATCAATTGGAAAGCTCTACGTGGTCAGAAGCCTTTAGAGGACAAGTCACGATACCTTAAAATTCCATTTTCATTCTTATCTACTCTAGCCGGACTAATTGACGGAGATGGATACATTAGTATTACACGACGAAAGGGAAACAGCCCAAACAATGTGTTAAAGTCCCTAAGATATTGTAGAAGAGCGGCGAGGCGAGGCAACGGACACTGTGCTCGCCTTGCGGGCATTCTCGATGGGTACAGGGCAGAGACTTCGTTACGATAAGGTAAGCAGGGTGATCAAGCTAAGCGCAGGAAAGACCGTCAAGCTAAGGAAGGGAAAAAAGGGTCCGTCAAGCACCCCTCCTCCCACTTCCCCTCTCCCTCTTCCCTCCCAATCCACCGTTCCCCCTCATCTTCGGGTCGACCGCGCTCTCATACGCGGTCGTCTCCCCGCTCAACTTCGACTCGAGGGGCGCGCCCGCCTTCTCTCCCTTCTCCCCCTCCTCCTTCTGCTCCTGCTCGGGAAGGGCCGCAACGAGCGAAGGCGGCGTGCGCTGGATCGACTCGCTCCGCCTCACCCCGGCCCCGCCATCCCCCTCTCCCTCTCCCTCGTCGTCATCCCCCGTGAAGCGCGCGCGCCGGCTCGTCCCCCGCGACAAGTACCCCTCGACCTGGCTCGCGCTCGCGACCGAGTCCTTCTGCAGCCGCTGCCGCTCGGGCGGCTGCTGGTAGAACCCTTGCTGCTGCTGCGAGGCGGCGGTGAACGGCGTCGGAAGAAAGGTGTTCGGCGGGAAGGGAAAGGCGAGGGAGAAGGAGCTGGACGAGGCGGCACCCGCGAGCGCGACGGACGAGGCGGTCGCCATCTCGAGCTGGTGCGCGGCGGGGCCGGGGTAGTGCGACGCTCCAGAGGAAGAGTGGTGCTCGGACGAGGACGAGGTCGCAACGCGCGCGGCGGGCGGGCGGGAGGAAGGCGGCGAAGGCGACGCCGATTTGTCGCCTCTGTAGCCCTCGCCAGGGGAGTGCGACGTGCCCGGGTCGGGAGACGGGCCGCGCGAGGGCGACGAGGACGGGACGGGCGCGAAGAGGAGGTTCGGGCTCGGGAGGACGGGGAAGGCGAGGACGGGCGGCGTGATGGCGCTTCCTCCGCTGGAGGGCAACGAGACCTCCCTCACGAGCGAGAGCGGCGCGCCCGCTCCTCCAGAAGGAGCAGACGGCGAGACCGGCGTAGCGAGCACCGCGCTGCCCGGCTGGCTCAGGCTCGCCTTGCGGACGATCTCCCTCGTCGGGAGGTGGAAGAGCGGCACGGTGCTGCTCGACGGCGAGATCGGGCTCGTCGGCTCCCCGCCCGCCGTGCTGAGGAGCGTCGTCGCCGTCGGGAGCTCGACTTCGCCCGCGTCGGCCGCAGGAGGGCTGAAGACGACGATCCCGTGCGCCGGCTGGTCGGCGCGGTCGAGGCGCGGCGACATCGACGGCGTGTGAATCTCCAGCGTCTCGGCGGTCGAAGGGGAGACGCCCCGTCTGCTGAGGCGCTGGTCGCGGAGCGTGCCCCCAAGCCTAGCAGACGAAGGCAGCTGGGCCATCTCGGGCCTCGAGACCGCCGGGTCGCGCGAGTCGACGTTCACAGTGGTGAAGTCGAAGCTCGCGCCCGAGATACGCTGCGCGCTGCTTCTGTTCGGAGAAACGGCGCGAGTGAGGCGGCGGACGGTACCGGGCGGGGGAGAATTGCTCGGAGTGACCACGACGTCGGGGAGGGAGCAGGCTGCGAGGCAGAAGGAGGACTCCGGGCTGAGGCGCTTCTCGAGCGTGAACCAGAGGCGCGAGAGGAGGAGGTGCGAGATGGCGAGGGCGGGGAGATAGTGGATGAGCCTGCTTGGGAGGACAGGTCAGTGTTATTGAGGGCCAGGTGAGTGGTGGAAAGCTCACCTATAGTTGGGCGCCGCTTCCTGAAGGACGAGGATCACGTTGGCGAAATTGACGAGGCAGATGGACTGCCAGAAGGTACGAGGATAAAGTCAGGTCGGCTCGCCTGGACGAGGAGGAAGAGGAAAACGCACAAGAACGTAGCCGGTATGCTCCCTCCTCATGCACGCCATCAAGCTCGGCGTCCTCATGCCTGCCCGGGCGAGCGTCTTCTCCGTCGCCCAATGCCTCCAGCTCGCGAAGAGGGTGAGGACGAGGACGGTGTGCGAGACGACGGCGGGCGAGAGAAAGGTGATCGCGAAAGCGCGGGTTGTCGGGACGAGGTAGCAGACGTGCTGAGTCGTGACAGAGGAGGAGAGGTTGAAAGCGAGCGTGTAGGTGAGGTAGACAGCTGGAAGAGGGGGAATTGGGAAGGTCAGTCTCGCGGAGACGGAGGGAAGAAAGGCAGAGCGTACGCTGGACGAGCACGTCGGCGGCAAGCTGCAGACCCATGTCGATGATGGCCATGATGACGAGGGCGTAAAAAACAGCGAGCGACTGGGCGGAGAAGACGCAGAAAATACGGAAGGCGAGGACGAGGTGGGTCGCAAAGCTCGTCAAGGTGAAGCTGCGCGAGAAAGAATCAGCCGAGCACATTGGGCGTTGTGAGAGAAGCGTACGCAAAGGGCAGACCGCGAGTGGCGCTACACGCTCCGGCAGAGTGTGTCCCGACGGTGAACTCGATGGCGGCCCAGGCGGTGAAGACGAGGGTGAAGTAGCTGTGCAAGAGCTCGTCAGTACGGTGAGAGTGAGTAAAGAGGAACGGGGACGTACCGAGCGACGAGGAACGAAGCGAGCTTCCACCTCTTTCCCGGAATCCACCACTCGCCGCGAGCCCTGAAGCGGCACTTGCCATCGCTGCTGGTCGGCCAAGCGCCCCAGGCGAGCCTGCGTTCCTGCTGGAGGTGCACGGCCCAGTCCCAGAGGAGGAGGACGAGGGAGAGCCAGGGGACGAGCAGCCAGGCGTTGGCAAGGTAGGAGAGGGCGAGGGCGGAAGGGGGCGACGAGGGGGCGGTGGAGAGAGGTGGGAGGACGTAGTCGGGCATGGCGAGGAGCCCTGTGTGGGCCGAAAAGGGGATAAACGAGTGACTGCGAGTGAAGGGGAAGAGGGAAAGAAAGGGGAGAGGAGGAACGAGGTCAAGGCGCTCGTGCAGCACGGCGGCGGGAAAGGGCGCACGGGTGCAGTGCCGTTAGGAGGGGCCAGCGTGTGTCTAGCGAGTCGTACGGGGAAGCAGCCACCTTTTCTCCTCCTCGTGTCGTCCACCGCCTCCTCGACCCGCTCACCTCGGCTTCACCCCATCGCTTCGCTGTCATTGTAGGGGAGAAGCGGAAGCGGAAGCAGCATCAGCAAGTATGCGAGTGCACTGCTTCGAAGGAGCGTGACGTCCAGGAAGCAGTCGCGACCTCCGTCTCCTCCTCCTCCTCGAATCCCCTTCCTCCTTCACCCACACACTCGATCTCGCTCCTACCGCAACCATGCCCACTCCAGCCCGTGCGACCTCGCGCGCACCCTCGCTCGCCCCCTCCGCTGCTCCGTCGCTCCCCTCGCGGTCCCCCCACTTGTCCCTCTCGCTTCACGCGCCTCCGTCCTGGACCACCTCGACCGCCATCCCAGCCTACCCGTCCTTCTCCAGTCGCCTCCAGGGCACAGACACCTGGCACCCCCACCCGGTCCCCACATCAACCTCCTCTTCCCGCTCCTTCTCCTCCTCCTCCTCGACGTCCTCCGCTCAGCACTCCTCCCTCTCACGCCCGGCTGGCTCGTCCGCCTCGCCAGTCTTCTCAAGCACCACTCCCGCCCTCTCCACCGCCTCGTCCTCCGCTCTCCCTACATCCAGCAAGAAGCGCCGCCTCTCCGTCTCTTCCGCTTCGTCGTCCCACTCGCATTCGACCGCGTCCGCCTCCACCACCGCCTCGACCAGCCGCAGCGCCCCCTCTAGCGCTCCCAAGAAGAGCGGCAAGGCGAAGAAGCGCGCCTCGCTCAATCAGGCGAGCGCGACCGGCGGCGACGAGGACGAAGGCGAAACAAGGAGGAGGAAGAAGCGCAAGCACCCGGGCGAAGGCGGGACGAAGGGGAGGATGCCGAGCGCGATGACGGAGCTTGAGAGGCGCGTCGAGGGCGAGCTGGAGCAGGACGGCGGCGAAGAGATGGGCGAACAGGAGGGGGCGAGTGGAGCGAGAACGGCGGTCGAGGTCGAGGTGGACTTGCAGAAGCTGCTGGGCGTGTGAGGTGCGGTGGAATGGCAGCAAGGATGCGCTTGATCAAGCCGAGAGAGCCTTCGTCGCGGCTCGCGAAGATGGCGCGGTTCGCTTCCGCCACTCTCGTCCGCTCCAGCTTCCTCTGCTCCTTACTGGTCAAAGGCTTCACTCGGTGGCCAGGATGAACGACCGCCAGACGGACGAGCTCCTCGCGCTGCAGGTGCGCCTCCTTCCCTTCTACCTCCACTCCGCCTCGTCCCCCCACAGTCCGCTCATCGCCACTTCCTCCCGCAGGCCATCTACCCCGACACCGTCTCGTGGACCCTCCTCGACGGCGCTAACAAGGGGGTCGAGGTCAAGGTCGTCCTCCCTGTTGAATTCGAGGACGACAAGGACGTCGAGGTTGAGGATCGTTTCCCGCCTGTCGTTGTACCGGCGCAGGTTTCGCCAGCCGACGCGCTCGCCGAGGCGGTGAAGGAGGTCAGGCTCGATGGGGGAGAGGAGAAGGGGGAGAAGCGGCGAGAAGGCGAGGGGAGGAATCGCCGCCGACGAGGGCGGGGAGGAAAAGGCGGCCAGGGCGGTGCTGCAGCGTCGCCGGCCGCTCAGGCAGCAGCAGGTGGGCGAGGGACACCGAGACTCGCGGCGGATGCGCAAGCGTTTCAGCCGCGAGGCGGAGCAGCACCGGCGGGACAAGGGCAACGGAGAGGAGGAGGAGGTCGACCCGCCGCTCCGCCTCCACCTCAGCCCCTTTCCTCGTCCCCTCCCGCTTCCAAAGCTGTACCGACTTCGCCCACCTCGCCACCCCTCCTCCGCTTCACTCCCCGCCCCACTACGCCTCCACCCGTTCCTCTTCCCGCCGCTTTCGCCCCTCCCGTCGAGACGGGCCCGATCAAGCTCAAGCTGCGGTATCTCCCTTCACTAGAGCTGAGGGTGGTGCTGGGAGAGGCGTATCCCGAGGCGGAGGGGCTGAGGGAGGTGGAAGTGAGGGATGAGGTTGGATGGCTGGGCGAGGAGAGGAGGAACAAGGCAGAGGAGACGCTGCGGCAAGGTGCGTGGAGTGCTATCCTGCGTTTAATTCCGTCGTGGCCAGAACTGACGCTACCCTCTGCGTGCGAACGGTGCAGTCTATGCTGGCGACGAATGCCTTTTCCCGCTCGTCGACCTCATCTCGTCCTCTTCCCCCGACTTCCTCGACACCCTTTCGCTCTCCTTTCCTCTCACCCTCCGCCAGCCCACCCCTGCATCACCACCTCCCAGCGCCTCTTTACCGCCCCCCACCCTCTCCTCCATCCTGACCACCTTCAACCGCACCTCCGCCACGGACGCCTTCTCGTCCTCCTCGCACCCCTGCGCCCTCTGCTTCTCGACCGTGCGCGGGTCGGCCTGCCTGCGCCTCGCCTCCTGCGCCTGCGTCTTCTGCGCCTCGTGCCTGAGGGACTACTTCTCCCTCCTCATCACCGAGGGCCTCGTGCGCTCCGTTGCGTGCCCGGCGACAAAGTGCGTCGAGGAGCGGGCGAGGTGGGAGAAGGAGCAGGGCGCGAAGGCGCTCGAGAGGGATGGGGAGAAGCCCGGGCGGGTATCGAGCGAGGAGGTCGAGACGCTGTGCGGGAAGGAGGCAAGGACGCGGTTCGAGTGGCTGAAGGAGAAGATGCGCGTCGAGAGCGGTACGTAGGCCCCTTACTCCTCCACTCCCGGTGCGGCATAGGCTGGCAACGGAGGCAAGGGACTGACTCTTTCTTTTTTTTCGCTGCTTTCTCCTTCTCTTCCACCTTCCCACCCCCCGGCTCGACAGATCCGACCATCGCCTTCTGCCCGCTCCCCTCCTGCCAATCCGCCGTCCCCGCCCTCGCCGACGAAGAAAAGCTCCGCGTCTGCCCCTCGTGCAGCTACTCGTTCTGCCAGTTCTGCCGCCGCGCGTGGCACGGCTCGCGCAACGCTTGCGCGCTGCCGCAGCAGTCGTTGATTGTGGACGCGTACCTCGAGGGCGGCGAGGACAAGAAGCGCGAGCTCGAGGCGCGGTACGGGGTCGCGAACCTCAAGCGGCTCGTCGCGGCGTACGAGGAGGAGAAGGCCCTGAGGGAGTATCTGGAGAAGAATACGACGCAGTGCCCGGGGTGCAGCGTGCCGGTGCGTTCCCTTTTTCCCCTTTTTCTCCCGTCCCCTCTTCCCTTTCCGCCTCTTTCCCGCCCGCTCCCCTCTTCTCGCACCTAACCTGTCATCTCCTTCGACTGACATCGATCGTTACGGCTTGCAGATTCAAAAGAGCCACGGCTGCAACCACATGAGCTGCGGCAAGTGCCAGACGCACTTCTGCTACCGCTGCGGCACCGTGCGTCTCCCTCCCTCCTTCCCTTCCACCTGTGCCATTCCATACTGCGTACGGAGCGCTTCCTCGAGCGGGAAGTGACCCGTCCCCCCTGCTCTCTCGCATGCAGAAAATCTCGCCATCGGACCCGTACAAGCACTTCTCGACGCCGTCGTCGTCGTGCTACGAGAAGCTGTTCGACTTCATGCCGGGCAACGAGCCCAGGGTCGAGGAGTGGATCGGCGAGATCCTGGGCGAGGACGCCCTTTGAGCCGGCTTTCTTTCCTACTCCTTGCCTAGCCGCCTCGTCTTGCCGGATGAACTGGCCTCGTTCCTGCACCTCCTCCGTCTCGTTGTGACCAGCCTGTGTAGATCATCCCCTCGCCACCTTATTGTCGCTCGTATTCCTCGCACTGCATCTTCACCTCTTCTCCTTTACTCGAGCCCGCCCTTCTCTCGAGGTATGCTCTTCGGCAGGAAGCAGGGCAGGGCAGAGACGACAGTAGAGAGAGGACGGAGGGAAGGCATGGCTCGTCGCGCTCAGCTACTCAGCCCTCGCCCGCCTCTGCCTCGTCCGCATCGTCGTTCGTTACGAGGTCGCCCTTCTCCTCTCTGAAGCGATTGAGATGGTCGGTAGTCGGATCGTACGCCTGTACAATAAAGACAGGCCTCAACCTCGTCAGTCCTGGAGAAGGAGCAGAAAGAGGAAGAAAAGGCAGCCAGCGACGCACCCAATGCCTCAGCGTCTGCCTGATCCCCTTGCTCACCTCCTCCTCCTCAGGCTCGACGAACCCGACGCCGGCCTTGCGGTACTTGTCGAGCAGGATGCGCCTCCAGCGGCCCGAGGCCTCGCCGGCGCAGCGCGCCCAGCGGAGGACCTGGCGCGCGTCGTCGGCGCAGCGCCGGCCCATGTAGAAGCGGTAGTACCACTGGAACCAGCCGCGGGCGTCGTGTTCGGCTGCACAAGTGGAGAAGTGAGTCGGAGTGGAAAGGGAGAGAGGCAAGGAGGCAAAGAAGCGTACGGACGATCCAACCCGCCTTCTCCCATTCCTCGAAGCCCTGCCCCATTTTAGGCTTCCATTTGTTCACGGATGTCTCGATCTCGGCGGGCGTGGTGAGCTCGGGGCGGGTGAGGTACTGCAAGAGAGGAATGGAGAGGTTAGAGGAGGAGAGGATACAAGGAACGCAGCTTAGGAAGCGACGGACCATGGAGATGTCGAGGCCGTCGTACCACTCTGCAAGAGCACGAAACGTTAGCGGGCAGAGAGGGCAAGGTAGGAAGTAGAAGGCGGACGCACCTCGAGGGAAGTCGCTCCAGTCCTCGTGCAGCTCGCGACCGGACTTTTTGCTCTGTCCAGGGCGACCAATCAGCACGCTCTCCCCCGCTGGTGAGGAGCAAAGGGACAGAAAGGACGACGAGATTCGCGGGAAAGGCGCACCTTGACCGGCCTGAAGAACCCGCCGTCGAACGCCCCGCCCCGGATGATCTCCTCCGGGCTCAGGTTCGGCTTGAACTCGGGGAAGTCGGGGTATATAAACTCCCTCGTGCGCGGGTCGCGAGCGGGAAGAGGTTCGGCTGCAGGAGGGGGGGAGGAAAGGGTCAGCCTGCGCGAGAAGCGGGGAGAGAGGGAGACAGGGGACGCACTGAGCTCGTAGTCCATCTGCCCGCTGCCAGGGCTGTACTTGTCGCCGATCCTGCTCCGCCTGTCCTCCTCAGTCGCTGTTGCTCCCTGTTCGGCCCCACCCTCCGCTCCTGCTTTGGCTCGTGCGGGCTTGTTCTCCGACTCGGGCTCGACGCGACGCTTCTTGGTTTCGCTGGCGGAGGCGAAGCTGGGCTCGACGGGGCGGCGGCGCTTGGGAGGAGAGGTCGAGGTGGATGACGCTTGCTGGGGAGGATTGAGAGCGGGAGGGCTGGGTGGAGCAGCGGGAGGAGAGGCAGGAGCAGCTGGAGCAGCTTTGCGCCTGGTGCGGGTGGAAGGAGCCATAGCTGTGAGTGGGAGGAGCGCAAGTCGTTTGAAGGAGGAAAGGGAGACGAGGGGCGCGAAACGCGGTCGCAACTCGCTCGAATGGCAGTATAAGCGTGTCAGGCGTGCTAATGCACCAACTGACCACCGCGAAAGCAGCTCTGGGGCCCTCGGAAGCTGTGTGAGAAGAGCGAGGTTGGGGTAAAGAGGAGGAAAAGGGACAGCGGCTGGTTGGACCGGTCGCGGGCGGAGTGAGCTGGCCCGAGGATGTCAGAGCGAGTAGAGCGAGTGGTTGGAGAGCAAGCAGAGGAAGAAGAGGGGAGGAAGCGGTGCGAAGTTGCGAGCAGCAAATCGGCGGAGGACGACCTCTGCGACGACGACGACCTCCTCCTCCACACCCACCACCCGCTGTGAGTGCACCTGCAGACTACACCGTGACTCGACTGACCCAGATGGACGGTGCAGATGTTCTCTGCTCTGCGCACCGCTGCTCGTGCTGCCCCCCGCCGTGGGTTCGCTACCGCTGCTCCCGGCGAGGCCTCCGGTGAGGCCTTCCAGGCCCAGCGCAAGGCCATCGAGCACCACGCCGCCAAGTCCGCAGAGACCTGGCGCAAGATCACGTACGTCCCTCCCTTCTCTCCCTCGCACGAAGGACGCCCAGGAGGCTCGAGAGGAGCAGGTGGTTCAGCTGCTCGAGGCGACTGGACGGGCTGGCGGGTGTGCGAGGTTGCTTACGGCACCGCTGTGCACCCGTCTGCTGCAGCCAGGCCACACCTGAGAGCTGCCAGCACCCCTTCGCACCCCTTCCAGCCAACAGCGACTGACCCGCTTCCTCTTCTCCCATCAACAGCTACTACGTTGCCTTCCCGGCCAGTGCGTCCGGCATCCTCTCTTCGACTCGCGTACGACCACGCGCGCGAAGCAGTCGGTTGTTGGGCGGAGTCGGGTGGAGCTGTCGGTACCGAAGGGGACGAGGGCGAGATGCGGTTCGAGGCATTGAGCGAGGGCGTGCTCGCGTGCAGGACGATGAGGCGGACGTCTTCCAGCGCTGGCGGGGCTTTTGGAGCATGGGCGGACGATCTCAGCGCCCTCCCCTCCTCCCTTTCCGACTTTCAACTGACTGTCCCTCCCGCCATTCTTTACCTGCTCCTCCCCTCCGACACCCATCCCTCTCCCTCATCGCGCGCCGATCAGTCATCATCGGCCTCCTCAACGCCAAGGCCCTCGCCGACGAGCACGAGCACCACATCGAGCACATCAAGGAGGAGAACGGCGGCGAGCTCCCGGAGCGCATCCGCTACGTGCGTCAATCTCCCACTCGCATGTTGGAATGAGTAGTACTGACCTGGCTCCCTTGTGCAGCCCTGTACGTTACTGCTCATCCTGCGAGCGCAGTCCGCTTGTTTCGGCGGAAACGTGCCTGCTTCCTTGACATGCTGTAGCTTACTGAGCTCTTCTCCGCCTCCTCGCAGACTTCAACAAGCGCGAGAAGGACTTCCGTACGTTTTGCCCTTCTCCCATCTCCCTATCCCGCCCACTGCGCCCCCTCCTCCCCCAGGTTTATCTCCTTCAGTCAGCCATCCTGACTCCTTATCCCCTCTACAGCGTGGGGCCTCAACACCCCCTTCTACAACCCCCACGTCAACATCCCCGTCGAATAAACTCCTTACCCTCGGCGTCTCTCCTCTTTCTTTCTCCGCCGTTCCGCCTCTCGACCTCCTCTCTGCGACGGCGCTGGCGAGCGGTGCACGGTGGTAGACAGCAGTACTCTTCTACGGCGGTGCAAGCGGCGTTTTCTTCCATTCTTCACTTGCGAGCTCGTCGCGACCTTGCCTTTGCACTCTCGCTCGATCTGACGCCTGTGGGAGACCGATAACGAAAGAGACTACATAGCACTAAGAACCGAATCCGCCCGCATAACGAAGTAAACCGAACGAAACCCTCCCCCTGACCTCCTCAGCACCCCGTCCAGACGAAGTCGCCCTTCTTCTTCTCGCTCGCGGCCTCGCGCGTCTGACGCGCGAACTCGGACTGGCTCCATGGGTCTGCACGCTCAAAAAAACGTCAGCAGAAGGAGGGAGAAGAGACCCTGGAGGAGTAGGGAGAAAAGGAAGAGGAGGACGGCGCTTACATAGCGTTGTGCACTTGCCGAGCGCCGGGTCGACGTACCACGACTGCGGCGGATCAGCGAACCGAGTCAGCTCAGGGGGGAAGACGGAACGGAAACAGGAGAACGTACGTTCCCGCCGTCCATCTCGAACACCCTCTTCTCCATCTCCCTCCTCATCGCCGCGTACCAGTCGTCCTCCGCCGCCTGCGTGACCTCGACCGTCGGCGCTGCTCCTTCGCTCGGAATGTGCGAGGGGAGCGCGGCGAGGACGGGCTTGATCAGGGCGAGGAGGAGCGAGACGGTGTGCTCCGTGTTGAAGAGGACCGAGGAATGGCCGGTGACGCTGTGGGTCGTGCGATGAGGAATCGTCAGCCCAGGAGAGAGGCATGGAGAAGAAAGAGAAGTGGACGAGTTCGGGCCCATGAGCATGAAGAACTGCAGGAGGAGGAAGAAAAAGGTCAGCGGGCGAAGCGGTAGGGCGGCGAAGAGAAGGCAGAGACGCACGTTGGGGTAGGAGGCGACCATCGAAGCTGTTTCAAGCCAACCCATTAGCTCGAGGAGGAAGATAAGGAGGAGAAGGGACGTACACAGGTAGGTCTTGAGCCCGTTGCCCTTGAGGCGGTCGACGAGGCTGTCGCCCGCGTCGTTGTAAACCTTGAGCGGGAAGAGGTCTGCATGCGAAGAAGAGGGGGAAAGCGTGTCAGTACCGAGGGTGTGCGATAGGCGGGCAAGCAAGGGGAGAAAGCCGGAAGAAAAGGAAACGCACAGTCCGTGACCTTGAACCCGGTGCTCAGCACCACGACATCCGCCTCGACCTCCTTCCCGCTCTGCGTCGTTACCGTCCTGCCCTTGGCCGCAACAATCGTGTCGGGGAGGAGGAGGTCGAACTTGGGCGAGTGGATCGCCGGGACGTAGTGCGAAAAGTCGATGATCCGGCGCTTCATGCCGAACTCAAAGTCGTACTTGAGCTGGTCGCGCAAGCGCTCAGGGGCGGCTTTGTCGATGCTGGAAAGGCAGGTAAGAACGGGTCAGCCGAGGAAAACTGGGAATGGCGAGAGGCTCGACGCACTACTTGTCGCTCTGCTGCTTGACCGCCTTGCGGCCCTTGACGCCCTTCTTCGTATCGGTGTAGGCGAAGTAGGCCTCCATATAGTTGAAGGCGTAGGCGCGGAAAAGCGAGTTGAGCTGCGGTGAGGGACGGGAAGAGAGGGTCAGTCCACCATAATAGATTAAGCGATCTCAGAGAAAGGTTGGAGGTGAGCGCGGGGCGGGAGAGGTGGGTGGAAGACAAGGTCAGCAAGAGGAAGCGTACTCCGGGCAGGTAGCGAAGGAGCGCGCCGGTCAGAGCTGTGTCCGGAAACCATGCCGGCGGGAGGATGCAGTGCTTGGCGCGCGCAATTTGCGTGAGGGACTTGACTTCGGGGAGGATGGCCTATGAGGATCAAGCCTGAGCGGAGGTCTTATTGATGAAGTGGGGCGGAAGAAACGCATACGGGGATGATCTGGGCGGCGGAGCAGCCTGACGCCCAAGAGCGGTCAGTGCTGACATGAGACAAAAGTGGAGGCGAGAGAACATACCGTTGCCAAGGACGACGACGTCCTTGTCCTTCAAGCTCACAGTCTCGTCCCAGGTGGCGCTGTGCATGACCTTTCCCTCGAACTCGCTCGTCTCGAACGGCGCATCCGCAGGCGTGCTGAGGGCGCCAACAGCGGAGATGAAGACGTTGCACGTCCTCGTCTTCGTCTCGCCCGAGTCGACATTGCAGACCTGAACGGTCCACAGGCCGGTTTCGCCAGAAAAGCGCGCCGATTCGACGACAGTGCGGAACGTCAGAGCGGAGCGGACGCCGTACTTGTCGACGATGCGGCTGTAGTAGGCTCGAATGCCTGCGTGAGAAGGGATCTTAGCGGACAGCGCAGGCGGAAAAGGCAGAGGTGGAAAAGACGCACCGGCAGAGTCGGGCCATTGGGTGTTGAACTCCTTCGCCGGGTCGAAGGAGAAGGAATAAAGCCCGATGGGGATCTGTAACAGGGCCGGGTCCAAAAGGCTGGCCCGGACTCGAGGAAGAAAGGGCAGCTTACATCGCAAGCGGCGCCAGGGTACCGGTTCGACTGCCAGGTGCCTCCGAGCTCACTGCTCTTGTCGCTGAACAACCGAAGACGCAAGGTTAGGTGGCAATCGCAAGGGGAAGGGGAAGAGAGAAGGAGCGAGGACGAACTAGACGGCCACGTCCAACACGCCCAGGATCCGCTTCAGCTGAACGAGGGCGGCGATGCCGCTGATTCCTGCACCAGCGATGATGCTACGGGCGGGAAGAGCAGGAGACGGGTCAGCAGGACTTGGCGGCGGGAGTTGAGCGATGAAGTGGGGACGGCGCGTACACGGTCGAGTGGTCACTCGAGGTGGGTAGAGGGCTGTCGGTAGCCGTCATGGTGCGATGGAAGAGCAGGAGAAGCGGAAGCAGGAAGCGGGAAAGAGCAGCAAAGAGCGAAGAGAGGACCGGACGCTCGGGTGCACGCGCCTTCAACTAGGCTGAGGCCCGACGCACGTAGCGGGAGGCGGCACCGTGTCCCGTGCATCAAAGGGAGAAGGTACGGGAAGGAAGGGCAAGGTCGGAGTGAGAGAGAGAGGGAGGAAAAGCAAGGTCGCGACGGCGACGAAGAGGCTCTTCCCGGAGTTTCGGCTGCGTAGCGATGGGGCGAACGGCGAGCGACGGGTCTTATGGACGACGCTGACTGCTTTGGGGCGTCGAGGAAGTGCGGAAAGGGGACAGAACAGAGAGGAGAAAAAAGCGCTCGCAACGACGAGCAAGCTGTGGGAGCTGCGAGGCGGTGTCTGGGGTCACAGGGAGAGCAGGATTGGTCTAAAGAGGTATAGAGAGTAGAACGGGGGAAGGGCAGCGAGAGAAGCGTAGGAAAAAAACGCACCCCGCGACCGACGGACGGCGGGGAGAAGGCAAAAAAGGAATTTGACGGCTGTGGGACTTGAACCCACGCTCTTTCGAACTGCCGTGCACGCCCCGAAGGGACCTGAAGACAGCGCCATAACCACTCGGCCAAGCCGCCTGTTTGATGTGTGTTCGGACCATCTTTGTGTCCATAAGCAGCGCCAGCGCTACTTTAGCTTTTTCTCGCTGTTCTGCCTTGTTGGGCGGGTCCTCCTCTGCCTCCTCCCCAAGTTTCAAAGTCTCTCGTGATGTTGTTGAGGCAGGAGGGCGTCTCGAAGTC
Source organism: Rhodosporidiobolus sp. SP3-3/4 (assembly GCA_029873605.1). Lineage (NCBI taxonomy): Eukaryota > Fungi > Basidiomycota > Microbotryomycetes > Sporidiobolales > Sporidiobolaceae > Rhodosporidiobolus > Rhodosporidiobolus sp. SP3-3/4. Next base: position 40,899 of record JAQJIZ010000107.1, on the reverse strand, counting down.
AGCCTGTCCACCGTTTTCTTCCTCGCCTCTTCAAGCACTTCCTGCCCGTTCTGTTGGCTCTCACAGAGCTGACTGCACCTTCCTTTCCTCACCGGACCTGTCTCAAGCATCGCCTCGCCCTGCCAGCGTGCGGCCGTCGTTGACTCGCCTTCACCAGCGTTTTCTCCTTCTCTCTGCCGGCCTCGTAATTCAATCCTTTCAGCCTCTTCCCAGGCGGCAAACGAGGGAGATGCGCTCCTCCGGCTTGTAGGCACTTGCGATGCGGCTGTGTCGGCGAGCTGCGCCACGAAGTCCTGACCGCGGTCTCTCCTCGTTGCTTTTCTCCTCGACGCTGGCTCTCTCCCGCCGTGAATAAGTTGGAGAGCGTCGCGAAGGAGCAAAGAAAGAGGGCACAAGTGACAACACGAAGTCTATGTACGTCCACACCGCGCTCTCAACCCCTCAGTGCACCACCGCCCGTCCGCCCGCCGCTCCGCCGCCCGTCTTCCCCTCGACGCCGCGCAAACCCCACGCGGCCGCCGCGGTCGCCGCGAAGCACGCTCCGCTGACGAAGAGCGGGAGGGAGGTCGAGATGGAGAGGAGGAGGCCGGTAAGGAGCGGGGCAAGGATGCCGGCGAGGCGGGAGAGGGCGGAGGCGAGGCCGGAGGCGGTGCCGCTGCGAGGGAGAGCTGGTGAGTACGTGAGCGGCAGGGAGGAGCAGGACAAGGGAAGCGGGGAAGTGAGGGAAGTGGTGCGCACCGAGTTTCCGTCGGGAAGACCTCGGGGGTCCAGCCGTAGATGACGGCGTCTGCGGAGGCGAGGCGTGTTAGCACAACTCAGAGAATCTGAGCGAGGAAGATGAGACGTACACATCAGCGTCGCCATCAGGCTCACTGCCATCGAGCTCACCACGACCCCTCCCTTGCCTTCGACAAAGACGAAAACGAACGTTCCCGCCGAGGTCGCGACCGTAGACAGCGCGAGCGTTTTCGCTCGTCCCCAGGACGTCTCGACGAGGTAAGCGCCGAGAAGGGAGCCTGGAAGGCCGGAGACGGTGTAGAGGACGTCTGCGAGAAGAGATCGAGTTTAGGGAGAGAAGCATACGGAGAGCGACGAGAGACGTACAGTCTCGCAATGTCTCTTCCATCGAGGAGGGCTTAGAGGGAGAGGAGGAGGCGAGCTTGGCTTCGAGGAACTTCGGGAGGAAGACATTGAAGATCTGGAGGAGGTCGCACAGCGCTGATAGTCAGGGCCTCCTGCCTGGCATAGGAGAGACATAGGACAGAAGAGAGCCGTATGACGCACTGTGTACCCCGCACTCGCCAGCGTCCACACCGCGAACACCAGCACCGTAACCCTCTTCCCCTCGCCCTCGAACAGCTCCTCCACCCTCGCGGCGTAGTCCTCAGCCGAGGCCTGCCACGCCCTCGGCAGCCAGCTCACCACCGCCGGTCGCCCGCGCTTGCAGCGTCGAAGAGAATGAGGCGCGTCGGACGAGGCGAACGAGGAAGAGGTCGAGAGGGAGGCTTCGAGGTCGAGGTCGAGGTTGAGAGAGGAGGCGTCCGAGCCGGGAGGGGAGCCGCGCGTCGGGGAGTGCGTCTCGCCGGTCGCGGCGTAGCCGTTCGAGCTTGCGGTCGATACCCTTCGACCCTCGCCTTCTCCCTCGCCTTGTCCCTCGCCTTCCTTCCCTTCCTCACCGTCCTCCTCCTCGTCGACTCGCCTCAGCGCTGCCGCAGCCGAAGAAGCGCCGTCGACGACGTCGCTCAGCCCCCACTGCACTTCCCGCCCGTTGATCTTGCTGATCCTCCGAAGGGCGATGACGGCGGCTGTTGGGCGGTTGGCGGCGACGAGAAACTTGGGCGACTCTTGCAGACGGATGAAGAGGACTCGGGCAAGGAACATGGCGATGCTCTAAGGTGTTAGAGACGCGGTCAGTGACGGTTTGGGAGTGACGCGCAATGGGAAGAAACGCACAACCGTGCCGAGCGCGCCGAGCATGTACCGCCAGCCGATGTTGTCCGCCTCGATTGAGCATGTACCGGCGGCCTGAGCGGCAGGAGAGCAGGAGAACTTGGGCAGGATGGCGAGGCCGAGGATCGAGGTGAAGATGGCGCCGAGGGAGAAGCTGCGGGGGGGTGAATGGTCAGCGTTATGCAGACTGAATGCGAGAGAACGGAACGCACAAGACAGAGAGACCGGTCAAGAGGTAGTGGCTCGTTTTCGGCAGATTCTCGATAAACCTGAGGCAAGAAGGAAGGAAAGGGTCAGTCTGTGCGCGAAAAGAGGCGGAAGGAGAGAACGCACAATGTTCCGTCCGTAGGCATCGACCCTCCGACTCCCGTCCCGAGGAGAAAAAGCGCAAAGCAGAGCCAGCCGAATGTGGGGGCGAAGGCGGACGCGAGGCCGAAGACGGCGGTGAGGAGGAGGGTGAGATTGAACGCTGGAAGGCGGCCTTTCGCGTCCGAGTCTGCATTGACGAAGGTGGGTCAGGACGAGGATGACGAGCAAGTAGCGGACCGAGGGAGCGCACAGCTGCCCCATCCCCAGGCGCCGACCTGCGAGAAAAAGCCGTCAGCCGGCTTAGAAGGGCGCGCGAGGAGGACGAGACGTGACGCACCATCATGCCCGCGAAGATGCTCGTCGAGAGCAGCCCGATCCAGCGGTCCTCGACCTCGAAGCTCTCCTGGACCCTCGGGAGGATGACCGCGACGCATTGAAGCCACATCTGCGGGCGGTCCTCCTTGATCAGCCTCCGGGATACAGAGCAAGAGAAAGTCACGCACGTTGTCGGCCGCCCACCCGAGCCCACACAGGACGAGCAGCGAGAGCTGATACCTCCCGAGCCCGATCTCCTCGAGGGTCAAGTCGAGCGGGGTCATGCCGTCCTCGTTCGTCCCGGTGCCGTCAACGCTGCTGTCGCTCCCGAGCGGGCTGACGCTCCCGCTCGACCCTGCCGAGCCTCGTCGCGCTTCGAGCAGGGGAGACCGCGTTGAGGGTTCGGGCTCGTCGGCGGCGGAGTAGGCGGTGCTGGCGGGTTGGAGGGGTGCGTCGAGGAGTGGTGTGCGTGACTGCTGTCTCGAGGGAGTCGCCCGAGGTGGATAGGCAGTGCAGGAGGGCGATGACGAGGACATGGTCGGGACGGGGAGCAGGTGGGGAGGAGGGAGTGAGTGCAGAAGGGAGCGCGTACAGCGCGGGTAGGCAAAGGCTAGGACACCCTCGGAGCCATCCACAGGCAGCTGAAGAGGCAGAACGAGAGCAGCGAGATGAGCGAGCACGACAGCACTCGTCTGGAAATCCCGAGGGGGTCAGCAACGAACAGCGTTCTCTCCTCGGCGGATGACAGAGCAAAGGCTAGCGATACACGGCACTGACTACGAGAAGGCGAGAGCGCAGAATAACATACAGGAAAGAAGGAAGACAGAACAGATCCACCCTCTTCACTCGAGCAGCCCCCTCAGCCCTTCCATCTCCGCCTCGGTCCGTTTCCTCACCCTCTCCCGCCTCTGCTCCTCCCTGTCTTCCTCCGTCGGCGGGAACGTCCCCGTCTTACGCTGCCTCAACCCGCCGCCGCCTCCGGTCGAGGAGGAAGAGGTCGTCGCGGCGACGATGGCGGCAAAGGTGTGGTAGAGGACCTCGGCGTCGGCGAGAAGGGTCATGAGGTCGAGCGTGCCTGACAGCTCGTTAGTGTACTTGAGGATCTGCGAGGCGGGACAAGGAGGTGAGCCTGGGAGTAGAGGAGTTCAATGGCGAAAGCGAGCGCACCTCGTCAAACTCGCGCAGGTAGCGGATGATGACGTCCCGGTTCGCCTCAAGGATGGCGAGCGCGAAGAAGAGGTGGAAGTGCGTGCCGAGGTGGTCGGTGCTGGCGGAGAAAAATGTCAGTTTCTTTGAACGGCGAGTAGAAGAGACGGAGAAATAACGCACTAGAGACATTCCCACAGTTCGACCGTCTGGTCGAAGGTGAGCTCGCGCTTGAAGGACGTCAACATCCATCGGAAACAGAAGAAGAGGTTGAGCGAGCCCGTCTCCTCTGCGCGAAACCGTCCTCGACGGAGTGATCAGCATGCTTCCCTCGGTTTGGAGGGAATCGAGAGGGAGAAAGAGTAGGACGACAACGCACCGAGATGCCGATACAGCCCGCGGTCCATCACGCGGATCAAGCCTTGCAGCGCCGCGAGCTGCTGCCGCATGCCGGCCTGGTCGGAGCGGAAGTTGTCCTGCTGGCGGCGCATGACCTCCTCGAAGCAGGCGTAGGCGAGCCACTGCTCGCCGTCGAGCACGACGTAGAGCGGCGAGAAGAGGTCCGACATGCCCTGGACTGTGACGCGCTCCCAAAGAAGCATCAGCTCCCTACCTTACAAAGCTCAAGAAGGGACGAAGAGTGGCGAGAAGCGAGACGCACCGTAATTCCGCACGCCCTCGTCTCCTTCGCCACCGACCTTGACCTTCTTGGCAGGATACTCCGGCGTCAACACCCACGTCAGCAGCACGTCGTGCGCGGCCTTGACATGCGCGTTCGTCGGCGGATGCGCGCCGCCGCCCTGGACCTCCTCCTGGCCGGGCGGGAGGTCGTTGGCAAAGAGCGGGTGGGTGCGGTCGGTCCGACGACAGTCGATCTCTGCGCGGGTAGAGCGGGCGGAGAGGGAGAGGGCTGGGAGGGTCAGCGTAGAAAGAGAAGGGGGGAGAGACAGGATGAATGGAGGAACGAAGGAAGCGTACCGACGCGGTGGTCCTCCTCCTGGAAGCGTTCGGTCGACTGCAGCTTCTCGTCCTGCATCCAGCTGCGCTTGATACGCTCGTACTCGGCGCTGTACAGTGAAAGAGGAGAAGGAGGCGAATCAGCGCGGTGAATGATGCCGAGAGCAAGAGGAAAACAAAGCACCTCTTCGTCTCGGCAATCTTCCTGCGTTCCTCGCTGGTCGAGGCCCACGGGTAGACCTTGAGGAGGTAAGGCCAGACTTGCTTGCGCACGTCGTGGTCGGCGAGGCCCTGTGCTCAAATTGCCCGAACCGCATCCCGATGAGTTGGCCTGCAGAGGTGGGACATGGAAGGAAGTGAGAGGCAGGACGCACCCGCTGGAAGATCCGCCTCCTTGCCTCCTGCTCGCTCAGCAGCAGCGCACCGTTCCCGGCATTGTCGAACCAGGCGTTCCACTCTTCGAGCTGGATCGGCGTCTTCGGCGCCCGGGACGAGCGCGGCTTGTGGTCGATATGGTAGGTTTTCTGCGTATCCCGAGCATCGACCGCAACCCGTCAGCCTCTCTAAGAGAGGCTAGAGAGGAATGAAAGAGGGAGGGCACGCACTGCCAGGACCTCGAACACCCCGGTGGACTCGCCCAGCTCTTCCTCGAGGAAGCCCGCGTCGTCAACGCCGTACTCGGCCTTGCGCGCGCGCTCGCCCTCGTCGGCGACGATCTTGGCCCACTTGGCGAGGTAGACGCGGGCCGAGTCGTAGGTCTGTGGCGGCGGGTGGAGGGGTTAAGTCTCGCGAATCTCGTGCGGCAAGCTCTGCACACCAGACCACATCACCGCGGAGTGAAAACGGGGAGTGACCTCGAGCAGGGGAGAGGACGACGCACCCCGACTCCGGCGGCATCCGTCAACCGGCTCACCTCGCCTGGGGCGAGCGCGAACTGCGCGATCGGCTTCGGGACATGCTTCGCGAGCGGCTTGGCGAGTGGGTGGGAGAGGACGGTCGAGGCGGCTTGCTGGGAGATCTGGCGGGCCCTGCGTGCGGGAAAACCGGTCAGTAAAGAGGAAAAGGCAGTGATGGCGAGAAACACGGGCGTACCCGCGGGTGATGCGAGAGAAGCCGCTCAAGACGGAGAAGGTGAGAGCGTCCATCCCGCCGTTATTGTTCGCGCCGTTCCCCGCATCGAGCGCGTTCAGGTCGTCCGGGTACTCGTCCAGCTGCGGCGCCTTCCCCTTCCCGACCGGCGAGCTCTGGTGCAAGATGCTGGTGCGCTTCTTCTGCTCCCTCTTGCGCTGTTCGTCCCTCTCCTTCGCCCGCTCGCCCCGTTCACCCTCGCCGAGCCGACCTCGCACAGCGCGCATGGCCTCGTCCGGAACGGCGTCGTCCTCGGCCGCGCCGTACGCGCTCGAGCCGCCGTCAACGACGTGAGCATCGAGGTCGACGCGGGAGGGGTTGATGAGGAAGTGGGACGGGTCGAGCTGGGAGCGGACGACGAGAGTGTGCTGCTTGAGCTGCGAGAGGAGCGCTTCGCCGCCCCAGCTCGGCGCGAGGGAGACGTTCTTGCCGTGACCGTAGCGCTCTGAGTGCGCGCCGCCAACGGACAAAGACGAGGCGCGCCGGTCCTGGTCGAGGAGGGTGGACTTGGACTCGTCGTCGTGGAAGAAGAGGGGCGGAAGGGTGACCCCGCCAAAGAGGGAGACGGTGACAGAGCCGACCCAGGAGGTGAGGGTAGGAGGCTTGACTTGGAGGGAGTAGAGCGAGGTGAGCGGGTAGGAAAAGGCGTGCGAGGGGGTTGTTTCGGTCGGCGGGGCAACGTGCACAAGGATGTCGCGCTCGTTCTCTGCCGGGTCAAGACGTTAACGTGGCTGTGGAAAGGAGAGGTAGAAGGCCAGGAACGCACGGGAGGACAGCTCGACCAGCACGTACGCCTCGAAGTCCCTCGTCCCTTCCACCATACTCTCCGGGACCCAGCTCAGCAAGTACTTCCACCTGGGCTCGCCACCCACTTGCGCCGCCTCACCGGCATTCTCACGCACGCGGACGATGGACAAGAAGCCGCAGAGGTTGATCGAAGGCGACGGACGAAGGTAGACGGCCGACTTGCTCCAGAGCAGCTCTGCGGGCTCGCCCTCCGGGTGAAGTGCGTCCGTTGGAGCGGACGATAGTTGTACCGTTGCGCTCCGACTTGCGCTCCTTGAGGAGGAGGAAGCGGAAGCGAGAGGGGCGGTGCTGCCGGCTGATGACGCGGAGGAAGGTGCTTGAAGCGGGCTGGAGTCGGACGATGGGTCGGAAGGGTCGATGGTGAGGCTGTCGGTGGCGTGGGCGATCTCGACGAGGTCCTCAGACTGCGAGAGCGAGAGAACGAGTAAGTGGGGGACGAGATGAGCCACACGAAGAGCGAAGAAGGAGGGCAACGCACACTGCGACTGGTTAGTTGGCTCAGCGGGGAGGCTGAGGGTGGTGTGCGTGGTCCGCCGCCCATTCTAAAGCAGGTAGCGACGTGTGCGGGTGACGACGAGGCGAAGCTGGACTTGCTCTCCTCGCTTGACCACCTCGATCCGCCTCACTCTGCTCAAGATGGCTCAGACGGACACTGAACACGCTATACTGCTTGAGGAGATCGCGCTCCTCGAAGCAGAACTCGCCCAGCAGTCGACCGCCTCTGCCGGCCAAGGTCGTTCAACTCGAGGAGCGGGACCAGGAGCGAGGAAGCGGGAGAGGTCGCCGGTACGAGCAGCACAGTGGAATAGTGTCGGAATCTCGAGAGCCGGACGGGCGAAGCAGCAGGTGCGTCCCTCGCAACTTTAACCTCAGTCTTCCTCCTCCTGACCCTCTTCTTCCGCAGGTTCTCCGCAACCTCGAGCTTTCCGGCATCGAGATTGACTCGGCTACCTCCGAAGTGCTGCAAGAGTCTCCAGGTACGCCTTCCTCCTTCTCACCCCTTTGACCCATGCCGACTCTTTTCTCCCCCGCAGCCTTCATCCGCCGCTTGCACTCCCTCGCCGGCAAGGTCACCTCGGCACCTACGCCCATCTCGTTCCAGATCCAACTGCATGTCCGCGAGCCTCCCTTACCATCCACGCCCACGGCTGCCAATGAGCAGCACGACCCCGGGCGCGAGTACCTCGTCGAAAAGATGGACTGCGAGGTCACAGGCGGCGGAACAGAGCTGCAGCAGGGCCTGAAAAGGTGCGCATGACCCTCACTCCGCTCTTGATCATGCCGAACTGACTCTCATCCCATCTCGCAGCCTTCGTCTCGACAAGCACCCTCACCCTCCAGCCTTCTTCGCCCTCTTGCGGCAGTACGCCCTCCTCGCCTCCGCGCGGATGGCGCTGTTCCGAGCTCTCGCTCGTCGGTTTCCCCACCTCGCGCATTCATCGGCTGAAGATGCGCAGCTGGCGAAGGCAACTAGCTTGGTCTTTGCGGAATCTGCGTGCGTTTTCTCGTTCACAACCTCCTCCTTTTCTCCTCACTCACACCTCCGTCTGGGCAGATCTTCGCCATCCCTCACGCTCTCCTACGCCCTCGCGCCTTCGACCGGTCCTACTGCCCTTCGCCTCGCCCGCCCGCTCACTCCGTCGCTTTCCCTCTCCGCTTCGGCCTCATTCGCGATGACCACCTCAACTCGCTCCGTTCTTCGGGCCATTCCGCAGCAGTTCCAACGTATGCTGCAGGAGGGCGTCGAGCCGGCCAAGGCGGTTGAGGCGATCGTCGAGGCGCTCTTCGGAGGAGGAAAAAGGTAGGCAGCTGCCTTACATTGCCATAGCTGCACTCCTAGCGCGTTCAGTGTGGTCTTAGAGAGCGGCTCGAGCGCTCCTATCTGCGTTTCACCTCGGTTCGAGAGAAGTTGAGATGCGAAGAACCTCGCCCTTCCCCGCACCGGTCATCGTCCTAAAGAAGTACAAGCGCCGCCTCTTCGACCACGCGAAGTTCGACGGGAGGTGAGATGCGTTGCGAGCCGAGCTTAGGGGCGTCTGGGGAGAGGTGCGGGAGCAGGGAGGTTGCCGCCGAGTTGTCGCTTGTGTCCTTAACGTTCTGTATCGTGTGTAACGTATCCGCTTACTCAAATAAGCCGGAACGCCAGACTAAGCACATGCGGAACGCGCAGGGCGCGGGAAGAAGACCTTCGTCTTCCTCCAGCTGATCAGGTCGACTTGCTCAATCTTGCATTGACTGCGGCGCGGGATTACGGCCTACACTCTCGCCGTTTATGATATACCCTCGAGGGCGCCAGCCTCCCGCCTTGTCGCCTCCTCGCCGTTTCCCCCCTCCCGCTCCTCCTCCCTGCCCCGATCTTGCCTGCAAGCTCTAGCCGATTGCGCGGGTCAGTTGAGGGCCATGCTGACTGCCACACCACTCTTGCCTGTGCGTTCGACCTCGCCCCTCTCCGTGGGCGAGCGGAACAACCGGGAGCTGCGGCGGAAGGCGTGCTGCCACTTCTTTGACATTCAACGAGGACGCCTTTCCTTGACCTGCTACCACTCACTGCTTCCGCTTCGTGTAGACCTCCCCTCGCTGACCATGCGCACGCCCGTTGCCCTCGCGGCTCTCCTCGCCCTCGTCTCCCCCACACTCTCGCTGGCCTCGCCCGCCTCAAACATTCCGGCAGCTGCGCGACCCAACATCGTCTTCATCATCACCGACGACCAAGATGCCCGGCAGGATTCGATCGGGACGATGGACCGGGTACAGCGTCTTCTCGTCGACGAGGGCACCAAGTTCGAGCGGTTCTACGCTCCCATCTCGGGTGCGTTCTCCAGTCCTTGCCTGCATACTGATCATTACCCTGAGAGCGTGTCAGCGAAGTGAAGCGGGAGAAGCCGCACTGACTCTCGCTCCTCCCAGTCTGTTGTCCGTCCCGGACGAGTTTCCTTCGCGCTCAGTGCTCGCACAACACGAACGTGACGAGCGTGCAGCCTCCCTTCGGCGGCTGGACTGTGTTCAACGAGAAGGGCTACAACGGAGAGAAAGAAATTTTCTTCACCCTTCTCCGTTTCTCCCGATTCACCTCTTTCTTCTCGAACAGCTACCTCCCGAATTTCCTCCAGGCCGCCGGGTACAACACCTACTACACAGGCAAGCTCATGAATGGCCACACCATCTTCAACGTCGACTCGCTGGAAGCAGAAGGCTGGACCGGTGCGTTCTTTCTTCGCTTCCTGCTCGCGGTGCGTTGACCTCCTCTCCTCTGTCAGACCACGCGTTCCTCCTGGACCCCAATACCTATGACTACTGGTCTCCTGCCTTCTCGAAAGGTCGTGCCGGTACGGTCTCTTTCCCTCGACTCTTGCTGCTCTTTGCGATCCCCTTCGCCTCGCCCGTCCTCACCTCTCCTTTCCTCACCTCCCCCAATGTCATCATCTGACACCATCTCTCTTGATACACAGGTGAAGGCGTTGAGCACCGCCCGGGCGAATACTCGACCGACCTCGTCGCCGAGAAGGGCATCGCCCTGCTCGAGAAGGCTGCGAAGGAGGACAAGCCGTTCTTCCTTGGCAGTAAGCAGCTTCGACTCGTTCTTGCATCTTCTTATACTAACCTGCATCTCTTCACAGTCGCACCCATCGCTCCTCACTCGCATATCTCTGCCGCCAGCCATTCCGACCGCAGCTTCCCCATGCTGTTCGACATTCCCAAACCGCACCCTCGCCACCAGCACCTCTTCCACGACGTCAAGCTCAACCGGTCTCGCGCCAGCTTCAACCCCGACGAGGCTTCCGGAGCGAGCTGGGTCCGCCAGCTCGAGAAGCTCAACGAGACCAACGTCGAGTACATCGAGGAGTTCTACCGCGGGCGGCTGCAAGCTCTTCAGGCTGTCGACGAACTCGTCGAGGGTGTCGTCAACAAGCTCGAGGAGCTCGGTCAGCTCGACAACACGATCATCATCTACACCGCGTGCGTCTCCTCCCCCATGCGTGCACCTTTCTCTGCGCGTCTCGAAACTCATACGCGACATCAACAGGGACAACGGCTTTGAGGCAAACGCCGGTCATCGTCGCCAGCCGGGCAAGACGCTGCCGTACGAGGAAGACATCAACATCCCTCTCGTCGTTCGCGGTCCTTCGATTCCCCGTGGCCTCGTCGACACCACCTCCGTCTACTCGCTCGCCGACCTTGGAGCCACCATCCTGCATCTCGCCGGTGCCGAGGCGGATTACGAGCACGACGGTGCGATCGTCCCGCTTACGACTGAGCTGAGGAAGCAGGCGGAGGACGTGGGCGTCAAGCAGTTCCACCTCGCCGAGTACTGGGTTGAGGGCGTTGGAGAGGGCAAGTATGGCAGTACGTCGTGCTTTTCTCGCTCGTCCTCCTCCTGCTCCTGACCTCTTTCTCGAGCAGGCGGCATCGTCCTTGTCAACCAGACCTACCGCGCCCTCCGCGTGGTCGAAGGTGACGAGCTGAACTACTACTACGCGGTCTGGTGCACGGGCGAGCGCGAGATCTACGACATGAACGTGCGCCGTCTCCCTCTCCTTCTTTCCCCGTCCGAAGCCCCCCCTCACCCGCTCTTGAACCACAGAGCGACCCGGACCAAATGCACAATCTCGCTCTCACCGACCACGTCTCCTCGTCCTACACCGCCCGCCTCCACGCTCGACTCGATGCCCTCCTCCTTGTCCTCAAGACTTGCATCGGCGACGTCTGCCGCGACCCGTGGTCTGTCATCTTCCCCGACGGCGGCGTGTCAAGCCTCAAGGAGGCGCTTGCGGACAAGTACGACCAGTACTTCGAGGGGCTGCCGAAAGTGCGGTACTCGGTACGTCTTTTTTCTCCTTTTCTTCCTCTGCGCAGGACTGATCCGCTTTTCTCGTTGACAGCACTGTCAAATTGGCTACTTCCGCTCGATTGAGAAGCCGTTCTGGCACGACGAGCTGGCTTACTCGCCGGAGACGGTGTATGGCGGCGAGCAGGATGGACAGGGGCAGCTCGTTTTTGGCGCTTAGGAGTTGGGTAGATCGTTAGGGATGAAGGGTATAAGCATTGCGCATCTCTACGGGAGAGAAGGGGGAATCTACGAGAGGCCCTTGTAAAGCTGCGTCTCGAGCTCGTGCCAGGTGTCGAAGACGGAGTCGGGACCCCAGGGCAGGGAGTTGCAGAAGTAGGTGTAGCAGACGTCGCGTTCGCGGTCGATGACCTGCGGGAAAAGAAGGTCAGCGGGAAAGGGGCAAGAAAACGAGGAAGAGAACGTGCCCAGAGCGTGTTCTGCGGAGAGGGACGACCGCAACGGGTCAGTACAGGCATGACTAGAAGAAGTGAAGGAGTGGACGCACCGCCGCGCCGCTCCAGGCGAGCGACCTCGCGCCCCTCCCGGAGGCCAGCCCGGTCCCGCCGAGCACGCCGCCCAAACCCCAGTTCGCATCGGGCAAGCTCTTGCCCGCGCGCTTCGAGAACGGGTCGCTGCTCTCCCAGATCCAGTCGCGCATGTCCTGCGCCGGCTTGCCCGTGAGCTGCGGCTCGAACATCGAGTCGACCGTCTCGGGCTCGAGGATGCGCGCGCCGTCGAGCTCGCCGCCGCGGAGGATGCAGCGCAGGAGACGGAGGTAGGATGTAGCGGAGCCCTTGAGGCCGGCGCCGCCGAAGCGGTGCTTCGAGGACATGGGCGGGTTGCGGGCGAAGCGGAACGGCTTGGTCGGGTCCGGGTCGGCAAAGGCCATGTCGATTTGGGCCGGGTTGGGCTCGTAGGAGGTGTCGGTGATCTCGAGCGGGCTGTGGAAGAACGGGACGTTAGAGGAGCAAGGTAAGGAGAGAACGAGAAAACGGGCGCACCCGAAGATGAACTTCTGGACGTAGGTCTCGAGGTCCAAGCCGCTGACCACCTCGACGATACGGGTGAGCCAGTCTATGCTGGTGCCGTACTTGAAGGTCGAGCCCGGCTCGCTTCAAGGGGGAAAAAGTCAGGACAGTTGGGCAAGAGTGACGGAAAGGACGCACTGAAGAAGCGGCATCTTGTACAGCGAATCCTGCACAGGTGAAAGCGTCAGTCACGGTCAGAAGCAGCGGAAGAAGAGGCTCACAAGGGTTGCCTTCTCCCCATACGGCGTTGCCTCGATGTCGAGCGCCTTCGCCAGCGCCGAGATGGTCTCGAGGTTGGTGAAGTAGTACTCGAATCCGGAGCTGTGCGTGATGAGCTGCCTGCAGGTGATCGGCGTGTCGTTGTCGACCAGGATCGGCTGCGTGTTCGTCTCAGGGTCCTTGAAGCCCTTGAAGAGCTTGACGGCGCCGAGCTCGGGGAGGTACTGGCTCGCGTCGGCGTCGAGGTCGAGCTTGCCTTGCTCGACGAGCTGGAGGGCGGCGATGGTGCCGACGAGCTGGATATGATAGGAGAAAAGGGAGGAAGGAGGAGGAAAAGGGGGCCGGGGGAAGCGGGAGGGGAAGGGACCAGAGGGTAGGCAGCAGGAAGCGTCAGTAGATGTCGAGGAATAGGGGAAAGGGGAACAGACACACCTTGGAGCAGCTGTACAGCTCGAAAATCGAGTCCTCCTCAATCTTCTCGCCTTTGGCCTCGATGTCCTCCGGCTTCTGCGAGTTCGGCAGGCGGGCGTACCCTCCCTTGCCGCTGTAGATGAGCGGCGACGAAGAGCTCGCGGCCTGGAAGACGATGCGAGGGACCTGGCGGTACGGGTCGGCCGTCGCGGACGCGATCGCGGCGTCGAGGGCGGGAGCAGTTGAGAGGGTCATGGCGAAGCGGCGTGCGAGTGAGGAAGCAGAGAGCATGAGCCAGCTCGCGCTCAGAGCGTCTTTCGGACCCGCACGGCGGAGTGGAGGTGTCTGAGTGGGGAATGAGAAGGTTGCGAGATCGGGACGAGGGGAGGACCGGCCGAGCCGGACAGCGCGCACGAAAAAAGGTGGGAGGAAGACGAGGATGGTGGAGCGGAAGGTGAGGCGCCGACGCGTGCGAAGTGGAGGAAGGGAACCGGTGGAGGCGACGAGCTCGCGTGCGATGCGGGGGAAGGCAAGTTACAGCATGCAGCGACCTCGAAGCACAACCATCTACTCCAACTTGCGCACGTAGCGCCTCGCCGAACCTCCACTCGCCGGAGACGCCGTGCGCTTCGGGAGGCTGCCCTTGACCGGGGTCGCCAGGGCGTTTTTCTCGGTGGAGGCGAGGACCGGCGGAAGCTCGCCCGCCGAGACGGTCGCCTGCCCCACGGCCTTGAGCGAGCCGTCCGCGCCCTTCTCGACGATCTCGACCGTCGTCTTGCCCCAGTAGGCGATGAGCTGGAGAGCTATGATGCCGTTCAAGGCGGCGCCGAGGGCGAAGGACCAGAACAGGATCGGGTCGTTCGTCTCGGTGAGGGTGGTAAAGACGCGGGCGATGCAGCTGCGGGAAAGAAGATCAGCATACAGAGAGAGAAGTGGGCAGGCGGAGAATGCAGGCGTACCCAGCGAGCGAGTTGAAGACGAGGAAAGCCGAGAGCTGGCCGGTCGAGCCGTTGCGGAAGTTGGACACGATTTGCGGAACCTTCGACGAGAGAGAGAGAGGGACGGTGAGGGTCTGGAGGAAGGAGAGGGTCGACTGGGAGATGAGGGAGGTTGAGGAGAGGGCGTAGCCGAGGGCGGAGAAGAGGGCGACGATGGGCACGAGGCGAGGGAGGGTCGGACGAGGGGAGTAGCCCGTGATGAGGACAATGAGGATGGCCTGAGCGAGCAGGGGAGTCAGCACGGAAGAGCGGGAATGCAGAAGGACGGGAACGCACATTCTGGACGAGGAGGAAAAGCATCTCGCCGTAGGTCGAGAAGGGGAAGGCGTTGCGGATGTTGTAGGCGACGGTGATGGCGGTCGCGGCCGTGTCGAGGACGTAGCTCGACAGGCTGAGGCCGCGCGCGGACCCGCTGCGGACGACGGTGATGATCTGAGGGAGCTTGAGGATGGCACCGCCAGCGACCATGGCAACGCCGAGGCCCTTTGAGAGCGAGTACTTGAGGCAGCGTGCATCGGTGAGGTCGGTGTTCCAGACGAGGGTCGTGTAGCATTCCTGCGGAAGGTAGTCCAGGTCAATGACGGAGGTCGAAGGAGGAGGACGACGAGGTGGTGCTGGTCGACTCGCCCACGCTGGCTCGTGTGAGCACGTCCACCGATCCCAGACAGCCTTTACTACCGCCTAACCATCTCCACGCTGCTCACGAGGCTGTCGTTGGCCCTGCAGCACTTTCCGTCCGGCCCTCGTCCTCGTCTCCTCCCTGGCCCTCCGCGCCTCCCTGTGCGCCGCTGGATCGTGTGTGCGCTCACCTGGCCGATCAAGGCGACAAGGGGGTCGCGCACGAAGCCGGGCAGGTTGCGAGTGACGGGGCGAAGGGCTTCCATCTTGGCGGCGAAGTAGGCGGACCAGGGGAAGGTTGGGTACGAGGGCTGGCCGGGCGGAGGAAACAGGCGCGGCGGCAGCTTGTTTGGGCGAGAAGCAGCAGCAGCAGCGGTGCAAGTTGGCTGTGGACGAGTGCTCCTGCTCCTTCGAGCGGTGGCTGCGGGTGTCTCTGGCTGGTTCTCCTCCTCCGCTCTTTCCTCAAGACGTGCTCTCGCATCAGCGCGGCCGACAACCGGGAGCACGGCCTCGACGCCCGCGGTGCTCTGCTTCCTGCTTTGCCCCGTGCTTTTCTCCCTGCTCCCTCGCTCGCGGCTCTCGCTCTCCCGCTTCCCGCCCGCCCCGCTCGCCCGACTCAGCATGGCCGTCGACGAACGCACGCCTCTGCTCGCCGGGCGCGACATCGAACCCCTCCAACCAGTTGCAGGGTAAGCCGCCCTCTATTTCCTCCCCGGCAGCAGAAGCCGCGGCGGCGAGCGGGACGAGGAGGAAAGGGTGGGGACGAGAAGGAGGAAGATGCATGGAGCGGTGCTGACCCGTGCGCTTCTTTGCAGACCGTCTACGCCTCCCGCGGTCGAGCGCAAAGCGGAGCCGGCCCTCGACCCCTCGGAGCTCATCCCGCTCACTCGTCGCGAACGCTTCCAGATCCTCGCAGGATGCTACACCGCCGTCGCCCTCGGCGCGCTGGACATGTGTGTCGAGCTTCTCTCTCGCAGAATGAAGAGTTGCGCCGCTGACAGCTTTTTTCCTCGACGTTGCCCCCTTCACCTCCCGCCTTTTCCGCCCGATTCTGCGCCTTTCTCTCTTCCGGTGCCACCTCTTCCTCCCTGCGCGCTGTACGGCCGCGTACAGGACCATCACCGCCGCCCTCGTCGGCCCCATCGCCGCCTCCTTCCACGCCTCGCACGAGTCCAGCTGGCTCGGCACGTCTTTCCTCCTTGCCAACATCACCTTCACTCCCCTCTACGGCCGCCTCTCGTCCATCCTCGGCCGCCGCGTCGCCAATGCCAGCGCCATCGGCCTCTTTACCCTCGGCACCGCCCTGTGCGCCGTCGCGCCGAGCATGAAGTGGCTCATCTTCGCCCGCTTCCTAGCCGGTGCTGGCGGAGGAGGAATGAACACGACGAGCACGATCATCGCGGCGGATCTCTTCCCTCTGAAGCAGAGGGGGCTGCTCGGGAGCATCTCGACGGCGATTTGGGCCATTGGCGGCGCCACCGGCGGGCCTCTCGGCGGTCTTCTCACCGACCTCTTCGGCTGGAGGAGCGCGTTCATGCTGCAGGTGCGTCTCCCTGTTCCGATCTCTGCACTTGTGCTGGGCCTGACCTTTTGCATCGACCAGGTCCCGCTCCTCCTGGTCGCCTTCTTCTCCGGCCTGAGACTCATCAACTACACACCTCCCGGCGAGGAGCGTGCGAAGGAGTCCATCCGGCAGAAGCTCGCCCGCATCGACTTTGTCGGCTGCGGCAGCGTCTTTGTCTCGATGGGCGCCTTCCTCGTCCTCCTCGGCGCGAAGAACAACGAGAACCTCCCGTGGTCCGACCCGCTCGTCATCACTGCCTGCGTGCTCTCGCCCGTCTTCCTCGTCTTGTTCCTCGTCAACGAGGGGCTGTGGGCGAAAGAGCCGATCCTGCCGTATCGCATTCTCCGCCAGCGCACACCGCTCTTCGTCATGCTCGTCACTGTTTCGGTCGCGGTGTGCAACTTTGGCGTCGTACGTCTCTCCTCTAATTCCTATCTCCTCAACGACCCTGACCTGTTCGCTCTCCACCCACGGCAGATGTACCACCTCCCGATCTTCTTCCTTGCCATCGAGGGCAAGACCGCCGGTGAGGCCGGCGCGCACCTCCTCCCTACCTCGATTGGCAACGTCGTCGGCGGCTTCGTCGCGGGCGTGATCGTGCACAAGACGGGGAAGTATCGCGTTGCGAGCATGGTCGCGGGGTTGCTTCCGAGTGCGTCTTCTTCCCCTCGTTCCTACTCAGGATCGTACTGATACTTCTCTCTCCAGTTGTCGGCGCTCTCCTCATCTCCCGCCTCACCAGCGACTCGTCGACGATTGCTAAGTGGCTCGACATTGTGCGCCTTCGCTTCACACTCCTCATATTTCTCGTGCTGTCTCGTTTCTTGCCGGTCATCTCACCACGTGTTTCTCTTCCCGCAGTTCCCGATGGGTGTCGGCTTCAACCACATCCTCAACACCTCCTTCGTCGCGCTCATGGCCTCGATTCCGCACACCGACGTCCCGGCCGTGACGGGCGTCATGTGGCTCTTCCGCACGACGGGCCAGGTCGTCGGTGTCGCGAGCACGAGCGCGATCTTGCAGGCGGTGCTTGCGCCGGAGCTGAAGAAGCGCATCACGGGCAAGGGCGCGGCGAAGGTGGGCTTCTTTCTTTTGCCCTTCTCGTGCCGACCTAGCGTGCGCTTTCCGCACACAGCATACTGATCCTGTCTACCCTACTAGATGATCCGCGCCATCCGCTCCGACTCGTCCATCATCCCCACTCTCCCCTCACACCTCCAGACTGCGGCTCGCACCGCCTACTCTCTCGCCCTGAAGCACGTCTTCTGGTTCTGCGCCATCGGAGCGACCTTTGCCTGGCTCGCGACGTGCTTCGTACGTCCCTTCCCCTCATCTCGCGGATCGCAGAGCAGATCTGACTTTTCTTCCTCCTGCAGATCCCCGACCTTGACCTCGACCCGTCCGCCCGTCCTAAGCCCGCTACTTCGACCGCTGCGGCGCAGCAGGCAGCGGAGGAGAGCACGCCCTTCGCGCACGATGAGGCGGAGGACGCAATGGCGGAGAGGCAGGTCGAGGCGGACGAGCGGGTCTGAGGTCGACGAGGAGACCTCGGTCGGAAGCTTAGAGGCGCATTGCGCGGTCTTGGGTAGACAGTACGTGCTCTGTTATTCGTTCAGTCGGTTCTTTCGGCTCGACCGAGAGAAGTCAACTTTCCGCTCTCCTCCTCGCCCCTCTCCCTCCTCCCGTTCGCCAGCTCCTTGCTTACTCACCCCCGGAGCAATGAGCACGCGCACCCGCTTACCGCGTCAGGCCACCCAGGCCGTCCAGTACACCTACGACGCGCCGGACGACTCCGCGGACGAGGTGGACGAGGTCGAGACTGATGAGGACGAGGAGGAGGCGTTGAGGGCGAGGAAGCGCAAGGGCGGTGCGTGACACGCTCTCTGGCTCCTCTTGTACCCCACCGACGCGTCCAGTCGCAGCCAACAAGCGCCGCAAGGTCGAGATCATTGAGAGCGACGAGGAGGACGAGGTCAGTGGGGAGGAGCTGCTGGACTCGGGCGATGAGGACGAAAAGCCCGCGGAGGACGACAAGGAGGTCGAGTACACCATCCCGAGGGTCGACTTCAGCAAGGCTCTCCCTTTCGAGCTCGTCGCCGAGGTGCGTCCTCCTCCCCCACATCCTTCACTCCCCTGCTGACCCGCTTTTTGTGCCCTCAGATCCTCTCCTACCTCGCCCCCTCGACGCTCTACCACCTCAGCACCCTCAGTCAGACGCTCCACTCGTTCTTCATCGGCCCGCACGCGCGCGCGACCTGGAGGAACGCGTTCAACGTCGAGGAGCTGCCCAAGTCGAACGGCGAGGAGGTCGACGGGCGCCGACTCGCCTCGCTTATGTTCGACCGGGAGTGCGAGGTACGCCCGAGGATCATCCCGCGCTGTCATTGCTGGAGACTGACCCTTCACCCTCCAACGGCTCTGTGGCGAGACTGGCGTCGACATGGGAGACCGCTACCTTCTGGTCCGCCTCTGCACCAACTGCCGCACCGCCAAGTAAGTACGGAATGTCATCCCTCGAGCTTCACCGCGACTGATCGACCTCTTCTACACCTCGTCTCAGCTGGGTCGCTGCCAAGGAGGTCGGCGCGGGCAAGAGCACCGACGAGTTTCATCCCGCTGTTGCCCAGTGCGCAATGTCCACCCCTCGTGCGTGCTTACTCCCTGTCTCGCCTTGACGAAAGCTGACGTTTTCCTCCCTGTAGTCCCTGCCAAGAACGCCCGCCACGGCCGCAACGACCAGTTCTACTTCCGCCCGGACCTCCTTCTCATGGATGAGGTGCTCGTCCACCTCCAGCTCGAGGACGACATCGCCGCAGCGAACCCGCTCGCCATCGCGACCGGACCAACCCTCGGCGAGGTGACCAAGAGCCTCAAGGCCGCGCGCCGTCTGCAGCGCTGGAACTGGGGCGGATACCGTGCACGTGCGAAGGTGTTGGAGGAGGACGTTGTCAAGAAGTACACGCCGCGGGTCAAGGAGTTTGTGCTGGAACGGATGGAGCTCCGGAAGGAGCGGCAGAAAGTGCGTTTTCTGGTTCGTCTTCCGCCGTATCAAGGCTTACTCAGAGCTACGCTGTCCCTCTACAGCTCGCCGACTGGATCTACGGCAAGAACAGCCGCCACTTTGCCTCGCTTGATGCCGCAGTCTACGATTTCCGCGAGCTCACCCGCAAGCTCCGCCGCGAAGGGTCAGCTCTCGCCGTTAACCTTGCCTTGTCACGCCCAATCACTGACATCTCCCTATGCCCACAGCCTCGAGGAGCGGATTGCGGCGGAGGGTGTGTTCGACCGTGACGAGTTCGTCTTACTTCCTCTCCTGCTGCACGTTCGATGCTCACACACTGTGTGAGCAGCCTTCACCGCACCTTCACGAGCGACCCGGTCGTGACGAAGTACGAGCCGCTTACCGAGGGCAGTGCGTCTCGAGTGTTCGCCCCCGTCTTGACCTCGTATTCGACCTGACATTCCTATGCGACGCAGTCTTCGAACAGATCAAGCAGCACCTCTACGCGGTCATCGGCAAGGACGTCGCTGCCGTCATCTTCGCCAGGCTGCGCAACAAGAGCCCGTCCAACGTGCTCAAGAAGCCCAAGTCGCGCTCCGAAGAAGGTTCGCTCGTTCGCTCGCCTCTGACTCGCACCCGTACTGATGCTCTTCTGCTCAGCCTGGACCTACATCCGGCCTGAGCTCGTCAAGCTCGTCAAGGCGCACCAGAAGCTGACCAAGGCCGCCAACGCCTCGAGGCTGGCCGAGAAAGTTCGCCAGCAGAAAGACCCTTTCTTCCTCGCCAGGTGGGAGAAGGCGAAGTTGATGCAGCCGAACGACGAGGCCCGCGCCTATCTCCCCCGCTATGGCGACTTTCTGGCGCTTCCGACCGTCCACGAGCTCTACTCGCTCGACAACTTCGGCACCCAGGGCAGCGAGGACGAAGCGGCAATGAAGACTTGGGGCGAGCGCTTCGACGACGTCGTCGAGGAGGTCAACGGCTACGTCCAGGACGTCGCCTTTCATGCGCTCAAGACGATTCTCGCTGCGACGACCTCGATGGACGAGGAAGAGCTCGACGAGCTCGACTGCGACGCGTTCACCTCGGACGAGTACGGCGACGCCTTCTTCAAGCGCCCTTCCTCCTGGGTCTGCTGCTCGTCCTGCGGCGGTCGCACCATTGGCCCTCTTCCCGACCTCCTCGACCACTGGCACAAGTCGCACCCGCTCAGCAAGGTCCGCGACCTCGACGCTCAGCCCGAGCCGACCATGCCCGTCGCCCTCTCGCTCGAAGTCGCGTGCGCCTTCAGCGCCGTACTCGAGATCGCGGGCGTCGACGCCGACGACGAAACGGTCACGGCGAAGCGGCTCACCGACGAGTTCGACGGGGAGAAGCTCGTCTGGGAGAATGTGCCCAAGCCGTCGAAGAAGACCCGTCACGACGACTGGCGCCGACTCGTGCGCTTTTCCTCCTCCATTCCTCTCCCGCAATCACGCTGACCTCCACCCTGTTCTTCCTCGGCCCTCCCTTCCTCCTCTTCTCTCGCCCTTGGTCCGGAACCCCCTGCTACGTCCCCGCTACCTCTTCCTTCTACTCGATCCATGCCCGCGCAGCTCCAACAAGTCGACGACGTGTCCCGCTCGCTCGCCGCGAGGGACGAGGTCATCCCCGTCCCTACCATCGCCCGCAAGGGCCTCAACAGCCGCGAGCGCTGGAGGGAGCAGCGCGACGCGATGCGCAAGAAGATGTGGGCGAGGTACAGGTAAGGAGAGGATGGAGAAAGGAGGACGAGGTGATTTGGCGAAGGAGCCGCTTGTAGCATGATCCGCTTGTTCCCGCTTGTTCTCTCGTCTCGCTTTTCGTGCATCGTACGAATTTTTTGCCTTTCTCTGCACACCCTGACGAGGCGAGAGGGAAGGAGAAGAAAACCAAGTTGCGTCGCGCCAGCCAGCGAGTCTGAGCTGGCTGGACTACTGCTCTCCTCCGCTAACGTCCTCACTTCCCGTCACTTGAGAGACTCTCCGCGCCTCGTGTGGCACGGATGGCACGGAGGATGGGGCTGTGGGACGGCGGGAGCGGCGCTTCGACCGCTGTGCTTGATGGGCGATTCGCGACGACGGAACGAGGTGTATGTCGCGGGTGGCGGGGAAGATCGCTCATGCCTAGCAGGGAGGAACGTTAGACGAGACCACGGACGGTATAGCGGGAAAGCAGAACAGACCGGCACGCCCTCCCATTCCTCCTCTTCGAAGGCGTTCCTCCCCTTGCCCCTCTTCCTCGGTCCCGCCTTCTCGCCGTACTTCTCGCCCGCCTCGGCCTCCATCGCCTCCTTCCGGCGGCGCTTCTCGCGGCGCTGGCGCAGCTTGCGGGTGATGCGGAAGAAGGCCAGGAGGCAGCAGACGACGAGGACGATGAAGGAGACGACGGTCGCGGCGGCGATGATGGTCGACGAGGAGCCGTGCGCTTCGGCGCTACGGAACGAAGGGGGTGAGCTGGAAGGGGTAGGGGCGAGGACGTGAACGAGGAGCGTACAGCGCAGCCTTTGTCTCCTCGGGTGATGCCTGGGTCGAGGTCGTCGTGGGCATGGTGATCGTGCTCATCGTGCTGCGACAGAAGCCCTCGGAGGCGTTGCGGGCGAAGTCGAACCGAGCCTCTGTCGATGGGAAGGAGGTGGGGTAGGAGAGGAGCGAACGCTCGAGAGGGAACGCTGGTGGTTCTGAGGCAATGTATGAATGTGTGTAGCGCGACTGGCTGTTGTCTCTGGTGCCCGGTGAAGCAGCAGCGGTGTTAGGTTGAGCGAGAGAGAGGTCGGCGAGGGTTGGCTCCGCTTCCGCTCCTCGCACTCGCCGATCAAAGTGTCGAGCAGCAGTAGCGACTACACTCAGTCCTACACAGTCACACCCGCCACTGCGCTCGACGACATGGCCTCCATCGAGCTCCACCCGCCCAACTCGTCTCATCCCGACTTTGCGCCGGAGCGCGTCCCATACGAGCAGCTGATGGGCCACTGGTTCGTGTGTGTATTATTTCTCTTCCTGTACCGGCCCATGAACTCTACTGACCCTTTTCACCCTTTCCACCCTTGCCCTCCTCGCCTTGGAACCTCTTCCGCCTTTTCATGCACTCCGGCTGAATCCCACTCTGCTGCGCGCCTCCTTACAGCGTTGCCTCGACCCTCCCGCTGTGGAAGAACAAGCGCGACGTTTCCATCACCTACTCGGCCATTCCAGGAGAACCAGCGACGACCTTTGACGACCTCGTGCAGTACCGCTCGTCATCCGCCAAACCCGACTCGAAGCCGAGCGAGGTCAAGGGCATCGACCGGCTAGAGACGGACGTCGAGGGCCATGGTGCGCGCTGGAAATGGTCAGTCCCGCTTCTCTTTCCTGTCTTCCAAGTCTTTTTCCGCCTCTTCGATGGTCCGGCTCATTACCTCCTCTCTGCAGGCGCGGAAAGGGTCTGCTGCGTATCGCCACTTCGCACTGGCAACTCCTCGGCTTCTCGCTCGGCAACTCGGGTGCCGACTGGGTCGTCACCTACTTTTCCTCGACCATGTTTACTCCAGCCGGTCTGGACATCTACGCCCGCGATCCGTCCGCTCTGACGGCTACGCATGTTGACGAGCTGGTTAAGAGACTCGAAGCACTGGGAGGCGAGATCGGTGACCTCGTGAAGGACGGCGGCATGTTCAGGGTGCCCCATTCTTCCTCAGCTTAGCTCTCCAGGCCCTTGCTCTATCTGTATGTAGCCTTGCTGTCGTTGTACAAGACGGATGTTCTCCCACTGGTCCTCGTTCGCGCAGCTTCGTCCACAGAACCGACGCTTCTCCACGTCCTTTCGCTCTCCTCCGACCGCTGGTTCCTGCCTTCGATCCAGAGAGGCCACACTTTGCTGAACGAGATATCATTACCGTCCGTCTAAGGCGAGAGACATGTCCGAAAAGTGCAACGTGTACAAGGAGATCATGCGACGAGAACAGGGAGGGAGACGAGACAAGGTGTCGACACAGGAAAGGGGAGCCTCATCGAAAGGGTAGTATAGACGCAGTACAACCCGGAGAGAGGAGATAGATATGAAGGAGGGAGACATATGTACTGGCGAGGCGGAAAGGCAAGGGAGATGCGATGCTCAAAGGGGGTATAGATCTGCATTGTCGTGTGATGGGTCAGCTGCGCCGCCTGAAGACTCGTAGCAGTCGGAGCGGACGCACCTAGGGGTGGGAAGAGGGGCGAAGGGAGTCGGGGCGGAGGAAGATGCTACTTGGGAGGTGCCCGTCCGGACAGCTTGCGGATCTTCTCGAGGATGTTCTCGATTCGGTACGGCTTGGTCGCCACGTCGTCGAACCCAGCGTCGAGGCAGGTCTGGAGTTGCTGCTCACGGGCATTGCCGGTGAGAGCGGAGATGGGCTGCAGGGGTTGAAGGGTCAGCGACGAGCAAGGAGGATGGTGAGGGAGGACGTACGTAGCGAACCGTGATCTCGCCCGACTTCTCCCTGGCGCGCTGCTTGACGATGGCCTCGAGACCGCTGCGAAGGGGAGAGTATCGTCAGCTACAGAACAAGCCGGGCGCGCCAGCTAGCCCGACGGGAGAAAGACGTTGCGGCTCACCCCATGACGGGCATTTCGATATCCATCAGAACGCATACATAGCGGGCATGGGGGCCGTCCTGGGCCGCCTTGTCGTCCTTCTCGAGAGCGTCGAGAGCTTCTTGGCCGTTGTTGGCAACGGTGACATCGTAGCCAGCGCTCTTGAGCTGGCGGAGCAGGACCTTCTGGTTGATGAGATTGTCTGGCGGCAAAGACGGGGATCAGTCTCGATTCGAGGACTGAAGGAGAGCAAGGCAGCTCACCTTCGACGACAAGCAGTCGCTGCGGGCCGCCCGCATCGACCGGCGACGGACTCTGGCTCATTCGCGTCGCCTTGGCCGCCTTGGTCGACTCGATCGTCGGCGAGCCCAGCGGGCGCTTCGCCAGGGCGGCCGGCTTGGTGTCATTTGCACTGGCCGAGGCAGACGGACGCTTGACGCGGGCGGTAGGCGCCATCGCGAGGGCCGGGATGGCGGGCTCGTTGACGGGGGAAGAAGAGGGACCTGCGCGCTGAGCCGGGATGGAGAAGGAGAAGATGCTGCCAACGCCGAGACGCGACTCGACTGCGCATTGAGAGAGCGTCAGTCGCCGTTGCCCCTTCGTCTGAGACGGGCCAAGGTAGAGAGGACGAGAAGAGGGAAGGTAGAACAAAAAGTAACGCACCCTCAATGAAGCCGGAGTGGAGCTCGATGAGCTTCTTCGAGACGTAGAGACCGAGTCCGGAACCGCCGTACTGCAAGCCGTCAACGCGTTAGGGGGAGACCCGGACCATCGAGGACGAAAGGGCAACGCACTTGGTCCGAGCGAGGGTTCGCCTGCGAGAAGCGGGCGAACAGCCGCTTAAGCTCCTCATCGCTGAGGCCACGACCAGAGTCCTCGACCTGCAACAGGATGCGAAGTCAGTCGACATTGGAGGAAAGGGAGAGGGAGGGGTGGGGAGAAGGAGGTGTGGGAGGAGGAGGAGGGGGAGGGGAGGGGGGTGGGGAAGGAGGAAGGGAGGAAGGAGTAGCGCACGGAGATGGCGATCCAGACAACGTCGTCCAGCTGTACCGGAGGCGGCTGCGAGACACGGAGGGCGTGTGGCCGAAGCGGTGGTTGCGACTTAAAAGCGTTGATGTGTACGACGATGCGACGTGTCGGAGCATCAGCGGTGTACTTGATCGCTGCGAGACGATCAAGGCGGTCAGTCAGACTCTTCGCGCCGTTTCTATCTTTCGGCCCATTCGTGGCGCTGGGGAAAGGCAAGAGGAGGAGCACGAACAGTTGGTGACGAAGTTGAGGAGGATCTGGTGAAGACGAGACGGGTCGGCCTTGACCCAATGCGCACGCAGCCGCTCGACGGACGAGTCGGCGTTGAGCTTGAGCGCGATGTGCTTCTGCGAGCATTCGCTGAGAGAGGAGGAAGAATGAGCTGAGGCGGAACAGAGGGAACAGGCAAGAAGGAGCTGGACGTACACCTCGAAGACCTTGAGAACCTCGCGCATGCGCGGGACGAGCTCGAACGGCACAGGGTTGATCGAGAGAAGGCCCATGTGGAGCTTGCTGACGTTGAGGATGTCGTCGGCGATGCGGCCCTGGTGTGCGGCGCAGAGCAGAATCGACTCGACGGCCTCGACATTCTCCTGCATCTCGTTGTACAGCGCATCGAGCTCGTCCTGGGACGGGATTCGGCCATCGCGTAGGTCGTCGAGCAGGTCGACGTACTTGTCCAGCGAGCCGGCGACGACCTCGGCGTTCTGCCAGACACCGGAAAGCGGATTGCGGAGCTCGTGCGAAGACATGTCGAGGAACATCTCTGCCGAATGAAAAAAACTCAGTCGTGGGAAGAGGAACACCGAGAGTGTGAAGCAAGGACGGACCAGTGTTGATGCGAGTCTGCTCGGCATCGGCCGCCCTCTGCTCGACCTCCTGGATGTGCTTGAGCTCGAGCTCCTTCTGCTTCGTGATGTCGGTAAGGGCACCGACGTAGCCGTCTGGCAGACCGACATCGACGGAAGCGCGAATCTCGAGCTGCGCCCAGCGGCCGTGCAGGAAGCGGAACTGGCGCTCCTCGGCCTCGGCTGCGCGGCCCTCCTTCGTCGCCATCTGCCACAAGCGCTCGACCTTCGGCCAGTCCTCGGGCACGACCATTTCGCGCCATTCCTCGAGCGGGCGGTTGAGCGGCGCGCCGGTGATCTCGTGCCATCGCGGGTTCTGCGGAACGAGGACGGGTTCAGTTCGGTAAGAAAGGATGGACTGCGAGGGAGCAGCTCACGGCGTAGACGATCTGGCCGGACGGCGAGATCTCGACGACACCGACGGGCGAGACGGTCGACAGCATCGAGTACCGTTCAGCGAGGGCGCGGTTGCGAGCCTCGGAGTCGATGAGGGCCCTCGTGCGCTCCTCGACCCGCTTCTCGAGCTCGACGCGCATGAGGCCGAGTTGGAGGTGCACCCGCACGCGGGCGACGAGCTCGCGGGCTTGGAACGGCTTCGTGCAGTAGTCGTCGCACCCGCCTTCAAGAGCTTCGGCGCGAGCTTCGGGTCCGGCGGCTGCGGAGACCATGATGACGGGGATCAGAGCAGTCGCCGGGTTGCGGCGGATGGCGGCGGTGAGCTCCATGCCGGACATCCACGGCATCATCGAATCCGAGACTACCAAGGAAGGAGGCTTCCGGTTGATGTAGTCGAGCGCCTCGCGTGGATCGCCGAACTGGACGACGGTGAACTGGCGCGAGAGAAGGCTGGCCATGTACTGCCGCAGGTCGCGCGAGTCGTCGACGATGACGATAGTGCGGTTCTTGAGGCTGAGGACGTCCGCGTTGCCGAGGTAGTCCTCGCCGCTACCGCTGCCGCTCGAGTTGCCGTGATCGCTGCTCGCGGTCGTGCTGGTGGACGAGCTCGAGCTCGAAAGCGGGAGGTTCTCGATCGCCTCCTCGAGGACGGCGTCGTCGCGCCAAGATGCCGCTTCGTCGACGACCGACAGATTGCGCGACTGGTACTGCGGGAAGTTGCCGACCTCCTCGGGGGTGTGGTCGATCTGCTCAATGGGGAGATGGGTGTGGCCGCGCTGGAGGAGAACCCGGAAAGTCGAGCCCTTGCCCGGCTCGGACTCGACCTCGAGCTGGCCGCCGATGAGCTTGACGAGCTCGAGAGTGAGCGCGAGACCGATGCCAGAGCCGTTGGCGATGCCCGAGCTGCAGTCGGAGGCGGTGGCAGGCGGGGACGACGGGTTGTAGTGGGCAGGTGGAAGGAGGGTAAGCGGAAGAAGGTCGAGCGGAAGGAGTGATAGGTGGAAGAGGGGGAGGGCGGAAGGAGGGGTGGGCGGAAGGAGGGGAGGGCGGAAGGAGGGGAGGGCGGAAGAAGGGGGAGATGAAAGCAGGGTAAGCTGGAGAAGGCTAGAGGGGAGACAGAAGATAAGGGAAGAGGCGTACTTGGCAGAGACGCGGTGGAACCGGTCGAAGATCTTGCCCAGCTCGGCTTGCGGAATGCCGATACCTGTTCAGGAGGAGGGATCATCAACGTCGAGCGGACATAGAGAAGGTTTAATGCGAAAAGACGCACCCGTGTCGGAAACGGACAAGACAGCCTGGCCCCGCGTCGACTTCAGCGACACGGTGATCCGGCCACGCAAGCAGTACTTGACGGCGTTGCCGATGAGGTTGAAGCAGATTTTCTCCCAAATCTCGGGCGAGAGGTAGATCGGCAGGCAGTCGGGCGGATCCGAGTCGCACTCGACGACGTATTCGATCTTGGCCCGCTCGACGGCGTCGCGGAAGAGCAGGGCGATGTCGTTGGTGAGCGGTCCCTGCGGGAGAGCAACGGCGTCAGTCGAGAGGAGCGAGAGGAGACAAGAATGAAAGCGTACAATCTGCACCGGTCGGTACTTGAACTGCAGCCTCCCGTTCTCGATACTGCTGAAGTCGAGCAGCTTGTTGACCATGGTGAGAAGACGGTTGGCATGGCGGTTGACGAGGACGAGCTTGTCGCGCGTAGTCCGGTCGAGCTTGTCCTTGTCCGGGCCGGTGAGCAAATCCTCGAGCGGACCGAGAATGAGTGTCAAGGGCGTGCGAAGCTCGTGCGAGCAGGACTAGATAGAAGGAGCGTGTTAGGCCAGGTATCGGAAGGGTTGAGAGAGAACGGACCGAGAAGAAGTTGCTCTTCGCGCGGTCCAGTTTGACGAGCTCGTCGGCGCGCTGGCGGTCTTGCTCGGCCGCCTACGAGTGGTAGACGGGGTCAACGAGAAGCAGCGAAAGAAAGGAAAGAAAAGCGAGACGTACGACGACGGAGAAGAAGCCGATGCCGGTATGGCGGGCGACGAGGTTGAAGAAAGTCTCCATGAGGTGGTCTGCGCAGGCGTATCCAGCGTCAGCAGTGTCTCGAGGCGAGGTCATAGGAGCGAGACGCACCGTAGCGGTTCATCGCATTCACGCCCAGCACCAACACCGCGCTCGGCACCGACTGTCCGGCCTCGACCATGACGGGGATGACGACCGCCTGCCTCGGGGGCACGCTCCAGCCCTTGCCGCGCTCGAGCGTCTCGGCCCACGCGCCGAGGTCCTCGACGACGACCGGGTCGCGCTTGTGGCACGCCTCCTCGAACGGCCAGCTCCAGCTCGGCGCGGCGCGCGACCCGCTCGAGGCGCTCCCAAAGCGCACCGAGGCGGTCGAGGATGACGTGCAGGAGCTGGTGGCGGGCGAGCCGGCCGAGGCGCCGAGAGGGGAGAGGGAGCCTTCTGCGAGCCGCTCGCGGAAGTCCATGGCCGTTGCGCTGCTGCCCGTCCCGGTCGACGTCGACGCGGACGAGGACGACTGGCGCGACATGGCGGGAGTAATGTCGACAAGGGCCTCTTGAATCAGGAAGGGGTGACCTTGGGGGATGCCATGCGAGCCTCGGCAGGTGAGCTTGATCGAGGTGCGGGTCGAGCGGTCGAAGCCGAGGCGGACTTCCTTCCTCGTCGGCTTGAGCGCCACTTCCTCGACAGTGTAGAGCAGGCAGAAGGGCAGGTCGTACGGGTTCGTCGCCAGCGACTTGAGCGCCGTTTCGGAAAAGTCCTCGACCGTGCGGGCCAGACTAGTCATCTGGACCAGGTCGCGGATGGTCGCGAGGCGGCGAGCAGCGATGACAGTAGCGGACGACTCGATCGAGAGGTTGAGGATGCCGAGGACCTTGCCTTCGTCGTTGTAGAACGGGGCGTACGAGAAGGTGTGGTAGGTCTCCTCGGTGAAGCCGCGACGCTCCATGGCTGCGGGAGGGACGGGTTAGTGGGGCCGTCCGGAGGCTGAAGTTCGCGCAGTTGGCGGAGCAAAAGGAGAGGAAGG
The DNA here is from genome assembly GCA_029873605.1 of Rhodosporidiobolus sp. SP3-3/4. Lineage (NCBI taxonomy): Eukaryota > Fungi > Basidiomycota > Microbotryomycetes > Sporidiobolales > Sporidiobolaceae > Rhodosporidiobolus > Rhodosporidiobolus sp. SP3-3/4. The sequence continues at coordinate 11,751 of JAQJIZ010000107.1, read as the reverse complement.
GAAAAAAAAGGATGGAGAAAGGCGGAAAGACGGCGGGGGACACTGGGCCTTCCCCAAACGCCTCCAAGCGCCTCACACGACTCGAGGAGAGGAGACTGACCGAGGTAATGGTCCTTGAAGAAGCACGTCTCGCCGGCCAGGGTCCGCTTCGCGACCGCGTTGAGCCCGTCCCAGATCTCGGCCCAGCCGATGCGGGCCGGCTGGCCGAGGAGTGTCGGGTGCTTGTTACCGGCCGTCTCGATGTACTGTATGAGGGAGGGGAACCAGCAAGACGAATGGGCGTGTGTAGGATGGACGAGTCGAAGCGGATGACAGGGGCGAGCGGGGGTCAGGAAGGAAGGGACGCACGAGGTCGTTGTAGATGATGCACATGTCCTCGCCCCAGAGAATGCACTCGCGAAAGGGAGAGGCGAGAATCGAGGTGACCATTGTCTTGAGCTCGCGCGGCCAGGAGGAAATCGGACCGATCGGAGCTGTGCGCGTCCCGCAAAGTCAGTCATCTCCCTTTCTGAACAGGATGAAAAAGAGAGAGGAGGAGGGAAGAACGCACTCTTGCTCCAGTCGTACTCGCGGATCATCTTCCCCATCTGGCTGTTCCCGAGGGCCTTGAGGTACGGGTCCGCGACCTCGTCCGCGCTCGTGAGCTCCTTCGGCAGGCTCGGCAGCAGCGCGCTCGCCTGCGCCGTCGGGCTCGTGTACGCGCTGAACGCGTCGGCGGTCGCCTGCGCCGGGGCGGACGGCGGGGCGGGCCCGGCGAGGCCGGAAGCGATCGAGGTGCTCGAGGTCGAGGGGGTGAGGGACGGGCCGCCGGACGTGGTGGAGGAAGTGGAGCGCCAGGAGGAAGAGCGGACGGGGAGGCGGTTCGGGAGCCACGAGGTCGAAGGGGCGGGAGGAGTGGGAGGGTTGGCGGTGAGGACGACAAAGCCGGTCGGCGGGTGCGCGCCCGGAGGGACGGGCACGACCGTGATGCTGATGAACGTGTTATCGATGCGGCAGACGTTCGGGACAGACTGGTCCCGCGACTGCTGGGCCGCGGCGGCGGAAGGGTGCGAGGCGAGGAAGGAGTCGTGCCGGGAATGGTGGGAGTGCTGAAGAGAGAAGGCGGAAGACCAGCGGAAGCCCGAGTCGGAGGGACCGGGGGTGGCAGTTGGAGAAATTGAGCTAGGCGAGTCGTAGGGCGCGGTCGAGGACGATGCGACCGAACAGAAGCCCGCGACCACGTCGCTCTCCTCGATGCAGTCGAGAACGAACCCGAGAAGGGTGGTCTGCTCCTCGGCGGTCAGGAACTGGTACGCGGTCTGCCACGGCTCCTCCTCGACGAGGCTGCCCAAGCCGCTCTCGTCGTCCGTGTCCATCCCGTGCTCCTCCTCCTCGACGCTCTCGAGCGGCGAGCTGCCCCTCGACCCGCCCCTTGCGCTGCCGAAGCTGTCCCCGCGTGCGGGACCGGGCGGCGCGCTGCCCATCAAGACGTCCTCCTCCTGCCCCTTGCGCTGGCGGACGAGCGCGCGCGCGGCCGCGACCGGGTTGTGCGGGAAGGACGCGCGCGGCGCGGCCGAGTTGCGCCGCGTGCCCGTCTCGAGGCAGCGCCAGGCCTCGTTGCGGTAGACGGGCTTGAGGGCGCGCATCATCCGCTCGACCGCGTCGCCGCCCTCCTCGTCGTCGTCCTCGTCCTGGAAGAGTGGGGTTGACGGGGTGACGGCTTCGGCGTCGCGCTCCTCGTCGGGCGTAAGCGTGTTGCTTGAGGAGGCCGAGGAAGAAGCGGGCGAAGGAATGGGGGCGGCGCCGGAGGACGACTCGGAAACGAGGGAGAAGTAGTCGCCCCCGTTGGCGACGTTGGTCTCGGTGATCCCAGAGGGCGTCTTGACGTGCAGCTCCTCGATGCTGCCGAGCAAGGTCGTGGGATCGCTAGCGGCCGCCGCTGCCGCTCCACCTCGCTCCGCGCCCGCCCCACTTGCGCTCCTGCTCCGGTTCTGATTCGAGTGCGAGGCGGTGTAGGGTGCGGTCCCTGTCCAGAGAGGGGTGCGGAGAGGCGAGAGGGTCTGGCGGTGCTTGAGGGCGTCGAGGAGAGGCGAGAGAGGGAGGACGAGGGAAGGAGATGGGCTGGCGACAAGGAACGAGAGCAGAGGCGTCTGTGCGAGTGCCGGAGCAGGTTGCGGAGGGTGGTCTGGCGGGGCTACCATCCTCACTGGCCCCGATCGGCGGTGAGCAAGTCGAGGACGACGGCGCGAGAGAGATGGACGAGGGGACGAGGACGGGGTGGAGTGGCGCCGAGGCAAGGGCAGCTGCTCCGGCGGGGTGTAGTGAGCGTGCTGTGCGCCCTCGGCACTCGTGCGCTGCAAGCAGAGCGAGCTGGGAGGAGCAGAAGCCTGTTCTTGCTGTTCGCTGGCCGACCCGCGCTTCCTCCGCTTCCCTTCTCTCCCCTCCCGCCTTGCTTTTCCTGCTGTCCTACGCCCCGCACTTTATCAAGCAGCTCCGCCACACGCTCTCGCTCGCCGGCTCCCACCGCCGCTCGTCCGCTTGCGATCCATCCGACGCGTTTCGATCACTCCGGGCTTCAAGCCGGTACGGACACCCAGCAGCATCGACGGCGAACGGGCGCGCAGCAGCGCACAAAGGGCGCGGGAGATGCGAGGGAACGGTGTTGCAGGACATGGGGAACAAGCGTGAGGGACAACAACAGGCGACAGTGCGGGTACGGTACGGCAGACGGCAACGGCGGTGGACGGCGAGAGAACGACTCCAACTGGACAGCGATGCGCGCGCGCGAGAGAGAGAGATGTGGAGGGGTGAGAGAGCTGGGGAAGTGAGAAGGTAAAGGGCGGCGGGATAGGTGAGGAAAAGTGGGCGGAGGAGGGTCTCCTTCAGTCGAGTTGAGCGTCCTTCGGGCCCTCGGCGTCGTAGCGCTCGCCAACGAAGGTAGGGAAGCGCGGAACGCCCTTCTTGGTAACCTCGAAGAAGCGGTATGTGATGATCGAGCCGATCTGCGAGAGGGTGAGAGAACGGAGGCGAGGACAGAAGGGTAAATCGCGCATCAGTAGCGATCCCAAGGCGGCCATCGAAAGAGATACGAGGTCGGCGTGACGGGTGGTACACGGTGAGGCTGTCTCACGGCAGTCGAAGGAAAGGAAGGCGAAGAAAAAAGCCAAACGCGCCGCCGGCGGCCTCTCCCTCCGCTCATCCGTCAGCCCGCTCCCGATGCTGAACCTCGTCCCGCATGCCATCTCGCACACGAGCGCGCCGCACATGTCGGTGTACTTGCCCTTGCCCGGCTCGTAGCCGACCACGACCGCCTCGGCGTCGTGGAACGTCTTGACCTTGAGCAGCGTCGTCGAGCGCTTGTGGATGTAAGGGGACTGGGGTTGGCGGAGCATGAGGCTGCGGAGTGGACGGTTGAGCGACAGGTTCAGAGCCGTCGAAGTCGAGGACCTGACAGGGGTGGGGCGACGAAAGGAAAACTGGCAACTCACCCTTCGCCACCCTCCCGCTGCACCTCCTCCAGCCTCCTCCCGAGGTGCTCCCTCCCCTCGCACCTCTCCTGCTGCACGACCCTGACCAACCCGTCCCCCTCCTGGGACTCGGACGCCGCAGGCATGTCGAGCGGATTGAGCGCCGCGGCAGAGGGCGAGGTGGCCGTCTCGCGCGGAGTGGCAGGGAAGAGATCCTCGAGGGCGCGCTGGCGCGCTTCAAAGGGCGAGTCGCCCATGGATGGGATGTCGAAGACCTGTAGAGAGAGGAGGAACAGGTGAGCCGGGTTCAGGATAGCCGACCCTGCGCGCCGGAAGAGGCCACCGAGCGAGAGGGGCGCAAGCAAGACAGCGAGCTCACCATGTACCTCAACTCGCTCCACCTCGGCGAATTGCCGCTCCTCGCAATCCCACTGGCCTCGTCGAAGCGGTTGCGGCCGAGGAAGAGCTCGCCGTCGAGGGTCGTGCCGCGGGGCAGTTCTGTACGAGTCCGTACCCTCGCGTACATCTCAACAAGTGGACAAGACGAGAAGGGGAAGATGGGGAACGAAGACGCACGGTTGAGGAAGGAAGAGGGCGCGGACCAGGCCTTGCCGGTGCGAGACCAGAGGGTGGACTGGCCGTCCCAGTAGGCGCGGACGCCGTCAACTAAGTGGGCAAAAGAGCTCAGCAAGAGAGAAGAGGAGAAAGTAAACCCAACTTACGCTTCTCGCTGATCCACCACCCCGTCGGGTCCTTCTTCTCCGTCCACTTCTGCGCCAGCAGCAGCGCCACCCCGCCTGTCTCTTTTTGCCCCTCGCCCTCCACCACGCTCTCCTCCGGGTCCGTCACCTTGCCCGCCGGCGTCGCCACCTCTTCTCCCTCGTCCTCCTCGCCCGCAGCGACCTCCTCCTTTCTCGCCCGCTTCGTCTTCGTGCTCTTGCCCGGAGCAGCGACAGGACGCTTCTTCGCGCTCTGGGTAGCGTAGGTGCGCTGCGAGCCGGAGAGAAGCGGCGCGGCGGAGGTGACGGACCTTTTCTTGCGAGGCTTGCCCTTCTTGCTGCCGGGGCGGCCAGAGGTGCCGGTACGAGCGTCTTCATGGCTTTGATGAAGAAGAGAGTCAGTCTGCGTCGTGATTCCGTATCGAGGCGGCGGCTCGTCCGGGTCCAGCTCGCCTCGAGTGAAAGGAAGGGAGATACGCCGACTCACTCGTCGCCGAGGACCTGCCTGAGGTGCTTGCACGACCTCGCGTCGACGGGGTTCTTCTGAAATGCCCAGGCGGGGCAGTCGCACGAGTACGAGTTGTCGGAGAGGCTGTTGCGGGTCGAGCGGCAAGTGGGGCGGCAGGGGAAGGAGGGTCAGCTTGTGGCCCCGTGGAGGGAGAGCTCGACAGGACGGACCGGACGAGGTGGTAGGTCTTTGCAGGGTCGCTGAGGCTGGTGACCTTGTGCCCTGGCTCGCCGTAGTCGAGCTGGACCTTGGGCGGTGGCAGCTTCATCGCGTCCGTGCCGGCGAGGTCGAACGAGAGGTCCATGTTGTGGGCGATGGCAGGGATGTTGCTGAAGATGGCAGGGACGTCGGACGGGAGCTTGCGAGCGGTGTAGGGCCTGGAGGGTCGAGGTGGAGGGGAGGGGAGGAGCGAGGGTGAGCAGCACAGGGTCGAGAGGGGTGGTGGTAGGTGTGCGGGTGTCTGGAAGCGCAAGACCAGGCACGTATGCCTCCACAGGGAGCGCGAGCTGAACAGGGAAGCCATGGAGAGAAGGAGGAAGAGAGCGAAGCGCACGACGACGACGACGACGATGACAGGGAGGCTCGAGCGGGTTAGCTGGAGGGTACAGAGAGTCGGGAGGAGCTCGAGAGCAGCCGTTAGAGCCGTACGAATGCAAGCAAGGGGCGTAAGCGGTCCAAGTCGCTGAAGGGGCTTCGTCGCCGGCTGGTCGGGAACGAGAAGGCCGCCGTCGCTTCTCCTGCTCCCTCTTCCTGCCCAGTCAAGTGCACACCCAGTGAGTCCGTCTCGTCCAGTCCATCCGCTCGTCTCTCGCTTCTCGTCAACCCAGCGAGAGGGCGAGGGCGGGCCATCTCCATCTCGCGCTCCGTAACTCCAGTGCGCTCGTTGGGCGGAGGTACGCCCCACAGAGTTCTGGCCCTCGCCTTGCCCGCCTCAACCGGGCCACCTCGAAGCGCCGAAAGCTGTCGCAGGGGACTCCGAGCCTCGACACCAGGCGAGGGAAGCGCTCATCGCCTCCGAGTCGGGCACTGCGAGACGACCTACCAGCACGCTTCTGCTTCTTTCTCCTTCCTGCTTGAACAGCTTCACTGCCTTCAGAACACCCCGTGCTGACCCATGTCGTCCTCGCCCGCCGCGATCCCAGCCTCGTCCTCTTCCCCCTCCTCGGCTTCTTCCTCGTCCGCATCCGAGTCGCCCTCCTCGACGCCGGCTTCTTCGGCTCCTTCCTCCCCGCCTTCGTCCTCGTCGCCCTTCTCCTCTTGTCCTTCTGCCATCCCGCAACGACCACCGCAGTACCCTTCCTTCGACCCGACCACCCTGCCCCACTCGCTCGCCGAAGCCATGGCTCCCGTCCCCGCTCTCCCGTCCACCTACTCGCGCATCACCCTCCGCGAGCGGCCTCGCGCGAATGTCAACCCCGACCTGACGCCCGGCGGAGGAGGGACGTTCCAGCTCGAAAAGGGCGTCAAGATGTGGGAGAGGGAGCAGGTCAAGGACGGCCAGGCGATCGTCCGGATCGAGTGGTGCAGCATCGACCCGGCCATGCGTGGTACGTACCTCTCTCGTCATCTTAGAAGAGCGAGAAGAAGAAGAAGCTGACGAAAAGCGACTTGTTCAGGCTGGCTCAACCCGACCCGCTCCTACGTTCCTCCCGTCGAACTCGGCGCCCCCATGCGTGCCGGGGTCGTCGGGCGCATCGCCTACCTCCCCCCTTCGTCCTCGTCTTGCAGCCACGCTTCCTCTTCCTCTCGACCGCCCACCACCGAAAACGGCAACGAGAAGTCGGCGCCGCTGGTCGAGGCCGAGCCGCTCAAGGTGGGCGACTGGGTTGAGGCTGTAGCGAGCTGGAGCGAGTACGCCAAGGTTCCCGTGAAGGAGCTGAAGAAGATTCGGTACGCTTCCGTCTTTTGCCTTCTCCTGCTCGACCGAAACTCACCACCTCCCTCGTCCTTTCCCAGCGTCGACGATGTCATCCAGCCCACGTACTACCTGGGCGCGCTGGGCATGACGGGCCAGACGGCCTACTGGGGCCTGCACGACGTCGCGGCGATCAAGCCGGGCGAGACCGTCGTCGTCTCGGGCGCCGCGGGCGCGGTCGGCTCGCTCGCGTGCCAGCTCGCCAAGCTGCACGGCTGCAAGGTCGTCGCCATCGCCGGCGGGGCGCAGAAGTGCCGCTGGCTCAAGGACGAGCTCGGGGTCGACGACGTGATCGACTACAAGCAGGATTGGAAGGAGTTTGTGAAGGAGTTCAAGGACAAGGTTGGGTACTTGGACGCGTACTGTAAGTCTCCAGTCTTCGTTGACCCGCCGCCGCACCCGCGGGTCATAATCACTCACTCTCTCCTCTCCCCCCTCTCTCCCCTTCCCTCCCACAGTCGACAACGTCGGCGGCGCCGTGCTCGATCTCGCCTTCACGCGCCTGAAGAAGGGTGCTCGCATTGCTCGTCCGTCCTTTTTCCCTTCTCGGCCTTCCCAATGACCCGACTAACCTCGTCGTCCCCCGTCCACAGTCTGCGGCGCCATCTCGTACGCTGTCTTTCTTTCAGCCACGAGCCTGCGGAACTAATCTTTGCCCTCTCGTAGCGCTTACAACGACCCCTCTCCGAAAGGCCTCCAAGCCTACCTCAACCTCATCTCGCAGCGCGCAAAGCTCGAAGGGTACGTCGAGGTTGACAGCATCTTCCTCCCTTACCTACACTACCTAGAAAAGGAGCTGATGATCTTCTCCTCGTGTTTCGTGCAGCTTCATCGTCTTCGACTACCAGTCTCGCTTCCACGAGGCCGAGGGTCCGTTCTCCCCCTTTCTTCCTTCACCCCCCGACCTCCTTCCCCCCAGGACCCTCCTCACGCATCGCTTCTCGCAGACGTTCTCTCCTCCCTGATCCGCTCTCGCAAGCTCAAGCTCCGCGAGACGCGCCTCGCCGGCCTCGAGCGCGCGCCCGAGGCGCTCGTCGCGCTCTTCGAGGGCAAGAACACAGGCAAGATGCTCGTCAAGATTGGGGAGGAGGGTGCGAGGCTTTGAGCGCCTGCGCATCGATCTGAAGGAGGAGGAAGCGCTTGTCTGTCTGTTTGTAGCGTCTGTCCGAGTAGTGCCGTGCTGTGCATCGCAGTGATCCTTTTGGCAACCGCAGAGTCTCTCGCTCGCGCGAAGTGAGAACGAGGAAAAGCGACTTGGTTTCAAGCGGAGAACAAAACTCGGGGAAAAGCATGCGGCGCCTCCTTCGTCTCCTCAAGCGTGTCAAGCGGATCCTCCCTCGCCCTCCTCGTGCTCACCAGCCGTAGAAGTAGGCGTAGTTGAACGGGCGGTACGTGTACTTCTTGACCTCGACGATCGGGGCCGCGAGCGGAATGTCCTTCTTGTCGAAGTCGAGGGCGGTGCGGCGGACCCTTTCGAGCTGCGGTGGACGGTGAAAAGGAGTGGAGCGTCAACGAGGCTCGTCCTCTTGAGGGAGAAGGCGCGAAAAGAGGGAACATGAGACGCACTAGCTCCTGCCAGCTGCTCTTGCCCGGCCTGTGGTTCGGCGCGTTCTCCCAGAGCAAGACTCGGCCCTGCATCGCCTTGTCGACGTCTTGAGGAGTGAGCTTCTCGTCTTCCGGGTCGATTTGGAGGACGTCGAGGATGGCCGACCAGGCGCAGGCGACTTCGAGCGGGAGGTCGATCGGCATCTCTGCCCTCTGGCGGCGACGCCACGAGTAGACCGTGTCGTGGTGGTCGTGCTGCATCACGCTGTCGAGCGGACCGAGCCTGCCGCATCCGCTGCAGCACACCCAGGACGAGGGCTGGCGGAAAAAGGCATCGTCGTAGACAGGCGCGTCCTCGTCAGCCTCGTCGTCCTGCTCGCTCTTCGAGAGTAGTGCAGAGTGGTTGAGCGCCTCGATCTCGTCCTCCTCCATCTCGGTCGTCGCGGCGAGGATGAGCTTGAGGGCGTGAAGGCGAGCATCGAGGGCAAACTCGCTGGCCTCGGCGAGAATCGACTTGGTGTACTTCTTGAACGTCTTCTTGTCCGTGCCCGCCTTCGCCTGGTTGACGCCGACCTTGTGCTTGACGCGAAGGTTCGTGACGGCGGGGAGCGTACGGAGAAAGCCGTACGAGGGGAGGAGGTCCCCGTTGTTCTTGATGGCATCGGCCTTGAGCTTCTTCAGACGGCCGCGGAGGAATTCGTCCTGGTTGACTTGCTCCACGATCGAGAGCTGTGGCTCCTGCTTGGGCTTGTCCTTCTTCGGCTTCTCCTTGAGCTTCTTCTCGACCTTGACGGGCTTGTCGCACTCCTCCTGGTGACGAGCCTTGACGACCTTCCTGAGCTCGGGTAGGATGTACTTCCAGGCTGTGTAATACAACAAGTTCTCAACTTGCGCGGGTACGAGGAAGAAGAGAGAGGCGCACCTTGCTTCGAGACGGACTGCGGCTTCTTAGGAACGCGAGGGCGGCCACTTCCGTCGTCGTCCGAATCGTCGTCACGCTTCTTGCTGCGATTGTAGATGACTTCGGCGTTGAGCTTGCCGAGAAGACGGTAGAGCGGGGTCTTCATGTTCTCCCAGGCTGCGAGCGAAAAGGGCTTAGCAGCTCGCAGGAAAAAGATGACAGCAGGACACGCACTCTCATCGGTGACGACACTGCATTCCTTGATCAGCGGGTGGTCGTACCATTCGGCCTTGCGGAAGCTGCAGCGAGTTACGGTGGTGAGTGGTGTCCGATACTGGTAAGGGAACGGGAAAGACCCACTGCCCCTTCTTGAAGACGCCGTCGTCGAGAACGTACTGCTCGATCCTGATGGAGGGGCCCGTTAGGTGAGGCGAATGAGATTCCGAGGGGGGAGAACCCACTTGCTGCGAGTGGTGAAGTTTGTCGCCCAGGTCGACCGCTCCGCAGCCTTGAACTCCGAGTCGCGGACGTTGCGGAGGTGGCGGCCATGCTGAGTGAGCCAGGAAGCGACCTGCGGTAACCCGATTGTCGGCCAGGCGGGAAAAGGACAAGAGACGAGAACACCACGTACCTCCTTGCGCTCTTCGATCAGCTCACGGCGCTCCTCGACGAACGCCTTGACCTTCGGCGACCAGGTCTCGATCAGCTCGTCCTCGACCTCCTGGCCGGTCTTGGTGTCGTTGCGACGGCGACGGCCGCCTTTCTTGAGGCGCCTCGCCTTCGAGATGCTTTTGTGAGCCGAACGGGCGTCGGGACCGTTGTCGTCGACTTTGCTGCCCTGCTCAAAGTCGTCGAGGAGCTGTAACTCCTCGAGCTCCTCGTGCACGGCTTGAAGATCACGGAGGCAGGCGAAGTCGCGTGTCGAGCGGGGCCAATGTGCGTCCTGGGGAGGGTCTGTGTGAGGAATTGACGAAGGGAGCGACGATCAGGAAGGGTACACGAGCGGAGAAAGGAGCGTTTCCGAACGCACAGGTGGTCGTGAAGACGCATTGAAGGGTCGCCGGGTGGAACTCGTCGTACTTCTTGCCCGGGCCGACGTCGCAGAGCTTGACCCAGCTGGACAGAGGCAAGGTACGCAGGTCAGCGACGCCTTCGAAAAGGAGAGGTGAAACGTAAAACGTACTTGGCATGGCGGCACTCGGTACAAGCGCGCAGGGCGAGGTACGGGTCAGGAGCGACGACTTCGCCACCGGTGCAGAACTAAACCATGGAGGCGTGAGTCTCACATCCAGCAGAGAGGCGTGAAGATGACGCACTTCGCACTTCTTGTCGAAAAGCAGGGCGCAAAGTCTGGTCGGCTTGACCTCCTCCTCACCCTCTTTCGGCAGCTCTTCAAGGTCAAGCGCCTTAAGCCAAAGTGACCTGGTCGACTTGTGGGTGAGGAGGGTGTAGAGCGTCTTGCTGAGTGTGCTGAGAGCGAAGAGAGAGGACGGGCCCAGGTAGGAGAGGATCTGACGAAGAGGCGAAGAGGTCAGCGAAGGCGGAAGAGGGGGAGGAGAAAGAGCTCGACGCACCTCGTTGATGAGCTCGACCGGCAGTTTCGTGCTGAAGTCGACCCTCGGGATGTCGTGCAGGTCCTCGTCCTCGCCCTTGCCGGCGTCGTTGACCTCCTCGTCCTCCTCGTCGCTCTCGATGACCTCGACCTTGCGGCGCTTGTTGGCTGAGGCTGGACGCGTCAGTGTGGTACAAGAGGAGGCAGAGAGCGTGTCACGCACCGCCCTTGCGCTTTCTCGCCCTCAAGGCCTCCTCCTCGTCCTCATCAGTCTCGACCTCGTCCACCTCGTCCGCGGAGTCGTCCGGCGCATCGTAGGTGTACTGGACGGCCTGGGTAGCCTGGCGCGGCAAACGGGTGCGCGTGCTCATTGCTCCAGAAGGTGGGTGAGCCGGAAGCGGGTGAAGGTGAGGAGCCAGAGGGGCGAGGAGGAGAGGCGGGAGTTGACCTCTCGAGTTGGAACAAGAAACGGAAAGCAAGCGCTCGAGTCGCTCCCAAAGCCATGCCAAGCGCGCCGAAATTGCAGCTATGGCGATGTGAGGCCGCTGCCTACCTTTTTTCTCCTCCGAAGAGCGCCTCGACAATCGCCTCAACCGCCTTGGCCGGCTCGACACCCTTCTGCAGCATTTGCTGGAACTGATGCGGAATGACTTGGAGGACCGAGGGACACGAAGAAGTTGGCGGAGGGGAGGAGGCGGAGAGGGAAAGCGATGGAGCGAGCGGGCGGGCGAGGCGGAGGGCAGTAGGACCGATCGAAGGCGTGAGGGCGTAGGAGAGCGTCAAGGACGGCGAAGATATGCACGGACGGAGGCGTCAATGAGGAGAAACCGAAGCGGATCTGAAGGAGAAAACGCACGCAGATCCCCCAAAGACCAAACTGGTCGCCTTCGCCAGCTGCGCATCTTCAGCCGATGACTGTGCGAGTTCGGGAAAATAGCGAGCGAGAGCTTGGAAGAGCGCCATCCGCGCGGATGCGAGCAGGGCGTACTGCCGCAAGAGGGCGAAGAAGGCTGGAGGGTGAGGGTGCTTGTCGAGACGAAGGCTGCGAGATGGGATGAGAGTCAGTTCGGCATGATCAAGAGCGGAGTGAGGGTCATGCGCACCTTTTCAGGCCCTGCTGCAGCTCTGTTCCGCCGCCTGTGACCTCGCAGTCCATCTTTTCGAC
>JAQJIZ010000106.1:0-43237 GCA_029873605.1 Rhodosporidiobolus sp. SP3-3/4 | reverse complement strand
CCGAGACTGACGAAGGGGATGCTCGTGCCGTATCTCGTTACAGGCTCTCCCCTCTCCGCTTCACCACCGTACACCTTTCCCGCTCCGACCTCGACCTCGCCTCTGTCGACGTTTCTTCCTCGACCGGAGACTTCAATATGGCCTCCCTTGCCAAGGCGGTCGACAAGTCTGAGGTGAACAGGGTGGCGGTCGATGCGTGGGAGGCAAAGGCACAAGGTGCGTTCGAAATGCCTCTTCCGCCTAGCATCCTCGCCGTGCCTTTCCTGCACTGACGCTGCGAATCTCAACTGCGCAGATCGCCGCTCTACTCTCGTCTTCGCTGTCAACATCGCGCACGTCATCTCGCTCGCCAACGAGGTCCGTCCAGCTCTTTCTCCTTCACCTTCCCCCGACTGACCTTGCCCACCTTGGCAGTTTCGCTCTCGAGGTATCGACGCCCGCTTCGTGTACGAGGCCACGAAGCAGAAGGAGCGCGAGGAGCTATACCGCCAGTTTAGGGAGGGCGAGTTCCCGTACGTCGTCTCGAACCTGCTCTCAGCGTTAGCTCACAGCACACCTCACAGCGTGCTCGTCAACTGCTCAATTTTGACCGAAGGAGGTACGATTTCACTCTTTTCCTCCGTTTCCACCTCTTCGGCTTTGGCACTGCTCGTACTCGCTCTTCGTACCTACTGATCGTGTTTCGCCTCACTACAGTGGACATGCCCTTCGTCGACTGCATCCTCCTCGCACGCCCAACGCGCTCGCAGAACCTCTTCCTCCAAATGCTCGGTCGCGGGCTGCGCCGCTCGCCCAACACGGGCAAGGAGGACTGCCTTCTCGTTGACCTCGTTGGGAGCTCCGAGGACGGTGCTGGACTCGCGTGCGTGCCGACGCTGTTTGGGCTGGATCCGGGGGAGAAGATCGACGGTGAGTCCGACCTCCTTCCTCCTGTCGGTGAGCAGGACTGACCTTTCCTTCTTCGCGCAGACGACACCACCTCGACCCTCCGCGAACGCTCCCTCGAGCGCGCGCTCTCCCAGCCCCCCTCTCCCTCTCCCGACGCATCCGCCTCACCCGAGCTGCATCCGATCCGCGCCCTCTCCCCCAACTCGTTCAACAAGCGCCACAACTTCCACTACCGCGACTACGAGACCGCGTTCGACCTCGTGCAGCAGGACGCGCGGTCCGGCATGCGGGGGAAGAAGCGCAAGAAGAAGCTTGCAGAGGGGGAGCAGCCGCCGGAGGAGGACGCCGGGAGGACGGAGTGGGTCCCGGTGAGCAGGTTGAGCAGGCTTGCGTGGGTTGGGTGCGGAGGAGACACGTGGGTGCTCGAGCTATTGGGTCAGGGCTTCGTCAAGGTCCACAAGGAGGACGACGGTACGCTTCTCTCCCTCTGCCTCTCCCATGCCAAGCAAGCTCATCTCGCCTTCTTTCTGCAGTCTTCGTCGCCTCCCTCTACCGCAAGCTCCCCTCGATGCCGGGCCTCCCGCCCTACTCCGTCCCGAAGACCCTTGCCCTGCACCGCTCGCTCCCGATCCTACTGCGGACCACCGACGCGCTGATCGTCAACAACCCGGCGTACGCCGACCTCGCGCTCACGCGTTACGCCAGCTGGCGCGCCAAGGACGCGAGCGACGCGCAGAAGCGCTACGTGCTCAAGAAGCTCGGCAAGGACGTCGAGTCGGCGTCTTCGTCGGCGGGCGACCCCGCTTCTGCGCCTCTGCCCGGCGTGGAGGCAGAAACAGGCGCAGGGGAGGACACGATTGAGGGCGTGTGGGTTGGCAAGCCGTGGAAGGCGCGCGTGCCCGTCTCGTCGCTCACCAAGGGCCAGGCGAGCGACCTGATCGCGCGGACGACGCACGGCGGGCTCAAGTTCTGGAGGGAGAACCGCAAGGTGCTACTCAAGGAGGAGAAAAAGGAGAAGCGGGAGAGGGACAAGGTCGAGAAGCAGCTGGCGAAGATCCGGGAGAAGCGGGAGAAGAAGGACGCGAAGGCGAAGTAGACGGTCTGGTCCTGGCTCAGTTCGAGTTGTTGTACTTAACTCGCAGATTGGCTCTCCCTCTTCTCTTCTCGAACGATGACAGTCAGGGAGGAAGAGCGAGAAAAGCGAAGAATAGTAGTGCACCGCGAAGGCAAAGCGACGTCAATCGGGTAAGGGTATGCAACACGCGTCGAAGAACGGGGTGGTAAAGACGGCAAGAAGGGGACGAGGGGAAGTTCGGGCGGGCTAGGACGGCGGCGCCCTCCCCGCCCCCGCTCCCGCCCCAACAGGCGGCGGCAACCCCGTCCCCCTTCCTCCTCCTCCTCCGCCTCCCCTCCCTCCTCCCAGTACACCGCCACCGCCGCCGCGTCCGGCACCCCCGCGCCCGCCGCGCCTCGCCGGTCCCGCTGAGGAGGGCTTGAACGGCTTGCTGGGCGGCTTGATGTCGATCGGGGTCGCGGTGGCGCGGAGCGAGTCGGGGAGCCAGTCGGCGGAGGAGCCGATGGGGCACTGTGCGTTCCACCATCCGGGCCTTCTAGTCAGTCGCGCCTCTTCCGGAAGTAGAGGGGAGAAAGACAGAAGAAAGGGTACGGGAGAGGCGTACCTGCATCAACCGCAAGTACAGCTGCAGCGTCGCCCACGCGTCGTTGCCCGCATTGTGCGGCTTGAGCACCTCGCCCTCCCCTCCCGCTCCCTCGCCTCCCTGACCGCCCTGCCCAAGCGGATCGGCCGGGTTGACCCGCGAGACGCCGAGCGCCTGCGCGGCGTCCTCGAGCCGGGCTTGCTTCTTGCGGCGCGACCAGCCGGAGTAGAGCCGCTGGGTGTCGAGGAGGAAGAGGTTTGGTGGGAAATCGGAGGTGGAGTCGGAAGTAGGTGCCGGAGGGGAGGCGGGAGGTGGAGGGGAGAAGACGGGAGAAGTGGGCGGAGGGAGCGCGCGCTCAAAGAGGTTTGTCTGCAGGTCGAGCTGCGCGAGAGAGACGACGTCCCCGCGCGGGTCGTGCAGGAGGAGGAGCAGCGGGCGCCTCTTTGCCGGAGATGGAGGAGGTGGATGCGGAGCAGGAGGAGCGAAGTAGGTCGAAGAGGCGGCGGAAGAGTAGGAGCGCGTGGGAGCGGGCGGGGTAGGCGGAGCGGGCGGGAAGAAGAGCTCGTGCAGCCGCTTCGAGAGGTCGGCGGTCGGGAGGGTGACGGAGGAACCGAGCTGGAAGTCGTCGCGCGCGTCGGGGCAGTAGCGGCCGTTGCGGCGGTGGGCGTTCTCAGACACGACTGCGGGGGCGAGCGTGAGTCAATGAGAAGGGCGAAGAAGGGAGAAGAGAAAACGGACCGTAATGCTGCGCCTTGACCTCGAGCACTCCTTCCGGCCGCAAACTCGCCGTCGCGATCCCGACCTCGGTAATGGCATCGTGATCCTGCTCCCAGGTCTCGATGTCGACCGCGACGACGAGCGGGTCGAGCTGCCGGCTCCTCGCGCCCTCGAGCATCTTGCTCCAGACCTCCTGGGCGCGCTTGAGCTCGGTCCAGTGCTGCTTCGTTGCGGCCCAGTCGTCGTGGTCCTTGAGCTGTGCGAAGCGGTCCTCGAGCTCCTCCTGGCTCTGGAAGCGGTGCACGCGAATCTGCCCGCCGGCCGTGCCCCTTTCGAGCGCCTCGCGCGTGTGCCACGCGGTGGGCTTCCACGACGCCTGCGCGCGCGAGGGTCCCATCTCCTCGGCGAGGAGGGACAGGAGGTGCGCGACCTGGTGCTCGTCGAGGAAGAGCTCGGGGACGCCGCCGTTCGAGGAAGAGGTCGCGGCCTCGTAGAGCTGGAGAGGGAAACCGCCGAGGGCCGAGGCGAACGAGGTCATGGTGGCATGCGTCTTGAACCACAACTTGGCGAGGCCGTCCTTCTTGAGGAGGGGCGTGTTGGGCCAGCTGAAGAGGACTGGAGAGGGACGAAAGTGGGGGACCATGAGTTGGTTTGGGCGAAAGTGAGAAGGAGAGGGTTGCGCACCATACTTGAGCTGCGCATACCTCTGCGGAAGGTGTGCCATCGCGCTCGTCGACGCCGTTGCGCTGCTTGAGCGGGATGAGGACGAGTTGCCCGACGACGACGAGGCTAGCGAGAGATCAGCGACGACGAACTGGGGCGGGGCGAGGGTACGTCGGCTGGGTCCGTAGGCGGTGTCTCTAGGTGTCTGAGCAGCTGTGAGCTAGTTCTGAGCGGTGCGGTGAGCGAGAGCAGGCCAACCCGCTCTGTTCCGCTTCCTCGTGCTCTCGTCTTTCGCCAGCTCATTCAAGCTGCCTACTCGACTCCCCAAAACCCGCATACACGCCTACTAGGACGGTTTTCAGCGGGCGGATCTGGACGCAGCTGCTCTTGCCGACCCACGAACTCTCTTGCCCCGAGTCGCTCTCATCAGCCAACTCGCTCGTTCTCCCGCTTCCTCTCCTCCTTCTACCTCCATCTCCACGCCAGGCGAGTGCAGCAGCTGGACTCTTGCTTCCTGACGAGCTGCGCCGGTCGCAACCGTCCTCGTTGTCATCCAACTGCTCCCCGATGACCCAGGTGTGTTCGTTCCCGCATCTTCGCTGGCAGTATAAGCTGACCCCGAACGCTGCACAGCCCTCCGTCCTCCGCCGCGCTTGGGACCACCCGCTTTACCTCCCTCCTTACAACCGCCCCGCCCTGTTTGCCGACCCTGCAGCCACCCTTACGCTCTCCGTCCTCTCCTACCTCACCCTCCTCGCCCTCTCCTACTTCGCACTATCCCCCTCGCCCTACACCCGCCAGAACCGCCTCTTCCGCCTCGCCCTCCTCCCTCCTGCCCTCATCCTCCTCTCCAAGCTCTTCCTCGCCCACCGCGCAGGCGACCTCGAGCCCTTCAACGAGAGCGGCTTTGGCGCGCTCGGCGTCGTCATTGCCGCTCGGGCGGGTATCCTCGCCCTCGGCCTGTTCGGCAAGGGAAAGAGGCTGAGGTGGGTCGGGTACGAGTGGTACTTGCACCGCCCTGAGGGGTACTGGGACACGAAGGAGGGGAAGGACGAGCTCAAGCGCTCCGACGTCGAGGTCCTGCGCGGCGCTCTCCCGGCTTCCGAGGGCCCGTCTTACCCAGCCCACTCCCGCCTCCGCCGCCTCGGGCTCGCAGCCCTCTTCCTGCTCTCCCCTCGACACCTCGGCTTCTCCACCGCGCGCCCGCCTAGCGCGTACCGCCACCCTCCGCGCGACAAAGCGGTGCGGTACCACCTCGCGCTCGTCCTGGCCGCCGGTGCGGTCTGCGACGGCGTCATCCTCCTTTACCGCCACCACTCTGCGTTCTGCGCCTTCCACGGCGATCCCTCGGCGCGCGCCGGTATCCTTAAGCCGTTCCCTGCTCCGCCATACCCAGCTTTCCTCGCCGCCCTGCCGGGCTGGGCGCGCGTCGGGCTGCACACCCTCCTCACCGGCGCAGTGATCAAGTCCTCCCTGCACCTGTTCCAGTCCTCCCTCGCCCTGTCCTTCTACCTCCTCTTCCCGCGCTCTTTGACCTCCTGCGTCCCGTTCCCGTCCCTCACCCTCCTCAACCCCTTCTCGCTCCTCCTTCCCCCTGCTGTCGCCAAGCGCCTCGGACTCGCCCCCGCACCAGAGAGCGTGCGCGCCTTCTGGGCCCACGCGTGGCACGACCTCCTCAGCCTCGAGATCTCGCACCTCGCGTTCCACCCCGTCCTCCTCTCCCGCTCCCTCTTACACCTCCTCCCCACGCCCTCCGCGCGCCGCTTCCTCGCCCTGCTGAGCGCCTTCGCCTTCAGCGGCCTCCTCCACGCCGTCTCGCTGCACGCCGTCGCGCTCTCGCCCGCCTACGCGCGCATGCTCGGCGTCTTCCTCCTCCAGGGCTTCGCAGTCGGCGCTGAGCATGCGTGGGAGCGCAGGACGGGAAGGAAGGTCGGCGGCGCGTGGGGGAGGATGTGGGTGCGCGTCGTTGTGGGCGCGAGCGGCGTCGGGCTGGCTTCGTGCGCCTTTTCTTTTCCTCCTCGCTGGGTTCCTCGTCCCCCGTCTCCCTCTCCCTCAGACTGACACTTCGGATGAGCAGTACATCCCGCGCGGCTTCCTCGGCTTCCGCCGCCCGTTCTCGCCCTTTGGCTGGGCGCTCAAGCTCGCGGACGATTACCTGGAGGGCGGGAAGGGGGTGTACTGGCCAAGGAGGCAGGCGGCGGTGTTTCCGTTCGGGCAGGTATAGACGGATCGAAGCAAGAGAGACGGTGGTCTCTTCGAGCCCGCGGCAGGAAACGAGAAGAAAGAGAGGCAGCGGGGCGGGAAAAGCGCCGCATTTCTTCTTCGCTCTTGGCGGGCAACGCAAAAGGCGGTCTGCCGGCTGAGATTTTGCCACGCATACACGTACGCTACACCTGCCCCGCGCCCTCCTCTGCTCCAGCTTCTCTCCTCCGCTCCGCCTCACTCTTCACCTCCTCCTCCATGCTCTCGTCCTCCGTCCCCGCCGGCCGTGTCTCAATCCCCACCTCTCCCGCCGTCTGTCCCTCCACGGTCTCTGCCTGTTCCTGCTGCTTCTCCCAGGGCTTCCTCCCTGCGCCCTGAGCGGCGAGCGTCGAAGCAGATGGCGACTCGGACGCGAGCGAGTCGGGGATGTCGCGGATCCCGGGCACGGGCTGGCCGGTTGAGATCAGGTGGGCGATGTCGGCGAAGGAGGTTGGGTAGGGGGGTTCGGGGCCGGTGGAGGCGGAGGAAGAAGAGGCGGGGGGAGATTGGGAGGATGAGGCGGACGCGGGCGGGACGGAGGAGAGGGCGGAGAGCGGCGCGGGCTGCTCGAGGTCGAGGTCGGCGCGGCTATATGAGCGGAAGAGCGGCGAAAGAGGAGAAAGAGGAGAAAGTGAGCGGGATGTGGGGAAGTGTGAAGGAGGAAGAGAGGCGCACGATGAGAGGAAGAAGGCCTCGGCACGCTTGACGACAGCCTCGATCTCGGCTGGTGCAGCGCTGCGCTCGTAGTATGGCTCGAGGACGACGCGGAGGCCTTGCAGGAGGAGGTGAGGTCAGTCGCATGGTGGGGAGGAGAGCGGGAGGAGCAGGAGGGGCGCACCGTCGAGGAAGGTCGGGTCGGTGATGCGTGTAGAGGGCAGCGCGAAGGTCGACATGATCACTAGCGAGGAGAGGAGGAGGAAAGAAGGAGGAATAGACTGCGGTCTAGTCGAGTTGTAGTCCGTTGCAGACTACGTTTGCATTGTAGCGCTTGATTAGCTTAGGGTGCTTAGACTCCCAAGTAGACCCCCCCTACTTTTGCCTTACCCTTTCGCCTCTTTCCCTCCTTCTCTTCGCTCGCTCCACTCGCTATGGCACCTGCGCTCCCTGCTGCGTCTGAATTGCTGTCTGCAATCCGCTCGTCGTGCTCGGCGTGCACCACCGCCAGCCAGATCACCGTCCGTCCGTCTCCCTCCTCCTCTCATCCTCCCCTCGTCCCAACTTTTCGCTCACTCTCATCTCGCTCGTCCGGCAGATTGATGACGTCCAGATCGACGCCTTCATCCGCTCAGTCGACCGCACCGAGTGGTACCAACGCACTGGCGGGGCAGAGGCGCATGGGGTCAGGCTGCCGTTGAGGTTCGACAGTGCAGAGGAGGAGCTCAACCTGCTCAGGTGCGTCTCTCTCGCCGCTCGAACTACCGGCAGGAGCAAGATGGAGGGCGGGGAGGAGCGCCTGGGAAACGATGAGCGCAAACTATTGCTTTTAACGCCAACGAGTCGTCAGTGGCCCTGAACAAGGGCGGTCGGCAGTGACGTTGCACAAACACAATTCTACATGAGATATCTGATCCAGCACGACGCTCCACGTGGGAGGAAGAAGGAGGGGAGGAGGCGGGAGAAGCAGCCAAATCTTTCCCGAGAAGCGAGTACTGACCCCCTCTTCCTCCTGAACCCGAACAGCACTCTCGCCCTGCTCAACTACCTCTCCGGTTACCGCACGGCCCTGCACCGCCTGACGGGGCGGGGCGCCTACTCGTCGATCCTCTCGCTCGTCCTGTCGGCCTACCTCTCCGCTTCGGGCGAGATCTCGTCGACGCCTTCGCTCCTTACGGCCGCGGGCATGCGCAGCGCGAGCGTCGCGCAGCTCGCCGAGCTCATGCGCATGAAGACGCACAGCGAGAAGCCCCACCCGGAGCTCGGGGCGGCGGTCATGGTCGGCGAGAAGGACGACGAGGCGTTCGAGATTCTGGGGCTGCTTGAGGGCGTGCTGAGGGAGACGGGGGAGGCGCTGCAGCGCGAGGGCAAGGCGAGTCTGGGCGAGTGGGTTGCAGGTAAGCTGAAGCAGACGGAGGGGGATGTGGGGAAGATGGTAGTCGAGGTGCGTTTCGCCCTCTTGCACGTGCAATGCCAGTCGTTACGTCCCCCTGATCTCGCCTCGTGAGTAGCTCGCCTCGACCTTCCCCGCCTTTGCCGACGCGCACCTCGTCGACGGCCAACCCGTCTACATCTTCAAGAAAGCGCTCTGGCTCCTCTCCGTCGTCGCCCTACGCTTCTCCACCCCCGACGAGACGAAGCCATCGTTCCCGCTGCCCAAGATTGACCAAGGCGACGGACTGCCTGTCTTTGCCGACAACGTCCTGCCCAGTGCGTCTCTTCCTTTCCTTCCTCGCTCTCCTGCTTGACTCTGCCCCCTCGCCAGGCCTCCTCCTGCACTACAACATCCTCTCCCTCTCCGCCTGCACCGACCCCGCCCTCCGCGCCCTCGCCTCCTCCCCCTCCGCCCCGTTCGACGCCTTCACGCGTCCCTCCCCCTCCGCGACCAAGCTCCGCGCCGCCTCCATCACTGCCTGCGCGCGCATCGTCCGGCGTGCGCACGCCCTTGCCGCCGCAGGCGGAGAAGGAGAGCGCGACGCGTGGTTGAGCGAGTGGACGGAGGGGAAGCTGGATGGGTGGTTGTGGAATGAGGCGAAGAAGGGGGAGAAGAGGGAGGTGGAGGGCGAGGGGGCGGTGAGGAGGGTGGCCGAGAGGGGGACGGTGTACTATTGATCGAAGACGCAACGAAATCAAAAGCAGTTTGCAGTGTCCCCGTCTGACTCGCTGGTCTCTCTTGGCCTGTGCGAGCGTGGAGAGCGCCACCAGACGATGCACTCCGTCTTGCGTTGCGAAAAAGACTCTTTGATTCGGTGCAGGGGAGAAGACGAGGAAGAACGGCTAAGACAGCTGAGAGAGGACGGCTGGAAGGAAGACGGCGGCCGGCGGGAGCTAATTCGAAAACGCCTGGATGCCGGTGATGGCCTTGCCGAGGATGAGACCGTGGATGTCGTAGGTTCCTGCGTGTGAGGAAAAGAGCCAGCGTTAATGCGCTTCTCCGCGAGCAACCCTTCTCTCCTCGACAGCACAGGCAGGAGAGGCATGCAGGAGGAACGGGCAACGCACCCTCGTACGTGCTGATCACGTGCACGTTCGCCGCGATGCGCGCGATTGGGTATTCGTCCGACGCAGCGTTGCCGCCAAACACCTCCATGAGGATGCGCGAGTGCTCGAGCGCCTTGAGGCAGTTGTTGCGCTTCAGGAGCGAGACCATCTCGGCTGTTGTTCACGCACACGGTGTCAGTCCTGCTCTTGCCGCGGAAGAGGAAGGAGGAACAGGGAAGGGAAAAAGGGAGGAAGAAGGGAGAGAGGGAGACGCACGGGACCAGTTCCCGCTGTCCTTCAGCCGGCCGAGCTGCACGCACCCGACGAGACCGAGCGCGGCCTCCATGTGCGCGTCGGCGAGCTTCTTCTGCACGAGCTGGAACGACGCGAGCGGGCGCTTGAACTGCTTGCTGCTTGCCGCGAAGTCGATGTGGGGGGGTTTAACGAGGAAAGGGTAGGCGGATCAGTAACAATCACAGTAGGCAGGACAGGGCGAGGGGACGGAAGAGGGGACAGCGGAAAGGGGAAAGGAGCAAGGACGAACCGCTCGAGCGCGTATTCCCTCGTCACGTTGATCGCCTCCTCGAGCGCGCCGACCGCGCCGAACGAGATGCCAAAACGGGCGTTGCTGCCGAGGAGACATGTGAGAAATTGGTCAGAGGAGAGAAGGAAGAGTGGGGAAAAGCGCACTTGAGGCAGGAGAAGGGCCCCTTGAGGCCCTCGACGCTGAGCATGTTGCCTGCGGGGACCTTGACCTCGTCCATGAAGATCGAACCAGCTGGAAGAGAGGCGCAGAAAGGGAAGGTCAGCATCGCCGCCGTCTCAAAGGGTCGGAAGCAGAAAGTAAACCGAGCGAGCCCGTCGGACGTACTGATGCTCGCCCTCAGCGCCGTCTTGTTCTTGATCGGCGGCGCCGTGAGCCCCTCCCAGCCCTTCTCGAGCACGAACCCGCGGATCTTGCCGTCCCACTTGCACTTGGCCCACACGACAAACACGTCCGCGACGGGCGCGTTGCTGATCCACGTCTTGGCGCCCGAGAGGCGGTAGCCGCCGTCCGTCTCGACCGCTTCGGTCGTCATGCCTGCCGGGTCTGCGGGAGGGAGGGAGGTGAGGAAAGGGAGGGGGAAGATAGCGGGAGGGGAGGAACGGACCAGAGCCGTGATCGGGCTCGGTGAGACTGTAGAAAGACAGAGCGTCAATAGAGTAGAGGCGGGAGAGCGAGAAGGGAAGGAAGCGCACCCGAAGCAGCCGATCAGCTCGCCCTTTGCCAGCCCCGGCAGGAACTTGTCCTTGAGCTCCTTCGACCCGAACGCGTCTGCACCATTCCTTGCTCGTCAGTCTCGCCCACTCAGGGCACATACTAAGGCAAGAAGGAGAAAGAAAGGAGAGGGGCGGACTGATGGGGTGCATGACGAGCGAGCTCTGCACGCTCATCGCGCTCCGGTAGCCCGAGTCGACGCGCTCGACCTCGCGCGCGACGAGGCCGTACGCGACGCTCGAGACGCCGGCGCAGCCGTAGCCGTCGATCGTCGGGCCGAGGAGGCCCAGCTCGCCCATCTCGGACAGGATCGCTGGGTCGAAGTCTGCGCAGGCGCGCGGAAGGGCCGGGAGACGGCGGAGGGGCGAGGAGGGTGGAGGGAAGCGGAGGAGGGAAGAGAAAGTCAGAAAAGGGTGAGAGGGAAAGAGCCGCGGGAGGGGGAGAGGCGGAAGAGGGAGAAGAACGTACTCTCGTTGCGGTACGCCTCGGTCACGCGCGGTGCAAGCTTCTCCTGGCAGTAGCTCCGTGCCATCTCCCTGCGCTCGACGAGTCAGCTCTGTAGCAAAGGGCGCAGGGGAGGGGGAAGAGAGGGGACGAACATGATGCTCCGCTCCTCCTCCGTCAACAAGGTGCTCTCGACCTTGAGCGGGTCCTGCCACTCGTACGGCGCGAAGGCAGGAGTCTCTGCTCGGCGCGTGTCTGGTCAGCGTGGATCAGGAGAGCGGGGAGGGGGGGATAACGCACTGGCGAGTTGGGCGGGGGCCTTCGCTTCCGAGGCGACGAAGCGGGCGAGCGGGCGCACGGCGAGCGGGCGCAGCGGGCGGGTGGTAGCAGCAAACATGGCGGGCAAGGGTCAGAGCAGTTGGAGAGAGAGGTGGAGAGGCAGCAGAGCGGCGCAAAGGGTCCACTTGAATCGGGACTTCGCGACGGGGCGCGACTCTGGCCGGGTCGGCGACGGCTCAAGCCGGTCTTTGTGGCGGCTGGCGGCTTGTTTCGCGCGCAGGAGAGCAGGAGGGGCAAGGACCATCGCAGACGGCAGCAAGCGGGCGCAGGGGCACTGGCGAGAGCAGCGCGAGCTGCGTTTTCTTCCCTTCCTCCTCGTTCTCGCCCATCGACGCGGCGCTCTATGGACTCGATTGCTCCGACGCAAGGGAAGAGGGTATCGACAGGAATGAGGGTGGAGGAGCATGCGGCGGGAATGGATACAACAGGAACAAGGGTACGGAACACGGCTTTTCTTCAGGTGGAGTTGGGTCACGCGTGCGGGCGGCCGGGTGTAGGCGCGGGTGCAGGTAAGGTAGGAGAGGCGGGTATAGGGCATAGATACGGCGAGGGGTGGCGTTGCAGCTGCGAAAGTGGCGAGAGAGAGAGAGGAGAGGGGGTATGCAACGAAGGGAGTCGAAGCGGAGGCGGTAAGGCTAGAGGAAGTACTCGATCTGTGCAGGGCACATGCCACGTGTATCAGTTATCCTCTCTGGAAAAGGGAGCAAGGGAAGAGATAGAAAAAGACGTCGCCACGCACATTCTGCACCGGCGCCGCCCCATTCCCGCTCGCCCCTGCTCCGCCATTCGCCTGCTGCGCCGCCGCCGCCGCCTGCTGCTGCTGCTGATGCTGCTGCGGCCCGTCCCGCTCATTTTCCGGCGCCGCCTCGAACACGTTGAAGTGCTTCTCGCCGCCCGGGCCGACCTCGAGGATCGACGCGAGGTTGCCGCACCGGTAGCAGTAGTTGGGCGCGGACCACACCGTCGAGAGCTGGTCGTCGTACAGGACTGAGAAGCCCTCCATGCACAGCTGGTGCGCGCGCAGGATGTGGTGCATGTTGTTCGACGCGAGGAACTTGCGCACGACCGAGGAGCCGAAGGTGTAGCCGGCGCCGCTGTTGGGGAGGCAGGAAGGATGATGGAAGAGGGTAGGAGGAGGGCGTAGGAGGTATCGGAGTATGTCAGTACAGACAGGAGAGGGGGGCAAGGCAGACGGAGATGAGGCGTACCGTGGAGAGATCGAAAACTCCTCCTTGTCCGGATCCGGATCGGACCAGACAAGATCTGCCATCGGGCCCTCGTGGGGGATTTCTGCGCGAGCGGGTCGAGTGTCAGCACCCGCAGATGTATTGCGAAGTCGGGATGAAAGGCGAGGTAGGGGAGGGAAAGAAGGGGAGAATGGGAGTCGACGCACCTCGGAACCGGTCGATGACCTTGATTTGGTCGAGGGTATGTACGGAGGGACTGAGACCTGTGGGAAGTGATAGAAAGCGTCAGAGTGTTTAGTTGGTCCAGCCTTCTGCTACCGTCCTCCCTCGATCGCCCTCCAAGTCCACCTGCAGGGCGGACAAGGCCAGCGAGCCGCCATGAAGCGAGAGCAGAAAGACACACCTCCGTGCACGCAGAAGATGCTGTCGTCGATGACGACGCTCAGGGTGAGGAAGTCGAACATGTCGGTGAAGTAGGTCCAGACGTTCGGCGAGCCGTACTTGCGCACGCACTCCGAGTAGAAGCCGTAGGTCTGCCGGGACGTGCGGATCGCAGTGTCAGTGTCAAAGGGGGAGGGCGGGCGAAGGGTAAGTCAAAGTAGAGAAGAGAAAAGAGGGGGAAAGGGGGAAGGGAGAAGGAGAGGATGGGAGGGGGAGAGCGCACCTGGGTGACGGCCCTGCTCTCGTGGTTGCCGCGGATGAGCTGGACGCGGTCGGGGTAGCGGAGCTTGAGGCAGGTGAGGAGCGAGATGGTCTCGACGCTGAACAGGCCGCGGTCGACGTAGTCGCCGAGGAAGAGGTAGTTGGTGTGGGGCGAGTAGCCGCCGATGCGGAAGATCTCGATCAGGTCGTAGAATTGCCTGGCGGGAGAGGGTGAGGTAAGGCGGGAGACGGAGGAAGAGGAGAGGAAAGAGACGGACCCGTGGATGTCGCCGACGACGGTGACGGGTGCCTGGACGTGGACGACGTTTGACTCGCGCATGAGGAGTTCCTTTGTCTTGTCGCAGATCTCCTTGAGGAGGGGTTCTGCGAGGAGGTTCTTGCGGAGGAGCGAGGCGATGGCGGCGTCGAGGTCGAGCATGGTGGGCGGCGAGTGGGGTGGCGGCCCGAGTGAGGGAATGCGAGAGGCGAGAACTGCGCCCTCGAGTCGGCGTGCAGGTGCGGTCGCGGTGAGCGAGGTGGACGAGGACGAGGGTGTCGAGGCGGAGGTGGACAACGACGGCGAGGGGGGCGGTCGGGTGGCTCAGCTGGGGTGTGACGGTGCTGTGGAGTGGACTGAGCTGGTGTACAAAGTCCAGGAAGCGAAGTAGCAAGCGGTGGAGCGTCCAAGCCACGACGACGACCAGCTCTCGTCCTCGCCGCCACTCTCTCGCTCTCACAGACAGCCTTGAAGCATGGCCACTCAGCAGCAGCTCACCCTCGCCCCGCTCGTCCAGTCCCTCGTCGCGAGCGCCACCTCTCCGCTGCCCGACACTTGGCTCCACTCGCTCGCGCTCACTCTCGGCCAACAGCTCACCCTCGACGCCCTCGACCTCGTCGACCGCGACAGAGGTCCGCACTCTCCCTTCCCCTCACCTCACACCCGCGCCCGCTGACCCCCTCACACCCCAGTCTCGCGCCTCTCCCCTCCCTCCGGACGCCCCATCTACCACGTCGCCAGCTCGTCCGGCGGCTCCTACACCGTCGTACCCGACATCACCGTCGGTGGCAGTGCAGGAGGCTACTGCCCCTGCCCGGCCTTCGTCCAGGGCGTGCTCGCCGAGGGCGCAGAGAGGGTCATCGTGCGTCTCCTTCCGCTCTTGCGCTTCTTCGCTCTGTTCTCCTGCAAGCACTTCGCTGATGCTTTTCACCGATCGAGACACAGTGCAAACACCTCCTCGCCGTGCTCCTCTCCCTACGCCTCTCCCCATCCTCTTCCTCCGTTCCTTCCTCCCATTCCTCCATACACCACCTCGACTCCAAACCCGCCTCCCTCTCTCCCTCAGAACTGCACCCTCACCTCTCCGCACCTTCCGCCGCCTCGGCGCCTTCCGCGTTTAACGAGAAGCGCGTCGGGCTCGAGTGGCTTGCCGGCTACGCGACCAAGTTCGGGGCGGCCGAGCCAAAACCGAGGGGCGGAGGCGCAGGAGGAGAGGGATGAGTTGGATCGACGAGGTGGAGAGTGGCGGCCAGGCGTGACAGGAGAAGGAGGAGAGGAGGGGAAGAGGCGGCAGGCGCGGTTCTTTCGCCGCATCCCTTTTCTCGCTTTCCGCGTCCTGCCCACTACGCGCCGCTTCCTTCTCAGTCACAATCACGAGCGCTCTCAGCTTTCGCTTCTGTCTCCTTCGAGCGGAGGAGAGGCCATTCTTCGTCTCATCGTTCCCGGATTTCGATCCCGACCGCTCTCCTCCCCTCTTCTCCCTCTCGCTTCCGCTCCACTTCTCGCTCTGCCCTCTCGTCGCAGAGCGCACCGTCCTCCGCCTCCGTCCGTTCCGACCGTCGCCATGACACGTCTTGTTTCGCCATCGCACGCAGCGGGACCCTAGGTTGCGTGCTTCGAGCCGAGGTGGTGCTTCGAACCCGAGGTCCCTCCTTCTCTTCCCTCACATTCCTTTACAGCAACAACACGGACACCATGAGCACCACGACGACCACGACCGCCACCAGTGTCCCTTCTCTGACCCACACCCTCGCCTCGACGCACCTGCGCGGCACCTCGGACGCGCCCTCTTCCTCGTCGTCCGCTCTCAAGCGCGCACCCCTCGAGCTCACCGGCGCGCTCGACCAGTACAAGCCCAAGGACCTCACGCCCGTCCTCGGGACGCAGTTCGACACCGGCGTGCAGCTTCCCGATCTTCTGGAGGCGGAGAATGCCGACGAGGTGCTGAGGGAGTTGGCCGTTTTGGGTGCGTTTGCGCGCTCTTGGTCTGCTTCTGCGCCCTCTGGACTGCAGAATGAGGTGGGAGAAGCTGAATCCCTGCTCGATACGCATAGTCTCCCGCCGCAATGTCGGTCCGTCCCGCTTCCCTCCTCTCCTCCCTCTCCTCCTCCCTCTTCTCCTCAACCGCCTCTCTCCCTGACCTCTTCCTACCCGCACAGTCTTCTTCAAGTCCCAGTCCCGCGCCCTGACCAACCGCGAGATCAAGCTCCTCGCGAACAAGCTCGGCGCGCTTGCCGGCCGGCCCGCCGATAGCGGCCTGCACATCCACCCGACCGAGCACAGGCCGGACGAGACGCTCAGCCCGATCACGACCGGGTTCATGTGCGCTCGCGCTCTTGCGCTCCGTACCTTTCGGAATGGCAGGACTGACCCGATGTGTACTTCTCTTTGATTCCCTGTCAATTTTCTTCTCTCCCCGTCGTTTTCTTCTCTGCCCCATGCAGCAAGCGCAAGCCGGGCATGTCGCTCCTCGCCTCGCGCGGGTGGCACTCCGAGTCCGTCCTTCCTCCTCCCCTCACTACCTCTTCTCGCTCCTCCTACTCTCCCTCCTTTTGACCCAGCTGACGCCCATATTGACGAACGCGCAGCATCACCTTCGAGCCGCACCCGTCCGACTTTGCGATCCTCAACATGCACACGCTCCCGCAGGCCGCGAACGGCGAGTACCTCGGCGGGGACACGCTGTGGGCGTCGGCTTACGAGGTCCGTCTGCTTCCGCCTGTCTGCTTGTCTCCCAGGATCTTTGCTGACGAGGGAGAGCGGACTGACAGGCCTATGACCGCCTTACGCCCGCCCTCGCCGCTTTTCTCGAGACGCTGACAGCGGTGAACGACGGGAACGGGTTCCACAACCGCGCTGAAGCGTGCGTCTCCTCCTTCTCTTCTGCTCTCCAGACCCTCTTCCCTCTGCCTCTTCGTCAGCGAGCGAGACGCTGACGATGAGGCGAAGGCGAGCAGGCTCGGCATCAAGGTGCACGAAGGCCCGCGCGGCCACCCGCTCAACGCCGGCCCGGATCTGCAGACCGTCCACCCCGTGATCCGCACCAACCCCGTCACTGGCTGTGCGTCTCTGTCCCCCTTCGCCCCTCCCGTCCCTTCTCGAATCAAGGACTGACGAGCAAAGGAGGAGCAGGGAAGGGCCTCTTCGTCAACAGCGCGTTCACGAAGCGCATCGTCGAGCTCAACAAGGACGAGTCGGACGTCCTCCTCGCGTACCTGTTCCGCGTCATCGCCGACAACCACGACCTGCAGGTCCGGTTCAAGTGTGCGTGTGCTCTGCTTTCCCAGTTCTCTCCTTCAAGTGCTTTTCGAGAGAACGAGGCTGACGTTAGTGTTCGGGCGCGCAGGGGACCTGAACGACGTCGCCATCTGGTCGAACACGAGCAGGTCCGTCTTCTCTCCGCTTCCTCCCGCTCTTTCCTCCTCTCTCTCTGCCCTCACCGCTCACCACCTCCTACCTGCCCGCAGCTTCCACAACGTCACGGTCGACTACTCCGGGCTCGACGTCCGCAAGGGCAACCGCACCGTCTCGCTCGGCGAGCGGCCGTACTTCGACCCGCAGAGCAGGAGCAGGCGCGAGGCGCTCGGATTGGAGAAGTGGATTGTGGACTAGAGCGGGTGTGGTAGAGACGAAGGAGAAATGAGTCTGTTCAGTGCCTGATTGACAGCGGGAGACGCAGGCAGTCGTGCCGGTTTCTCGTTTCTCTCGCTTGTCGTAGAGGCTACAGTGCGAAAGAGCGTTCTCGCTCAATTCTGCAGCTTATCGGAGCTGAATGAAGCTGGCTTGCATCTTCGCCTGCACTACTCGTCCTATTTCCCCCGCTCACCCGCCTCCGCCTCGAGCTTCGCCTGGTCCTTTTTCGCGGCCCTTTCCAGCCTCGCGCTCATCTGCCCCTTCGTCCAGCCCACAGCGTACCCGGTCACCTCCACCTGCCTCGCTGCGGCCAGCTCGATGATCTCCTCCAACTCGGTTTGCGAGAACGAGGCGTCGAAGAGCGGGTCGGGCCAGGCAGGCGAGCTGTAGGGGTGGCAGGCGAAGATGTGGAGGGCGAGTTTGGAGAGGAGCGGGCAGGCAATGGCGTCGGTGAAGAGAGACTTGATGTCCGCCCCCGACACCGTGCATGCCTCGAAGATGAAGAGCTTCTTCAGGACCAGAAGGGCAGAAATGGCGTGGAGGAGCGGAGGAGAGAGGTTGATGTGATTGAATTCGAGGGTCTCGAGGTTGGGGAACTTTTTCAAGGCCTTCGAGAGCTTCTCGTTCTCTTCGCCGCTCATCGGGCAATGGAGCCCGAGCGTCTTCAGGCCGCCTCGCGGACAGACGTGCGCGAGCACATCGATGATGCGGTCCTTGGTCGTGCCCGAGTCGTCGTGCAAGCGCAGGGACCGGATCTCGAGGAAGACGTAGAGGAAGATACCCGCGTCGCCAAAGGGACCGCGAAGTGTGATGTCCCAGACCCAGGCAGAGTCGAGGTACTCGACACTGCGGCGCGCGCGACGGTCCGACACGGTGCTGGCGGGGCGCCGGACGTCGATCTCGAGCTGGAAGAGGTTCTTGTAGCGTTGCAGGGCATTGAAGTGCGTCGGGTCGAAAGGGGAGCTCCAGCCTTCGAACTTGTCAGAGAGGACGAGCTTCTTGAGATTGGGGAGGGGACGAGGAGTGCGCGTGTCGGCAAGAAAGGCCTTGACGAGCCGAGTGGAGGTACGGAAGGCGAGGAAGGTGAGGGAAGAAAGGCGGCGCAGGAGCTTCAGGACGGCACGATTGCTGCAGACGAGGTTTGTGGTATGGTGAAAGTCAGTAAGAGGCTTGTTGTGCCCAAGCGAACGAAACAGGACTTACGAAGGGGTTCCATCGTCGGGAAATTGAGCTGACGAGGACAGATCCAGGTCCCTCACGTGCGCTGCCGCACCTGGGCTTGCGTCCATCAGAGCGCACAGTCGCGAGAGCGACCTCGAGCCGCGCGCGCAGATGAAGCCAAACCGCTTGTCGCGAACGAAGGGGACGAAGGCGCGGCAGACGAGGACGAGCGCCTTGAGGTCGCGCGGGTCGCCAACGTAGTCGCAGATGTGCTTAAAGAGCTCGGTGGGCAGGGTAGTGAGGCGATCCGGCATGCTCGCGGACTGTTGACGGCGAGAGAGCGAGAAAGTGATGAGGACGAGGAGACGCTGGGGGAGGGCGAGCAGCGAAGGGGGCAGCGTACGAGGTGGCTTGAGGGGTCGTACAGAAGGCATTCAAGCGGGTGAAGCGGTCTCTGGAGCAAGCGGAGCGAGAGCGGAGTTAGTGGGAGAAGGACAAGGAGGAGGGGGACTTCGAGGGAGGCGACAGTAGCGGACCAAGTGCGCTTCCTGAATCTCTCTCTCTCTCGCACGTAGACCGTGCAAGAGTGGCTCGAGTGGTCGTAAGCTGAACTGCATATCGCCCGCCCTACCCCGCTTTCCTCGCCCGCCCTACTCCCCCTTTTCCTTGTCCTCCTCCTCTCCCTTCTCCAACCCTCCCGGCGGGCGGAACCACCTCCCCCTCCCCTCCTTCTTCATGTCGAGCACCGCAAAGTACGCGCACCCCTTGCCCTCGTTCTGCGCGCCGTTGTTGCACGTCCAGAAGTAGAGCATGTCACCGCGCTTCGGGTCGCCGAACCGAGCCCGCTGCTCTTCTTCGTCTACCGCCGTAGACGAGCGGGAGGAGGCCGAGGTGGAAGAGGAGGAGGAGAGCTTGGCGCGCACGCGGCCGCGGCCGTCCGGGCGCAGGGTGCAGGGGACGCCGCACTTGCAGAGCGGGGAGCCGGCGTAGGTGGCGGAAGGGGCAGGGAAGGAGGAGGGAGAAGAAGCGGAGGGGGCAGGAAGGGGCGCAAAGTCGGGGCGGTAGTGGCGGAAGGTGCTGCTCGGCGAAGCGGGAGTCGGTGTGTGTAAAGACGAGGACGAGGGAAGAAGACGCACAGGTTGAGACGCTCGACGAATCTCGTCTCCTCCAGCTTCCTCACCTCGCTCTCGCTCATCTCCCTCCAGCCGTCCGCCGCTGCCTCGCCCGCGCAGAGCGACCCCCTCGGCACCCTGAACACGTCCATCCCGCCGCTGACCGGCGGGACGCAGTGCTTGAACGCCTCCTGGCACCCGCCGTGCATGATGAGGAGGCTGTTGTGCGGGAGAAAGATCTCGAGGGTCCGTAGGGCGGGCGGAGGAGCAGAAGAGGAGGAGGAAGTGGAAGGCGATGAGGGGATGAAAGGGCGGAGGCGGAAAGGGCGTCCGACACCGAGCGTGAGAGAGGCGATGGTCGCGTACGGCCCGAGGTATTGGAGGACATCGGAGTGCCAGCCGACGGACTGCGGGATTACAAGGTCAGCAGCCGTTCAAGGTGAACGTCTGAGAGAGAGAAAAGACAACGCACCTCCTGCTTTCCCCGGTAGCAGTTCGCCGCTGCCACATTTGGCTCCCACCCTCCCTCTCCTTGCCACTCCATCGGGTGTCGCCCGCCCTTCTCGTCCGCGCGCGCATCGAGCAATGTTCGGACGAACGCGCCGACGAGGTCGCGCGCCTGGTCCATGGACGGCGTGAACGCGCGCGAGGTGCGCCGGACGCCGTTGTACCAGTACTGCGCGGCCTGTTGATGGCGGATCAGGGACAGTAAGCGAAAAGAGGCAAGGGAGGAGAAAGGAGGGAACGCACCTCGTCGAACGCCTTGCCGTCGTAGCCCTTCGCTCGGTCGAGCTTCTCCGGCCTTTCGCGGTAGAAGCAGGACGTGTGCGGCGAGGTGACCTCGCGATCGACGAGCCACCACTTGTTTGGCTGCCCTGCTCGTTTTTTCCCCCTCAAGGGCAAAGTCAGCTCAGGAAGAAGAGGAGGTTGAGAGGGACGCACAAGGCTGGCCCTGGTACTCCGCGCTCCCGTCGCCCTTGCTCTCCCGCACGAGCTCAACGAAGAGCCGCGCGGCCAGCTCGTTCGGCAAGGCGTTCTCGACGAGGGTGACGAGCCCGCCCGTGTGCTGGGCGATCTGGGCGGCGGTCGTAAGCCGTAGCGGAGGGAGGTTGACGTGCGTCGGTGCGGGTGATGGAGCGGGAAAAGCGGCGGAGGAAGAGAAGGAAGCGGAAGAGACGGAAGAAGAAGAGCACGGGTACGAGGCGATGGAGGGCTTGAGGAGGTCGTAGGCGGATTTGCGCGGCTTGGCGGGCGCGTCCACCTTCTTCTCGGCCGTGTGAGGGAGACGAGGGTCCTTCGACGGCCTTTCGAGCTCGTCGTCGCTGTCGGAAAGGACGACGACCTCGTCGGCGTCCTTGTTCCTCCGCTTGCCCAGCCAGGCTTCGAGTCCGCCCTGGCTTCCCTTGATCCTCCTGCGCTTCGTCGGCCTGTCGTCGTCGAGTGCACCGCGCTCGATGGCAGCGTGGGCGCGCTGGAGGTCGCCGGACGCGGCGAGGAGGTAGCGTTCGAGGGTGGCGGGCGAGTGAGAGGGGAAGAGGATGCGGAGGGTGTCGAGCGGAGTGTCGTCGCCCATCTGCACGAGACAGAGCAGCGAAAGCCAGTAAAGTGGACGATGTCAAGCGAGTTGACCTCGTCGAGGACGACAAAGTGGCGCTTCGTCTCCTTCCTGTCCCTCGCTACTGCTTGTACCGCACGCAATGACCACTGGCAAGAAGTCGACGGACGAGCGCACCTCTCTCGTGGCTCCCTCTGCCCGTGCGCGCTCTTGCTCTTGCTCCTCCTGACCTCATCTCCCCACTCACCTCGCTCGCTCACACAGCCCCGCCCTATTCCGAGCTCCCCCAGCCCTCATCCAGCTCCACTCCCGCACCTGCAGCGCCTCACCACCCACCGCAACAGCCCCCACGCGACGCCCTCTACCCCTTCTCCTACGCGGTCCCGCACCGCCCCTCTCCCCAGCACCACCACCCCGCCGGCCCGACCGCCTTCCACGCCCTCCCGCCCCCGACCACGAGCACCTACGCCCACGAGCGCGCCCTCCGCGCCGCCGACCGCCGCGCAAGGAGGCGCATCTGCAGCGCGCTCTGCTGGGGGTTCGTCATCTACGTCGCCGTCGGCATGCTCGTCGGCGGCGTGCTCGGCGAGGAGCTCGCGAGGAAGACGGACGCGGGCAGGGAGTGGGTCGGGAGGTGGGTGCATTTCCCGAGCGAGGTCGAGGTAGAGAGGGTCGAGGTGCGCTCTTTCTCCCTTCCTCTTCTCCCACGCATCCTCACCTCTCCTGCCGCAGGTCAAATCTACCGTCGCACCCGCCATCTCCTCCGACTCGACCGTCCACCTCGCCTAATCCCGCCTCGACCTCTTCTTCCTTTCTCTCACGCCCTTCTGTACCTAGTCCCGCCCGTTTGTCGTACTCTACTCGTTCTACCTCGGACCACATACCTCGTTCTTGTACCTCACCCTCCTCTCCTACGACCCTGCTAATTCACCACCGCGTTTTCCTCCGACTGCTTTCTTTCACGCTTTCGACGTGCACAGCTTGCAAGAAGAGGAGAGGGAGAGTCATGGCACAGCTTCTGTTACATACGTGGCCCGCTAGCGCTAGCTGGACACCAGCGAATCGAACGGTGCAGCCCTTCCGTTCGACTTGACCTCAACCCTCCTTAGGCTTCACGCCACTGCTGCCGGCACTCGCACTCTCAGTCGGCACAGCCTGCCCACACGTCGGGCAGCACGACGTCTGAACAGGGTGCGCCGGCCCAGCCTTCGCGCTTCCGGGCGTCATGAGCGCCGTCAAGTGCACGGTGCGAGTCGCACGGGGCGGCGCCGGGACCGGCGGTTCGTACGCGGGCGGCGGGGGCGGGACAGCGGGAATTGGGTGGAGGCCGAGAGGGCGGACGGGGCCAGGAGGTGGAGCGTCCTCAGATACGTCAGGTAAGCCGCAGGATTTCCAGCTGGTGGGGGAGAGGAAGAATCTCGCGCAACACTGGCCACCCAGAGGGTGCTTGACGAACACAGGCCAGACTGGTGTCGGCAGTCGATCTCAGTGTGGGTTCCGGATGCGCAGGACTGAGAAGGAAAGAGACGACGCACTCTTTCCAGGAGAACGGTAATCGTTCAAATGCGGGTTGATGGCCGGTGTGAGGGCAACGAGCATCGCGTCCTCGCTCATGCCGGTCGTGCGGTGAACGTGGTGGAAGTACTTGGTACGGACCTCGTAGAGGACTGAGGACGAACGAGCGGGTCAGTGAGTATTTTCCGTGGAAGGAAGGAAGAAAGCGCACCATAGAGAGACTCGTGGCGCTTCCTGCGCCTGTCCCGCAGCTCACTCCGGCGCTCTTCCACCTTCTTGCACAGGGCCCACTCCCCTGGCTTCTCCTCCGCCTGGAGCTCGGCAAGCATGCGGCAGCAGTCCTCCTCAGCCTTGCGGTCCTGCTCGTCGTCCGCCTCGAGCATGCCCCAGACGTGCGGGTCGTAGCACTTGAACCAGCCCTCGAGCCATTTGGTCCAGCGCGGACGGGACGTCTTCGAGTCGGGGGCAGGAAGCGAGTCGGGGCGGAAGGCGGACCAGGGGAGGAGCCAGTGATTGAGCGTGTTCTGCGGGATGAGGGCGGGGAGGGCGTTCTAGGGGATGGACGGGGTGGGCAGCGCGGGGAGAGAAGCCATAGCGTTGGAGAGGAGGGACGAAGGAGAGAGCGCAAGAGGCGGGAAGAGAGAGACCAGGCTGGACAGGGCTGGGACACAGCCGGGACAGGGTAACCTCCGAGAGCAAGCCGCGATCGGCTGTGATCCTGCGTGCGTGTCAAGTCGTCTGTCGACGTTGTTTGTCGATGTTGGTTAGAGGAGGGTGCTAGCGGGGAGTGGAGGAGGCGGAGGAGGGGGTGAACGTGGTGGAGGTCGATGGGCGCACGAGACGGTGACTGGACGGCTCAAGCGCGGGTAGACTAGCACCCTCCGAGCCTCTACAGCGCAGAGCGAGTGGGTGGTCGGCTGTTGACCGCCGTCTTCTCCTCCTCGGAGCTCTTGGCTTCCGACCATCTTGCACGCCCGTCTCGCCTTCGCTATGGAGTTCGTGCACCGCCTCACACACGGACCACCAGACCGCAAACGCCAGCCCATCGACAACAAGCGCCGCCTCTCGCTCCTCGTCTCTTACCTTCCCGGTGAGCCTCCGTCGGCCTCTCTCGAGCTGCGATGAGGACCTTTGGGCACGCGCAGGGGTACGAGGAGAAGTGCCATGGGCGCCTGCATGAGCGACGGGGCCAGCAGGACGAGAAACACGCTCACACGACCTGCCAACACCACCTCTCCTCTCGTTCAACCCGAGCCAAGACCGCTGACCGTCGTTGATTCCGCTGCTTCTGCTGCACAGACTGGATGTAAGCTCGCTTTTCGCCCTTCGTGCGGGAAACCAAGCGCTCATCCCACGCCCTCTCCCGCTTTTCTTCCCCCAGCATCACCATCGTGCTCCTCGCCGTCATCGGCTACCTCACCAACAAGGCCGGCTACAAGCGCGAGTTCTCCCTCACCGACACCTCGCTCCAGCACACCTACGCGACCGAGGAGCGCATCACCTTTGCCGAGTGCATCGTTTACGCCGGCGTCGTCCCCGCCGTCTGCATCGTCCTCGTCGCGGCGATCTGGCGCAGGAGCTTCTGGGACGCGCACAACGGTGTGCTCGGCCTGCTGCTATCGGTGGCTCTGACGACCGTCTTCACCCAGGTGCGTCTCGCTCCTGTTCCTTCTCCGCTTTTCCTCCCGCCGCCGGCTGTTCTTCTTTTCCTACGGTCCCTGACCTTCCTCCCCCTCTCCCAGGTCGTCAAGATCTGCGTCGGTCGCCCTCGCCCAGACATCATCGACCGCTGCCAGCCCATCTCGGGCGCAGCCAACAAGGCGGTCTACGGCCTTGCCGTCGCGAGCGAGATCTGCACGACCGACATCAACTCGCACCTCATGCTCGACGGCTTCCGATCCTTCCCCTCGGGGCACTCGTCGTTCGCCTGGAGCGGGCTCGGGTTCTTTGCGCTGTACCTTTGCGGGAAGATGCACCTGTTTGACCGGTGCGCACCTCTGTTCCTCTCCCTTCGCCTCTCTCCCATCGCTCATACCGCTCCGTGCGTAGCCGCGGCCACACCTTCAAGGCCTGGATTGCCATCACGCCGCCCATCGGGGCAACCTTGATTGCCGTTTCTCGCACCATGGGTGTGTTCTCGCCTCGACTCTTACGGCTCTCCTTCGTATTGACCGTCCGTACCACCCAGACTACCGCCACCACGCTACGGATGTCATTGCAGGCAGCATCCTCGGCGCCGTCATCGCGCTTTTGACATACCACCTCTGTGCGTTCCCCTTCGCTCCCTCTCGTCCGCCGCCAGCCCATCCCGCTCGACCTCTTCTCCTGTTGTCGAGCTTTTGGCAGGCACCTGGACGGTCTCGCATTGTCGGCCAGACATATTTCCGCACCGTTGCTGACCTTTCCTCCGCATCCACCACCTACGCGCAGACTACCCCTCCCTCTTCTCACACCAATGCCACCTCCCATACTCGCCTCGCATTCCTCCTACTCTACCACACGACCGCCTTCCCGGCTCGGACCCCTCCTCGGGCACCGCTCCCCGCCCCGGCGCCGCCTCCCGCCCGGGCGAGATCCTCCCGACGCACCGCTTCTCGTCGTCCATCTCCTCGACGGACGAGCACGGCAGCAGCAGCACGACGGGCGGCGAGCTGAGCCCGAACGGCGAGGCGGGCAACATCCCCCTCGAGGCCGGGGTGGGGCACCCGCATGCCATGCTGGCTGAGACGGCGAGGCGGCCGCAGGGTGGGCAGGACGGGAGGTACTATGAGCTGCCGCGAGGGACGGGGCAGGGGGGAGGGAGGTATTGAGCTGGCGGGTAGAGGGGCGAGGGAGTAGAGATGGGAGGGAAGCGGGAGCGGGAGAGGAGGAGAGACGAGGCGAGACGAGGCGCAGGCGCCTCTTGTATGACTACACGCTTGCATGCTATCGACTATCTTGCCGCTTTTGGCCCTGTACAAGCGATATCGAGCGGGAAGCTCGAGGAGAAAAGGGTTGCGCGTTGCGCTCCATCCTTTCAGACGTCCTTCTTGCCCCTTCGCCCTGCGCAATTACCAGCGTGAACACAAGGCTAGAGAGTAAGGACAAGCAGCGAGAAAGAAGTCGAGGTCGGCTGGTGCGCTCCCCCCTCCTCGACCCGACGCCGACGCCGCTTCTTGCTCTTCTCCACCCTCGCTCAGTCTCTCAGGATGAGCTCCGCTGCCCGCGACGAAGAGCAGCAACCGCTGCTGACCGACCACGACTCTGCCGGTCCCTCCGCTACCGATCCTCCTCCCTCCTTCTCCACCCGCACCCGCACCGCCCTCCGCAACCCCTTGCGCCTCAATGGCCTCGAGAAGGCCCTCGCCGCGCTCGCGATCCTCCTCCTCGTCCTCGTTGCCCTCTTTGCGGGCCTCTTCGCCGGCGAGGTGATCAAGTACGGCCGCGAGAAGCGGGTGCACCGTCATGACCCCGAGCATCGCCCGTCTTACCCGACTGCGACTGTCACCGCTACCGCGACGAGGACCGCTGGGCCAGGACCGACGGGCATTCCTCACCACCCGGGCAGGAACGTACGTCGCTGCTTCTCCCGTGGCAGAGTTCAGTTCGGGAGGAAGTGGGGGAGGGTCCTGTTTCCTCTTCAAGGCTTACTGACCCCGGTGCAACGCATGCGCAGGACGAAGTCTGCCTCACCGGTTCGTGCGTCACCTCGGCGGCCAAAATCATCTCGAGCCTCGACACCTCGATCGACCCGTGCGAGGACTTTTACGGCTTCGCGAACCAGGGCTGGCTCGACAGCCACGCTATCCCGGCTGGGCAGGGCTCGTACGGCACGTTCAACGATGTGGACGACCGGAACAAGGTGCGTTCTTCCGTCTCTCTCTGATTTCCCCGTTCCTCCCACTCGCCTTGCCTCTCATCTCCCTCTTCTGCTTCTTCCCCTTTTTTTCCGCCGCACCGACGCTTCTTTCCGACCGCCCGACGGCTGCTCTCTCTGCTTCCTGTGCTCCTCCCTCAACTCCGCACACATCCATCCTCCTCGCAGCGCATTGTCCGCGACATCATCGACGCCAAGCCGGACCACTCCCTCCCCGAGGCCGACCAGCGCAACCTCGCTCACCTTCGCGCCTTCTGGGCGTCCTGCACGGACGAGGACGGCCTCGAGGCGCAGGGCTCGCAGCCACTCTTTGACTTCCTCGACGATGTCGTGGCTGCGTGGCGCGGTACTTCCGAACAGCTCGAGCTCGACGCCGAGGATGACGACGAAGAGGACGAGAGCGAGGTGATCGACTTCCTCTTCCAGGCCGACGACGTCCAGCTCTCCTCGCACAAGAAGCATAACAGGCGCCGCCCTCCTCCTCGCTGGGACCCGAAGACCGTCCGCACGCGCCTCACGAACGCGCTCT
The DNA here is from genome assembly GCA_029873605.1 of Rhodosporidiobolus sp. SP3-3/4. NCBI lineage: Eukaryota > Fungi > Basidiomycota > Microbotryomycetes > Sporidiobolales > Sporidiobolaceae > Rhodosporidiobolus > Rhodosporidiobolus sp. SP3-3/4. Next base: position 16,427 of record JAQJIZ010000106.1, on the reverse strand, counting down.
CGCTCCTGCATTCGCGTGGCATCTCGGCGCTCTTCGATGCCATCGCCGAGGGCGACGTCGGCGAGCAGGCGGGCACGAACGTCCTCTGGCTCAGCCAGGCCGGCCTTGGACTCCCGAGCAAGGACTACTACGGCGACGAGGAGACGCTCAAGGTGTACCAGGACGTTGCGAGCAAGGTGCTGGGCGAGGTCTACCACGCGAGGAAGGAGCTTGGTGTGGATGCGGAGGACCTGGCGAAAGGCGTGTTGAGGCTCGAGAAGGAGATCGCCAAGGTCTCGCTCGATGCGTACGTCTTCCTCTTCCCTATGTAGTTTCGCCCCACCTGATGCGCTTTCCTCGCTCGCAGCGCCGACGCCGACCTCCCCGTCCCGACCTACAATCCGACCAACGCTTCGGCCCTCCAAGCCCTCTTCCCGTCCATCTCGTTCGCCAACTACTTCGCGTCGTTCTCGCCTCGCCCGCGCTTCCCCGACCCGGTTATCGTCGCAAGCCCGGCTTTCTTCCGCAACTTGACCCAGATCGTCGACAAGGCGGCGCCGGACGTGCTCGAGGCGTACTTTGTCCTCCAGGCGGCGCTCGAGGTGCGCTGCTCCGTCTGCTTCTTTGAGAGAGTGAGGAGAGCTGACTTCTGCCCTCCCGCTCTCGACGCGCAGTACGGCTCCCTCCTCGGCCTCAAACAGCCAATTCGCAAGCAAGTCGACCTCCTCTCGAACCTGATCAACGGCATTCCCGCCGACGAGCGCAAGCCGCGCACCGAGATCTGCCTCGACAGCGCGCTCGAGAACTTTGGCTACCTCATCGGCCGTCCGTTCGTCCAGCGCGCCTTCCCCGGCGAGAGCAAGAGCTACGCCGAGGCCATCATCCGCAGCATCATCCAGGCGTTCAAGGACCGTCTGCCTGGACGGGACTGGCTCGACGAGGAAACGAGGAAGAAGGCGCTCGAGAAGGTCGAGGCGATCACGGTCAAGGTGCGCTTTCTCTGTCCCTTGCCTCATCCCCCATATTCCGCGAGCCACCTCCAACGCCCTTGCTGCGGTCCGCAGATTGGCTACCCGACTTCGCCCAACACGACCGACCCGGCCTCGATCGAGCGCTACTACGCCCTCAACCTCCCCGTCGAGAAGGACGACTTCTTCGGCAACGTCCTCCGCTCGCGCGTCGCGGACGAGAAGCGCATGTGGGCCAAGATCGGACGTCCGGTGGACAAGGGCGAGTGGGACATGATCCCGAGTGAGGTGCGTTGGCCGATTCCTCTGCCTGTTCTCCCCTTCTCGCCTTGAGGCGCGCGGGGTTGACTCTGCTTGTGCGTGGCGTCACGCAGGTCAACGCCTACTTCATGCCATCTGCGAACGAGATCGCCTTCCCAGCCGGTATCTCGCAGCCGGTTCGTTCTCTTCCTTTCGCTCCTTTCTCCTCTCCCTTTGCTCATCGCCCCTTGTTCTAACCGACTTCGTCCTCACTACAGCCGTTCTTCTCCGTCGACTGGTCAGTCTCCTCCCGTCCGGTCCTTCAGGTTCCCCCCTCCCAGGCTAACCTCGGCTCGTGCTTCCGCAGGCCCGAGTACCTCAACTTCGGCTCCTTCGGCTCGGTTGCCGGTCATGAGCTCTCGCACTCCCTCGATCAGGCCGGGCGACAGGTTCGTCCCGCGTTATCCTCCTTGGCTTCGTGGGCCTCGGGCCGTCTTCCCTGGATTTCTCCCGGCGTCTCAGGTCTTTTGTCCTCCAGTTCGACTCTGACCTTTCCTCCCTGCCCGCAGTACGACGGCCAGGGCCGCCTTGTCGACTGGTGGACCAACGCCACCGCCACCGCCTTCCTCGAGCGCCAGAAGTGCTTCCAGAACCAGTACCGCAACTACACGGTCACCGGTCCGGACGGCAAGGAGTACCCCGTCGACTCGCGCCTGACCGGCGGTGAGGACGGCGCCGACAACGGCGGCGTCGCGCAGGCGTTCACGGCGTGGAAGGGTAGGTGGGAGAGCGACCTCGATGGCGAGAAGTACAAGAACTACGTCCTGCCCGGACTGGCGCAGTACTCAAGGGAGCAGATGTTCTTCATCGCCTACGCCCAGGGTGCGTGGTGATCTACCTCTCGCTGTGCGAGAACCAGACTGACCTTTTCCCCCTCTCGCACCCTTTCTCTTGGTCTCCTCGTCGAGCAGGCTGGGCCCGCGCGATGACTCCCGGCGAGGCTCTGCGCCGCATCCGCACCGACCCTCACTCGGTGCGCCTGCCTTCCGCTCTTTTGCACTCTCCCTCCTGCCCCCTGCCCTCCCTTTTTCTCCTTTGCCGGCTGACCTCCCCCTCCCGCCAACCCCGCCAACCCCGCCAACACGCAGCCGACCAAGTACCGCGTCAACGGTCCGCTGTCGAACAACGCCGAGTTCGCCAAGGCGTGGGGCTGCCCTGTTGGGAGCCCGCTGCACCGGAAGGAGAGGTGCGAGGTGCGTCTCTCCGCTGTTCTCCTCCACAGCGAGCGCTCTCTCGCAGAAGTCGCTCGCCTGCTAGTAGATAACGACTCACTGACCCTCTCTCCGTCTCGCAGATCTGGTGAGAGCGGGGCGAGCGCTGGGCGGATCAGACGAGGCGGCGAAGGGGGAGAATTCGGTGGCGAAGGGGAGGAGGAAAGGCGACGGACTCTCGATTAGCTCGCAGGCGGACACGACTGTACAGATCGTAGCTCCTGATGCGCAGAGAGGGAGAAGTGGCCGGTGCCCATCTGCAGGCGGTTTCGCCTCGCTCGCTCGCCTCGTCCTCGCCGTGGCCCGTCTGCCTGCCCTCCCTGGCTCGCACGTGCCTCCGCTCGCTCGACGAGTGCTGCTGAGCGTGTCCCAGTCCCTGCACCACCCTCCCCTGCCCCTACCAAGATGCGCGCGTGGGCAGCGACGCCTTCTCGTCCCGCTGGCAGCTCTTCCACCGCCGCCTCGCCTGCGCCATCCGCCTGGGCCACCCCTCAAATGGCTCCCCATCACCACCAGCACTCGGCCTGGGCTGCCAACCCGCCTCTCGGGGCCACGGGCGCTCACGCTGGGCATGGCCACCACGCCCACTCGCACTCGGCTCACGACCGCGTACAGAGCGCCAGCACCGTCCTCGACAGGGTCCTCGCCATGCTTGATGGCTTCGAGGTGCGTTCATCCGACTCGTACTGCCACCGGAGCGGGTCAGGGCGCGAGGAGGAGCTGCCAGGTCTCGCCGGTCCTACTGGCCTCGCCGCCGCTCGAATGGCACAGACAGAGGCACACTAGGGACATAGTATCGGTCAGCTACCCGCTGAGCCGGCCCTTGTGACTCCGGCGGGGCGAGCGGGCAAGGGCAGTCGCGGTGCTCCTGAGGGTGGAGGTTGCGCTCTCGAGCCGGAGCAGCACGGCGGGGAGACTAGCAGGACCGTTCTGAACGGTTTGGACGACTTTCCGGACGAGCGCTGATGCTTCCTTTCTGACCTCGACCGCAGGATGACATGGACTGCCCGCTCTGCCTCGAGGAGATGGACCTCTCGGACCTCAACTTCAAGCCCTGCCCGTGCGGGTATCAGGTGCGTCTTCTTGCTGCGTGGACAGTGAGGTTTACCCCGCTGACCCATGTCCCTACGCCTGCGCAGATCTGCCGATTCTGCTACCACCACATCAAGGAGAACTTGAACAACAAGTGCCCCGCCTGTCGAACACCTTACGACGACTCGACGGTCGACTTCAAGCCCATCAAGCCCGATGAGTACGTCCGCCAGAGTTTCTCCACTCTCGAATCGGCGACTGACTCCTCATTCTCCCTTCTCCAGGATGAAGCGATTGCAAGCCGCGAAGAAGCTGCGCGACAAGCGGAAGAAGGAGGCTGAGCTGGCGATGCAGAACAAGGCGAGCGTCAAGGTGCGGTTGCGGACGCAGGTGCACATCACCGGTTTGACAACGAAGACGGCGAACGAGGATGTGCGTCTTTCTCTCGCCCTTCTCTCTCTTTCCTTCGCGCCTGACCATCTCTTCCCTCCTCAGACCCTCGCCCAGCTCAAGGGCCCGGAACACTTCGGCCAGTACGGCAAGGTCCTCAAGCTCTTCATGTCGAAGCGCACCCCTGCGCAGCCTCAACCGGGCGTCGCGGCCTCGCACTACCAGCCGGTCAACGTCTACGTCAACTACCGCACGCCGGCCGAGGCGTCGCACTGCATCGCCGCCACCGACGGGACCGTCACTCCCGAAGGACACAAGCTCAAGGCCGTGTGGGGCACGACGAGGTACTGCCCGAACTACCTCAAGGGCATCCGGTGCCACCTCGAGAACTGCATGCTCGCGCACGAGCAGGGCGACGAGCTCGAGGGCGTCGCTCCGACCACCATCAACGAGATCTTCACCTAGTGCGCCTGCCTCCTTTCATCCTCTCGCGATCTCGCCTCCTCTCGACCCTTGCGCATACACAGCTCGCTGATCATTCTTTCTCTTGCAGCGACAACGAGACGGCGTACAAGCCCAAGCCCGTCGGCGCGCCGTCCAGTTCGTCCTCGGCGAGGAAGCAGCCCGAAGCGTCTCTCCCAGCAACAGCCTCGTGGGCATCGAAGAACGCCCCCGCCCAGCCCACCACTCCGATCATCCTCAACCCCCACCTCCCTCCCCTCTCCGCTACTCTCCCCAAACCCCCTCCGCCCCGTCCTACCTCCGCCGCCAAAACCCGCCCATCCTCTCGTCAAAAGCAGGCCGCAGCGGCGGCGGCGGCAGCAGCGCTCGCTGCTGGCGAGAGTCCGCTCCCGACTGCCGCGACGCTGCCGGACTCGGCGCGCGTGCCCAGCAGCAGCAAGGGCAAGGCGGTGCTCGACCCGGCGCGGGTGCCTTCTCCTGCCGAGCTCGCAGCAATTGCCGCCGTTGCCGCTGCCGAAGCCGCCGAGGCTGCCGCCGCGGCCGCCGGTGCCGAGCCCGTCGCGTCGACCTCCCGTTCTCCTTCCCCTCCTCCCGCCGCACCCTCTCCCGCTCCCTCTCCGCCTATCGACGCCTCCTACCTCAACGGCTTCCTCGGCTACGGTCCGAGCCAGGAGCTGTCGACGCTCCCCTTCCCGGACCTCGAGTTTGGGGAGGGCGGGTTCAGCTTCAGCCTCGACCTCGACGTCAAGGGCAAGGGCCGTGCCGCTCCCGCCTCGGACGAGCCGACGCCGTTCCGCGACTTTGCCAACTTCGAGGGCTTCGCGCGGCCCGAGCCTCTCTCGACGGCGATGACGACCGAGCCGTCGAGCTCGGCGTTCGCGGCGTACATGGGCTCCTTCGACCCCTTCGCCGAGTCGACGATGGCGTTTGGGAGCAACGACCTCCGCTCCGACTCGCCGACGCCGCCCTCGACGGCCGAAGACGAGATGTCGCGCCGAAGCTCGCGGTTCGGGTTCGCGCGCCGCGGGTCCGGCTCGAACGGCTTCAAGGGCTTCGAGGACGACCTCCTCTCGCCCCTTCCGCCTTCCTCCGGTCCGTCCGCGCTCGCCCCGCCCCCTGGTATCGGCGCGCCGCTCCGCAGCGCAGGGTTCAATCCGCTTCCTCCCCCGTCGGGAGTGGCGGGCTGCGAGCCGTCCTGGGCGACGCCATCCGCAACGCCGGCGTTCCCGCCGGGCGTCCTCCGGTCCCTCGCCTCCCCCGCCGCATCCGCCACACCCTCGCCGCAACTCTCCCCGCGTAGCCGCGGCGCCGCTCTTCCCCCTCCTCATTCCCAGCAGCAGCAGCAGTCGCAGCATCCCTTCGGCCCTCCCCCTCCCGGTCTCGGCGGACCCGCCGGTCTCTCCCTCAATGGCGCTCCTTCGGCCGCTACTCCCTCCGCTGCAAACTCGGCGCTCCCTCCCCCTCCTGGCCTTCTCGGTCCCGGCGGGCACGGCCGCGGTGCGCCCATCCCGGCCGCGTCCTTCCCGCTCCCGCCGCCCGCGCCGAGGCCGAACAACGCGCCGCAGGGTATGACGACCGTTGCGAAGGAGGACCTGCTGGCGCTCATTGCCGCCGCTCAAGCCAGTGCGCCGAAGCAGCAGGAGTCGCAACGTCTGTCTTCTCTCCTTGCCTCTTTTCCCTGGATCCAGCACTGACCTTGCGTCGCCTGCAGAGCCGCACCCGTTCTTCAGTGATCCGGCCATCCTCAATGCCCGCCTTGCCGCTCCGCCCGGTGTCCCTTCTCCCCTCGACGCTTTCCAGCAGCAACAGCAGCAGCAGCACCCTCAGCACCAGCCGCAGCCGCAGCAGTTCCCGCCCGGCATGCGTCTTCCGCCGTTCTACCGCGCTTAGGTGTCCTCCTCCGCCACACTCTCGCCTGACTGTTCCTCCCCCGCCTGCCTGTCCCCCTCTCCTTGACCCGTTTTACTCCTCTCCCACCCTTCTCCTTTCTCCGCCGTGTTCTCGTAGTGTCGAAGAGAGACGCGACCCTGGGTGACGGCCAGGTCGCGTCTTCGTTTCGGTCGCTGCAGAACTCGTCTCCTTTTTGCAACCTCGGATTCTTCCCTCTCAGTGTCGCTTTCCTCCGAGAGCTGTGCGCGCTCACGTGCGGCATGGAGAGAACGCGAGGGCACTGCAGGAGAGGCTCAATATGACAAGGAAGAAAACGACAAAAGGAAAGCACAACTTCTAAGCTCAGATCTTGCTCGTGACCGGCCGAGCACTGGTTTTGGTGAACGCTTAGGCGTCCATGGTCTGCGGGACCGAGTGAGACGGTAAGTCAGGAGGACCCTCGAGAAACCGACGGAGAGAGAGGAACGCACGACAAGGTCGGGCGAGACCTCGTACTTGGCGCCGGTCGCCTTGCGAACGTCCTCCTCGGTGACACCAGCGGCGAGCTCGGTGAGGATAAGCTTCTTCGCCTGGCGGTCGACCTGGAAGACGCAGACTGAATGGGGGAAAGGGAAAGCGGGTCAGCCACGCACGAAAGGGCGAGACACGGACTCGGGAGGACGACGCACGGTCGGTGATGATGGTGGAGACGCAGTTGACACCGGTGAGCGGGAGGTTGCACTCGTCGAGGATCTTGTGCTTGCCGCCCTTGGCAACGTGGTCCTGGACACAGAGGACACGGTCAGCAGGAAGAAGGCGGGTAGTAGTAAAGACGTCTGCGGCTCACCATGACAACGACGACCTTGGTCGCGTCCGGGTTGGAGACAAGGTCCATCGCTCCACCCATACCCTTGACCATCTTGCCCGGGATCATGTAGTTGGCAATGTCGCCAGACGCCGAGACCTGCATGGCGCCGAGCATCGAGACGTCGACGTGGCCACCGCGGATCATCGAGAAGGACTCGGCAGAGTCGAAGGTGGAGGCGCCCGGGAGGAGGGTGACGGTCTCCTTGCCGGCGTTGATGATGTCCGGGTCGACCTCGCTCTTGGTCGGGTACGGGCCCATGCCAAGGATACCGTTCTCCGACTGCATGTGGATGACGGTGCCGGGCTCGAGGAAGGACGGCGCGAGCATGGGCATACCGATACCGAGGTTGACGTACATCTGCAGGATTGGAGAGCGGGCTCAGCTAAGTGGGTAAATAGGGAAGCGACTGGGCAAGAAGCAAGACGTACGCCCTCCTTGAGCTCCTTGGCCGCACGCTTGACGATGCGCTCGCGACGGAGGCGGGCCTCGTCCTTGCCGAGGGAAGCGTCGGCCGCCTTGTCGTCCGACTTCTCCTCACGCAGAACCTCGAACTCGACGCGCTTCGGCTCCTCGGACTTGACGACACGGTTGACGCTGCACGAGAGGGGAGGGTGAGCTCAACATGCGGGGCAGAGCGCTAGCAAGGGAACGTACAAGATACCCGGGAGGTGAATGTGGTTCGGGTCGAGCGAGCCGACCGGAACGATCTCCTCAGCCTCGACGATGGTCATCTTGGCCGAGCGGGCCATGGCGCCGGAGAAGTTCTGGGCAGCGTAGCTGGGAACGGGAAGGGAGGACGTGAGCGGAAGAAAAGGGAGGGGAAGCCGCCGTGGAGTGGGAGGAAGCGTACCGGAAGACGCAGTTGCCGTACTCGTCCGCCTTCCAGACCTTGACGAACGCGTAGTCGCCCTTGATCGCCTCCTCCATGATGTAGCCCTTGCCGTTGAAGTCGCGAGCCTCGCGCGGCTTGCCCGGGATGTCGATCTCCTTGCCGCCCTCCTTGTACTTGATCGGGATCTCGCCGGTCTGCACGGCGGTGCCGTAGCCGGACGGGGTGTAGAAGGCGGGAATGCCCGCACCGCCGGCGCGGCAACGCTCGGCGAGGGTTCCCTGGGGCGTGAGCTCGAGCGAGATCTGGCCGTTGAGGTAGAGGCTCTCGAAGTGCTACAAGAGAAAGGCGGTAAGCCACGGTCATTGGGAGCAGAAGAAGAGGAATGCTCGCCTTGTTGGTGCCGAGGTAAGACGAGATCATGCGGGAGATCTGGCCAGAGTGCAGGAGAGCGCCTGCCGGAACACGAATGCGTGAGTCGGAGGGCCAGGATGCAGGCTGATTTGCATGAAGAGCCGGCGAAGAAGCGTACCGAGGCCGAACTTGCCGACACCAGCGTTGTTGGAAACGCAAGTAAGGTTCTTGACCTCGGGGCGCTTCGAGAGGGCGCCGATGAGGGTGTCTGTGGGTTTGACTAGGGTCAGCGGCGAGGCGCGGACATGCAAGGGGACGCGAGGGGCGCACCAGCAGTACCGCAGAGTCCGAAGCCTGCAGGAGGAAAATGCGGCGGGTGTCAGCGCTCTGCTCGGCGTCAATGCGTAAGCTCGGTGCTCCAGCAATCGCCACTGCCGCTAGGTCACTCGAGGCGGTAAGCTGGCCTGGACTGCCCAGACCAGCTCCCCAACGGCGGGCTCGCGGTCGGCACATCTTCCCACGCCAACGTCGCCCGCGACTGAGCCAGTTCACGCATGCCTGCATGCCGGCAGATCCTAGGTGCCGTCTGGCTGTGCCACTGACCAGCGGTCGAGGTGTGCGCGATGCCGCGGCATCGATGGAAAGGCGGTACTCACCGCCAGAGAGAACGATCGAGTCGCCCTGGACGTCCTTGACGGCCTCGGCGGCGGACGGCCAGATCTTGGAGACGGACTTCTTGACCTCGAAGCGGGGCGCGGTGGTCGAGAGGGTGCGGGCAGCGAAGGGGAGCTGGAGGAGCGGGAGACCAAGAGTGAGTGGGGGCAGCGAAGGCGTGGGCAGCGGCGGGACAGGAGCGTACGTGGGTGGCCATGCGGCGGGATGTAGGGAGGAGGGACAGCATGACGGGAGGACGAGAGAGTGCGAGAGGAAGAAGAGCAAGAAGAAGAAGGAGCGGCTGCTCGACCAGGTTCACCGCGTCCCGCGGGTTCTCTCCCCCGGCTCGATGGAGGCAACTCGCGCGCTCACGTGCAGCACGGCACTGCGTGCGTGCAGTCTGTCGAGCCCGCTGCGCTACCAGGGAGCTCGCTCCGCTTCGTCGCCGTCTCGAGGGTGCTGCCCCGCTTCTCTCGCTCTCTCTTCACCACCGCGACCGCTGCACTCCTGCTTGAGCCGCCTGCCGCTGCACCAGCACCGCTCCTCTTACCAGCACCCCTTTCAGCCACCACCAGACCACCATGGGCAAGCGCAAGTCGAGCAAGAAGCCGCAAACCCGCGTCAAGCAGACCCTCGGTGCGTCGACCGCGCCTTCTGATGCAACTGAGAGGGGTCTACCCTGCGTGGTATTGCTGCTCCCGAGGTGTCCTGTGGCGCGCGCTGACCTCGCCCCGCGACCTGCTCCCCCTCCTCCACCTCGACTCGCTCATCGCTTCCGTCCCGCAGACAAGTCGTTCCGTTGCGTCTTCTGCGCCCACCAGGGCTCCGTGACCTGCAAGATGTGCGTGCACGCCGTGCTCTCCTCTCCCTTTCGGCCGTTTTCGTTGACCTCCCCCTTCCCCCTCAGGGACACGAAGAACCGCATCGGCCGGCTAGACTGCAAGGACTGCGGCCAGACTTTCTCGGTACGCTTCTCTGTTCGTGAAGAACGGCTGGGCCCTCGCTGACGCCGGCGCTCGTGCTTGGACTCAGATGGACATCAACCGTACGTCTCGTTTCCGCTAAAGCCTCAGCCGACACCGCTTGACGCCTCTCTCCTCTTTCTCTCCCCGCAGACCTCTCTGAGCCCGTCGACGTGTACGGCGCCTGGATTGACGCATGTACGCTTTCTGTCCTCCCTACCCCGACCCTTTCCCCGCTGACCCTGTTCTCTCGCAGGCGAGGAAGCCAACCCTGTCCAAGCCGCACCGGCGCCCCGCGCCAGGAGCTCCGGATCGGGTTCGACGGGCGCTGGCAAGAAGCGAAGGGCTGTGGACGATGACGATGAGGAGGAAGAGGAGGAGGAAGCGCAAGCAAGCGAGGAGGAGGACGACCTGCCGGATCTGCGCCCCAGCAAGGCCAAGAAGCGCAAGGGTGGATCCCCTGCTGAGGAGGACGAGGAGGAGGAGCCTGAGGAGGAAGAAGACGAGGAGTGAGTAGGGCACGGGTAGCTGTACTTTCCTCTTCTTGTTCTTTTGGCTCTCTTTGTGACCTTGTCGCCGTGCTGGGAGAGCGGGGCCTTAGGGCACTGGCGGCTCGCTATCACCCTGAACGGGCACGCGCAAGTAGGAGTTGAAAGGAGAGGTTACTCTGGCGTAACTTGGCACCGCTTCTGCTCTGGCCATGCTTCTTTCCATCGCACCTCCCTTGCACCTGCTTCTGTGTTGATCCGCTCTGATGCTGGCAAGGGAGACAAGGGGAAGGGAAGGCAAAAAAGCAGACGAGCCCAACGCGGGGCTCGAACCCGCAGCCTCGGAATGTTCTTCGGCGTCAAAAGCCTTCGTAGTAGAAGTTCCGCGCGCTGCCAATTGCGCCAGCCAGGCAGTCTAGGTAGCACCGCTCAGCTCAACATCTATCACCCCTGTTACAACTCATTGACTGCACGCGGGTGCTTTGAGAGCCGCAGGGCTCTAGGTAGGCAGCCAGAGGTTGCATATGTAGCTTCTCCATAAAACTATTCCGCCACAATGCTTGCTCAGCTTATGTAGCCTTCCACCCCTTTGCGTGGAAGAACCCACCCACGCCCATTGCCATTGCTGGTGGTCACTGCCAGACACCTGGTCCTGGACCGCATCTTTGACCATGACTTCTTCCAGCAGAGGCAGGACCGCTCTCTTTGTGTCACTCCAACTTCCGTTTGTGCATTCACATTGAGGCAATGCAAAGACATCCAGAGCAGCCTGTTCTTCCTTTATTCTTGGGTGCTTGCGGGCTGTTAGAATGTTGGTGTTGGCAGTGGTGATTGCCTTGCTGCAGATCATCCTCCTGGCAAGGACTTGCTGCTTGGTACATACAACTTACGCCAAACAGCAAGGTGAGTTAGCTCTGTCTCTTTCTCCTTCCCTTTGCCTCCCTTCAGCACTTCTCTGATTTGCCCCTCTTCATATTACTTCTGCAGACATAGAAAAGGCAACTCAAACCATCCACAAATGGCCTCCTGGCGCTAGAACCCCTCACGAGCAAAGGAGGAGAAGGACTGCCACACACACACTCTGTCCCCCTCTCCCATGGTGCCCTTTCCCTCTCATACTGGCTCATGTGCTGACTCACTGGTAGGTATTGTGCAGGTTGAGGAGGTCATCCAGCGTCTCAAGCACGAGGACAAGGCCAATACCATGATTGGTTCTCCTGGCTTGGCACTGGACACCGAGGCCCCAAGCAGGTTACAATTGGTGTTGAGCTTGCCATGAAGTCGCAGCTATCTTTCTTTGCCAATGGGCCCACTTCTGATGTGTTTCTTGCTTTTCTTTGTTTCCGTCTCTCATCGAGACTGCATCTCCTAGTTCAGATCTAAACAGCCAGTCCACCTACATTGCTGTACACTTCCTCCACAGGTCACTGCCATGGGCCAGGCAATCCTTGTCACAAACTACCATACAAGCACCTTAGCACCATGCTCTTCAAGAACCTCGACCGCCTCTGCTTCCCCAAGGCGGGCGGCCGCTCTGTCTACTTTGGCGACATTGGCAAAGACTTGCATGTGCTTTGCAACTATCTTGCTTGCAACGGTGCTGTCTGCCCAGACAACACCAACCCTGCCGAGTGGGCGTCTTCCTCCTCCATTGCGCCTCTTCAAGCTCCTGCATCTGACACTTATTCACTCGCAGACATGCTCGAGGCCATCGGTGCGGACTCGGGCCGCCAAATTGGCAAGAAGGACTGGGCCGACATCTGGAACGACTTGCCGGAGCTCGACACCGTCAAGCGCGAGATCGCCCAGCTCAGGGAGGAAGGCCTCGCCATCCCCGAAGACGACGACCCAACTCTGCGCTGCGAGTTCGCCACGCCGTTCTGGACCCAGCTGCAGGTCGTCGCGAAGCGCTCCCTCATCGCCACGCACCGCTCGCCGGACTACACCTTCACGCGGGTCTTCAACGCCTTCACCCTCGGATTGTGCATGCTCCTCGTCTACCTCCAGCTCGGCAACTCGCAGTCGGCCCTGCAGTATCGTGTCTTCGCCATCTTCTACACCGGTTCGTCGCGCCTTCGCCTCCTCTGCCCTTCCTCGGGCGCTGACTTCCCCCTTCTCCTCTACAGTTGTACTTCCGGCAATCCTTGTCGCGCAAGTGATCCCCATGTTTATTGAGGTCGGCCGGGCGACTTACGAGCGTGAAGCCGCCTCGAAGACCTACTCCTCCTACGCCTTTGCGCTCGGCCAGGTCATTGCTGAGATCCCAACCTCCATCCTCTGCACCATCATCTTCTTCCTTCTGGACTGTGCGCGCACCTTCTCTGGCTATCCTCCCTTTCCCCCTTTGCCAGCCTTCCCCTCACTCCTCCAGCCTCGCCATCTTTGCCAACTTCTCACCTCCTCACGAAGCCGACTGACACTCCGTATATCTGCAGACTACGGCATTGGCTTCCAGTATGACTGCGACTGCGCCGGTTACGCCTGTATGTCCTACTCCTGCCCGTTGCGTGTCGAGGGGGTGCGAATTGACTTTCTCCTTGCCCTTTCCGTCAGTCTTCATGCTTCTCCTCGTCGTCGTCTACTCCATCACGCTTGGCCAGGCGGTCTTGGTGCTCTCGCCGAACAGCTACGTCAGCGAGATGGTGGTCCCGCCCCTTCTTGCTGTCTTCACCCTCTTCTGCGGTGCGTCCCCCTATTCTTGCCTTCCTTTTCAGTCTTCTCACCTCCTTTCCCACTGCAGGCGTGACCATTCAGCCTGATCAGCTCCTGAAGTTCTGGCGGTACGCCTAGATCCCGTCCTTGATCCCGTACTGCCGTTGACCTCTCGAGTCTTCTCCCAATTTCGCAGCTCGTGGCTCTACCACTTGAACCCCTTCACCTACACCGTCGAGGGCTTGATGACGAACGAGATGCACAGCCTCAGGTCAAGGTACGTTGCATCTTTCAGGGTTTCCTCCGTACCAGAACTGACTTCTTCCCTCCACAGTGCTTGACAAATGAGCTCCGCCGCTTCAACCCGCCCGACTTGCAGACTTGCCTTGAGTGGGCTGGGCCGTACATTGAGGCCGCGACACGCTACCTCGTCAACCCGAACGTGGTGAGTGACTGCCAGTGTACGCCTGCTTTTCTGCTCTTTTCGCGGTGACTCTCGGCTGACTTACGGGCACCCCTTCCCCCGACCCCCGCTTACTATCTGCAGACTGCCAGTACGCCAACGGCGACGAGTTTGCCAACTCGCACAGCTGGTCGTTCGGCCACCGCTGGCGGAACATCGGTATCTTCATTGCCTACATCGTTGTGCGTACCATCCCTTCCAACTTATTGAGCTGTGCGGACCCACGAAACCCGGCAGTTCAACGTCTTTGTCGTGGTCGCCGCGTGCCGCCTCCTCACCTCTCGCTACTCGCACCGCTAGAACACCCTTACTCCTTGTTTATACTATTCCCCCCCTCCGTAGATAGGCGTAATGGAACTCTCCTCTCCTGTCATGTAACCTTGAGACGAGAGAGTGCTTGTTGCAAATTAGGAAAGCTGCAGAGAGAAATAGCACTGCGGAAATGCGAGAAGACGGCAGAAAGACGCGCCTAGAGCTGGATCACCAGCCTTCCTTCCTGACCCACAACCTCCGAGCCATACCACACTTCCTCTACACGCCTCTGCCCTTCCTCGTCCTCCGCCGGCCCCTTCTCGCTGCTCTTCCCGAACCACCTCACGATCCCCTCCCAGCACTCCTCGCTGACCTGCATGTGCGCGCCGTCGCACACACCTTTTGTCACCCTGCCCACCTCGTCAAGCGCGCGCAGGCCAATGTAGTCGTGCTTGTAGAGCGGGAGGGTGGGCCACGGGAGCGGGTCGAAGTAGCAGAGCGGATCGGCGGGGAGGGGAGGGGCCGGGCAGTTGGTCGCGTTCGGGTGAGGAAGGGTGAAGTGGGAAGAGTGGGGAGGGACGACGGTGAGGTCCTCGCTGTAGAACAAGGAGGAGGAAGAGGTAAGCGAGGAGGAAAATGGGCAGGAGGATGGGAAGCGCACCTGAAGCGGATGAGGACGAGGCGGTTCAGCGCCGAGAAGTTCTCCTTGTACGTTGCATTCCTCGGGTCGGCCTCGTCCTCCCACACTCCCTTCCCGACCTCGTCGTCCCCGACCCGCTCGTTGTTGATGTCCCGCAGGAACCTGTTGTTGCGGAGGTACTCGTCGATGCGCGCCTCCTCGCTCCAGTACTGCGCCGGGATGACCTGCGACTGCGCCCAGGAGGAGTAGATCCCCTCGCGGACGAGGGAGAGGTGCATGAGGCGGCAGGCGGAGAAGGGACCGCTGTCGGCCGGGCAGGGAGGCATGGCCCAGATGCCCATCTGCAGGAGGGAGAGGATAAGTAGGAAGAAGGAAGAGACGAGCGCACAGGATGCACAGGACGACGGGAAAAGGACGCACATGCTGGCTTCCGACCGTGATCAGGTTGCGCACCTTCAGCTTGCCTTCACCCTCTCCGCCACACATCTCGACGATGCCCCTGAGCAGCTGCCCGCCCTGGCTGAAGCCGAGCGCGTCAAACATGCCCGACGGGTTGAGCTTCGGCGAGGTGAGCTCCGGGAGATTGAGGAGCTGGTCGCAGACCTTGCGGATCTGGGCGGTGGCGAGGCCAAAGAGGGTGGCGCGTCTAGCGAGGAGAGCGTGAGTACAGGCATTGTGCGCTGTGCCAGCAGGCGAAGGGAGAGAAGCCCAGATTTCACCAGGCGGAAGACGGGCGAGGGAGCAAGAGATCCGACGTACTGGTCGGCAGCTCCATCGTCCGCGACATGAACGATGTGGACGAACACACCCTCGAGCTCCGGGCGAGCCTCCAGGTCAGACTTGAGGGAAAGAAGCCCTGGGGCGTCGAAGCGGTCGCCCAGGCCATGCCAGATCTAAGGGCGTGCAGATCAGAACGAGACATGTGGTCTTCAAGATAGGACGATAACGCACGACAGTGGGAACAGGAGGAACGGCGGGCTTGAGGTCGAGTGAGGAAGACGAGGTCGGGAGGGCGGTGACGGGAGACGCGACGAGGAAGCTTGCCGCCAATGCGATGAGGCCTGACGAGAAACGCATGTTGACCTCGGGATTGCTGAGTCGGTCAAGGAGGGAACCAGTTCAGTACGGAATGCTCGGGAGGCGGGAAGAAGTCGTTGTTGCGCAATCCGGCTCGGCGGCTGGCGGTGACGCTTCAGCATGCTAGGGAGGATCGCCCGGGTCGACCTTGGCGGTCTGCAGCAACGGGTCCGCCTTTCCTCGCCCATTCTCCTCCCTGCCCCACCTCAAGGCGATACAAGCGAGGATGTTGTGGGGCGGGCTTAGATCGCATGACCTGGCTGATCAGGCGAACTACTTACGGACGAGCACACGTACGCCGCTTCACGAGCGGTGGGAGCAGAATGCGGCGAGCAGAGGGAGGAAGAGGAGCGGGTTGTCCTCCGCCTCCTTTTGCTCGTCCAGCTGAGCGCTCTCCTCCTCACTAGCATGCTCTGTCGAGCACTCCTCAAGCGCACTCGACCACCAGCCTTCTGCTCCAGCGCCTCGTCGTGGCTCCTCCCGTCTTTCAACGTCCCTCCACCTCCTCCGATCCCGCTCGCATGCCCTCCAGCTGCCCCTTACTCAGCAGCAGCAGCGTCCATCAAGCCTCAAAGACGGACTCGCAAGACAGCGGCAGCAGTTCAGGAGGAGGAACTCGAGATCGAGGGGACAAAGAGCGTGGAGGGGGCCGTGGTGGGCCCCTTCGACTCGCCGCAAGGGATCAAGCTCAGGCCGTACCAGAGCGACTGGATACGTGCGGTCCTGGACGAGCTGGACCGTGGGCGGTACCAGCGGTTGGGCGTGAGCATGCCCACCGGTATGTCCCCCTTCTTCGCTCCATGGCCCGCTGTTCTCTCCCTTTTAATGGGAGTCGAGCGGTGAGTATCGACAATGACGGAGATACAAGAGAGGAGGAGCTTCCAGCGATCAACTCGCCGGGCCACCCAACTGACCGTTTCTTCTTCTCTTCCTCTCCCACCAGGCTCCGGCAAAACCGCGATCTTCACCTCCCTAAT
>JAQJIZ010000105.1:0-68410 GCA_029873605.1 Rhodosporidiobolus sp. SP3-3/4 | reverse complement strand
GGTATTGGGGGGAAAGCGTTCGTAAGAGGACGAGGAAAGGGGGGCACAGATGCGAACGACGACGGGCGGTAGGGATGCGGGGTGGAGGGAAAGACACAGGGCGGGGCGGGGGTAACGTGGCGTAAGGCGCGCGGCGAGGGGGGAAAAGCGGGTCGAGGTCGGGCAGGAGGAGGGAGGAGCAAAGCGGCGGCGAGAGGGGAGAAGGGGAGGGGAGAGGGCGAAGGGGAGGCTTAGAGGAGGCTTAGAGGACGGTGCACTTGCCACCCTTCTTCCGGCCCTTGGTGCTCAGCAGCGCGAGGCGCGTCGCCGTCTCGAACACCTCGCGCACGCCCTCGCCCGTCTTGGCCGAGCACTCGAGGTAGCGCGTTGCGCCGATCTTTTGGCGCACCATCTCGCCCTGCGCGACGACGACGAGGGCGTTAGCCCGAGGTGGAGAGAAGGGAGAGAGGGAGAGCAAGACGCACCTCCTGGCTGGTCACCGGCCTTTGGCTCGTCCTCCTCAGCTCGTCGATCGTCTTGGGGTCGTTGCGGAGGTCCTTCTTGAGGCCGACGAGGACGATCGGGAGGCCGGAGCAGAAGTGCAGAACCTCGGAGATCCACTTCTCCTGGACGTTGTCGAGCGAGTCGGGCGAGTCGACGGCGAAGCAGATCAGGATCACGTGGCTGTCCGGGTACGACAGCGGGCGCAGGCGGTCGTAGTCCTCCTGGCCGGCGGTATCCCACAGCGCGAGCTCGACGCGCTTGCCGTCGACGACGACGTCCGCGACGCTGTGGGGAGAGGGAGAGCGTGTCAGCACGCGAGGCGAGGGTGTGGGGGCGGGAGCGAGAGACGAGGCGCACTAGTTCTCAAAGACGGTGGGGACGTAGACCTGCGTGGGTGATGGAAGACGAGAGTCAGTGTTCTGGTCGCTGGTTCCGACGAGCTGAGCGCGCCTGGCTCGGTCCCCGTCGAGCGCCTCCTGCGCCAAGGCCGCCTCGTCGTCCCACGCGCTCACGGCGCGGGTCGAAGTGTGCGAGGTGTCAGGTGGCCCTCACTGCCCTCCCATCCGTGCCAGGCTGCCCGGGGAGCGAGGTAAGAGGGAGGAGGGGCGGCCTTACCTCGGGGAAGGTGCCCTTTGAGAAGACGATCAAGAGGCAGGTCTTTCCGCATGCGCCGTCTCCGACGATGACGAGCTTGCGGCGGATCTCGGACATGGCGTGGGTGGAGGGGCTGGGCGAGAGAGCGGGAGGGGACGAGGTGGAGGCGGTGAAGAGGGGGCCTGGCTGCGAGGAGGGCGGCGGGTGCGGGTGCGGGCTGTTGGGGGGCGCAGGGAGGGCGACAGAGAGAGCGTGAAGGGCGTGCAATGGTTCGTCAGTGAGTGTGTTTGGGCGGGAGAGCGACGGGTCGAGTGAGCGGGGAGGGCGACACAGGCCAACAGACACGACGGCGGAGGGGAGCACCAGGAGGAGGGAGGGACGGGTACGGGTCAAGTGACAGGTGGTTCAGAGAGCCAGACTGACCGGGTGCAGCTGGACACGGACAGGGAACACGCACAGCGGGAGCGGGAGCCAGCGCTTCGTCGTCGTCGTCGTCCTCGCCTCTCTCGCTCGGTCTCTCTCGAGTTCAGCTCCCTCCCTCTCTCCTTTCCCCCTGCTCCTGTCCCCAGCTCACACTCCGCCTGGCTGGCCGTGCTCACCTTGCTCGCTTCCCGCTTCGCCTGCTCCCTCCACTCGAGTTTCCCGCTTCCGCTTCTTCCGCCGCATCCTCCCCGCGCACCATCGCCCAGCATCGCACACAACGCGTCGAGCGAGCTGAGCCACACTGTACGGAGGTCGTCGACACGTTCTCGTCAAGCGAGGCAGCGTACCGCAGCCGAGTCCGACGCCATCCTCCCCCGCCCTCTCCCTCCCTCCGCTGGCCTGACCCAACCCGCGCAACGTACCTCGAGACGCGCCCTCTGCGCCGCTCTCTCGTCCGACTTCGCCATGTCAGCCATCGGCCGCCTTTCCCAAAGGCGCCCCGAGTCGGGTTCGAGGTCTCCGAGACGTTTCCTCCCCTTCTCTCCTCCCTTCCCTCCCTCGTCCCCTTTCGCTCCCCTGAATCCCTTTCTCTGCTCACCCTCTCGAGCACCTCTCACTGCCCACCGAGCGCCTGGATCGACACGCCTCGCCCGCCGCCCCACTTGACCCACTTGGCATGCTGAGCGGGCCGCATACCTCCGGAACGGACGGGAGCGCGTTACGCCTCGTCCTCGCTTCTCTAGCGAGGTCGCAGCGTGGGAAAGCAGCGGGGGGGGGTCGTAGGTGTGCTGGACAGAGAGGGAGGAGGGCACGGGGAGAAACGAGGGAGAGACTGGGAGAAGGGAAAGAAAAACGACGACGAGCAAGGTGGTGCTGACAAGTTGCGTTCCCTTTCCATGCTCGAGTGGGTTCGATGGAAGGAAAGCCTGCAGAGCGTGCGAGAGGCCGAGGGAAACCCCCCATCGTCGAGCGGGAGTGCGGAAAAAAAGCGATCATGCAGCGGCGTCGGGGCACGCCTTGGGCGGACAGGCGCCCTCCGCTCTTCCCTCCCCCAACTTCCTTCGCTCGCTCCGATCTTGCCCCCTTCTCCCTCGCTTCCTGCGCCGCCTCGTCGCCCCTCCCTCGATCCTCTGCACGCGCCTGGGAATGCCCGCCACGAGCCAGCGCAAGGGCCGCAAGCTGAACCGCCCGAGCGGGTGCGGGCCCAGGGTGCCCGCCTGCCGCTCCTGTGCGTCCTTTCTCTCGCTTGATCGTGACTGTTCTCTCTCGGCAGACAGATCTGACCTTGTGCTTGAACCCCTCGACTGCCCGCCCGCACCCATCTGTGCCGCGACGACGAACGGCGACCTCATCGCATCGCTCTCCCCCCCTCCCCCGCTTTCTTACCCCCCGACCTCCCGCCCTCGCTCTTTACTCATGACACCTTCGCTGCCCTACATCGCCTCGCCATCCACCCGTCCCTCCGCACATCCTTCTTCCTCCGCCGCCTTTGAAACGAGCAGGCAAAGCCCGCCGCGTCGCCTGCGACGGCGGCGACCCCTGCTCGGCGTGCATCCGCAAGGCCGCCTGGGACGGCGTGCCCCCTCCTTTGCCGGGACCGGGCGGCGGGTGCGAGTACGAGGGCGGGGTCGCGCCCGGGAGGAGGGTCAAGCTTCGAGCAGGAGGGGGTGGAGGTGCGTCGTTCTTGCTTTTTTGAGACGGAGAAGGAGAGGGAGAGGGCTGATGCAGGGAGAAATGGGGCAGGAGCGACACCCAGAGCGGGACCGTCCAGCTCGAGGAGCCGCCGGGCTTCGTGCGCTTCTTCCGACGACGACGGCGAGGAAGACGAGCCTTCCGACCTCGACCTCGACCGTGACGCCTCGGATCCGTCTTTCGGTCCTTCGACCTCTTCCTCCACCTCCTCGACCGCGACGAGCAAGCGCAAGTCGACCAAGGCGAAGGGCAAGGCGAGGGCGAAGGAGGCCGTCGAGGGTGCTTCTGCGGGAGGAGCATCGGGAGAAAGGAAGAGGGGCGGCAAGGCGGCGAGCAGGCCTTTGCAAAAGGGGCTCGCGTGCTTAGGCTGTACGATTCCTCCCTCTCCTCTGTCTTCCCCGCCGCAAAGGCTGACTCGGGGTGCGCGACAACAGGCAAAACGCGCCGCGTGCGGTGCGACGGCCTCAAGCCGCAGTGCACGGCGTGCGCCAAGCTCTCCGAGCGCAGCGCCAGTGGCGCCGTCGAGTGCGTCTATAGGGCGGACCTGTGGGTCCGCCAGCAGGAGGAGATGGAGGAGAAGGTTAGGAGGGGGAGCTGGGCGGAGGTAAAAATGGAGGAGGAGGGTGAGCCGCTTTCTTTCCCTTTCATCGTTCGCGACTGGAGGGTGCGACGTGCGAGACTGACCTGTCGAGCGAGCAGAATGCGGCCATTCCCTTTTCTCTCCACCGACGGCGATCAAGCAAGAACCGCTCGACTTTGTCCTCCCGCCGGCGGAGCTCCTTCCGCCTCTCCCACCGCTCCCTCCGGCGTCGCAGCTCCCACCCTTGCCATCTCAGCCCGCAGCGGCAGCGGTGCAGCACCAGCCCCTCCCTCCTCCTCCGCCGCCTCAACCTGCGCTCACCGCCGCCCTGGACGCCTTCTCCCCCGCTGCGGCGGCCTCACCCCTCTCCCTCGCCTCGATCTTCTCCACCCTTCCCTACCCCTACGTTCCGGGGCAGGTCTTCCCCTCCTCACTTTCCTCCGTCCCGCCCTCGCCCACCTACAGCACCTCGACCCCCTCCCTCAGCTACATCTCCTCCGCCTGGTCCACGCACGACTCGTCCTCCTCCTCGGCCTTTCCCTCCCCGCGCACCCCGCTGGACGATTTCCTGCACCGGCACAGGATGGGGAACTACCCCCCTGTCCCGTACCCGAGCACGAACACGGTCAACCCGTACTGGACCACGACGGCCGAGATCCCGCCGCTCGCGATGGCGGACGAGACGGTCGAGGAGTTTGAGCTCGGCGGGTGGGCCGGCGCCGGGCTGGTGGCTGCGTCTGCGCCTCCTGGAGAGGGCATGGGGGGCGGGGGGCCGACGCTCGTCGAGCAGGCGCTGAAGAAGGCCGCCGAGGCTGCTGCGCCGGGAGGTGGGGTCGGGGTAGACGAGGAGCTGACGCTCACGCTGCCGATGATGCCGCCGTACCGGAAGGAGTGGTATTGAGGGCGACTTCTCTCTCGTTTTTCTTGAGCATCCTCCTTACATAGACTTGAGTGCGCAGTGAACGTACATACACATGCCGCTCTAGAACCATGGAGGAAAGAGAGTGCAAGAAAAGATGCCCTCAGTCTGGCATCGCCGGCGGCGGCTGCGGTCGCCTCGTCCCCTCTCCTTCTTCTCTTCCCACCCACCAATTCCAAGTGTATGTCTTCTCGGGCTGTAAGGCTCTCCACAATGCCGCCTAAGCGCTCTGACTAACCCTTGGCCGGCAGACGCGCTCCCTCGTCCTCCTCAGTCAACTCTCCTCCCGCTCCACCTCCTCAGGCTCACCACGCCTCGTCTCCCGCTTCTGTGCCCGCCCCGCCCGCTTCCTCCACGCTAGCAGCATCATGTCCGCCCCTTACGAAGTCGTCGTGCGTGCCCTGTCGTCCTCTCTCGCGCCGCTCTCACTCGGGTCGCTCACCTCTTGCTCATTCCTCCGCAGGCCTCTTCTACGGCGCCTGGTGCCGTTGGTCCTTACTCGTGCGCTACACTCCCTCGTCATGCCGCTCGCTCGCCGTCTCACTCCCTTGTCCCGGCTGTCCCCCTCGCCCTCCCTTCTCTCGAACCGTTTCCCACACCAACAGGCAGGCGATCAAGACCGACTCGCTCGTCTTCACCTCGGGCAACATCCCCCTCGTCCCCGAGACGATGAAGGTCGTCGAGGGCGGCGTCGAGGAGCAAACTGTGCGGGGTTCTTCCTTCCTCACATTGCCCCTGTTTCTCCTATCATCCCTTCCCAAATCCCTTCCTTTCCTACCCTATGAGGGTACTCCCCGCTGCGCTACACCGGGGCGGGAATCCACCGTCTGCCCAATCCGACCCGAGAAGAAAGAGCTGACCCCGTTTTCCTCCCCCTCCCCCTCCCTCGGCCGTCCCCTTCCTCCCGCATGCTTGGCTGTCTTGTCGTGCGGGCGCAGGAGCAAGCCATGAAGAACGTCACTGCCGTCCTTGAGGCTGCGGGCACCGGCCTCTCGCACGTCGTCAAGTGCACCGTCTTCATCAAGGTGCGTCGGACTGTCTCTTTCCCCTCCTACCCTCCCGCTTGCCCGATCTCTCGGGAAACAAGACTAACGTATCTTCACCCCGGCACGGCAGAACATGAACGACTTCCCCAAGGTACGTCAACCGCGAGCTTGTCCGGGCGGATTCGGGCGGAAAGCACTGTGCCGGTGCCGCCTTCGCTACGCAGCGCAGCTGACGTTCCCTGCCGCTTCACCTGTGTTTGTAGATCAACGCCGTCTACGCGAAGCACTTTGGCGAGTTCAAGCCGGCGCGCTCCTGCGTCGAGGTGCGCTTGCTTTTTCCTCCTCTTCTCCCACCCAGCTTGCCCCCCACCGTGCATCCCTGCTCACGCTCCCTGTACGTACATAGGTCGCCCGCCTCCCCCTCGACGTCCTCGTCGAGATCGAGGCCATCGCGCTCCTCAAGAAGTAGACTTCCCGTGCGCTTTCCCTCCTTCCTTTCTCCAGTCCCTCCTCCTCTGGTCTGATCCGTCGAGCTCTCGAACAGCCTCGTGCAGTACTCGACTCTAGGTGAGGGAGACGCAGAGAATCAGCAGCAAAAACAACAGTATACGCATCCTCCTCCACGCGCCTTTCTCGCGCAAGTCAACGAGAGCAGCACGCGACCTTGCTCTTCACGCTCCTACCGGTACCGCGCGCTCCAGCGGAGCGGAAGTCTACCTAAACGCCGCGTGACCTCGGCCACAGACAGTGAAAAGTCAACTCAATGCGCTTTCCCGCTCAGCTGACGGGGAAAGAGCACCTCTTTTCTCGCTCGTCTTGCCTCTTCCTCCCCGGCACGAGACTTGTGCATGCACTCTCGCGCTGGGTCTGTGAGGGCGCTATGGGAGAGAAGCGAGCGGGACAAGGCGGGCGCGCCGGTCGAGGAGGAGGAGGACGGGGTGGCCGTTGTTGCTCTCTGGGGTGCTTATCCAGCTCTTGCTGGGGGCTGCATCGCTCGCAGACGGTGGTAGAGAACAGGGGAAGACGTCCCGCGCTCGCAGGGAGCTGTAGAGAGACGCAGAGGAGGAATGCGGCACGGTACGGTACGGTCGGGGTGTGCCATACATTCCGAACGAGACCGGAAGAGGAGACCTCAGCTGACCGGAGCCCCCGGCCTCGTCCTCCTCGCGCGCTTTCCTCCCTCTTTCTCCCTCTTCACCACTTTCAACGATGCCGTCCATCAGTCCCCAACATACCGCATCACCCCTAGCGCACCTCAAACACCTCGACGTGCCGTCGAACGGCGTCCCACGCACGCCGTCTCCCGGTGCGTACACCGCCTTGCTCCTGTCCCTCCTGCGCCTGCTCTCACCCGCTCACGCTCCGTTGGTGTGCTCCAGCTCACGGCACAATCGCGAACGGCGACCTCGGATACACCAAGGCCAAGTTCGAGGGCAAGGACAAGCACCGCGAGGCCGTCCTTGACGTGCGTCTTTCCACGGCGCTCCATCGCTCCCTCCTCTCGCTCGAGCTGACCCGCGACTGCGCCCACACAGATCGTCACCGACAACGGCTTCCTGCCCGACGGCCTCGTCCAGGGAGAGTGCGTCCTCACTTCTCGCTCAACTCGCGCCTCCCTCCCACATTCCGCACGATGCCGAACCCGGTCTGCTGACCTCTATCTCGCGCCCCTCGCCACAGAGTCGACTGGTTCTACGACTCCCTCGGCATCGATGACGGCTACTTCAAGCTCACAAGTCCGCAGGAGGTCGCGGACCATGTCGAGGTGCGTTTCCACCGCCTCCCGGCTTGCCGCCCCTCTTTTCTCGCACCGCTTTTCGCTTTTCTTTCGATTGCATGCAGTGTGGGATTGGTACTGACATGGCCTGGTGCGCGTGCAGAGCCTCTACGGCGCCAAGGTCCAGGCACACGCTTCGCACCAGGACTACCTTGAGATCAAGCTCGAGAAGGAGAGCGAGGTGCGAATTCCCGCTGCTCTTTCCCTTTTCTGTGACTGCACAACGTACAGATGCTGACTGCCGAGTTCGAAAACGTGCAGAATTCTGCTGTCTACATTTTCACCTCGCCTCCCGGAGTCTCGCTCTCGAATGGCCCGCAGTACGAGCGCCGCATCGACGACAAGTACATCGACCCCTCCTCGCTGACGACCGCCTGGCGCCTCGAGTCGTACCGCGCCGCGCCGGTCGACGCCCCCACCGACGCCGTCGATGCGAACGGCCTTCCCGTCGAGTCTGTCGCCGCGCAGCTCCGCTCGTACTTTGTCAGCAAGTGCGACTTTGTCGAGACGAAGCTCAGCCAGGAGGAGATCGCCAAGCCTGGAGTCAGCATCCGCGAGATTTCGGACAAGACGTTCCTCGAGAAGGCGACGGACAACACGCTCGAGATCTACCAGGAGCTTATGGATGTGCGTCTTCCCCCTCTACTTCTTGCTACTTCTGCGCCGGGCGTTGGGGGGGTAGGTTCGTGTGGGGGCAGAAGACTGATCATTTTCCTCCCTTTGTTCCCCTTTCTGCAGGAGGCTCTCCGTCGCATGGGTCCCGTTGTTGCTGCCTACGACGTCGAGCGCTCGCGCGAGCGCCGCATCGTCATTGCCTACAAGCAGGGCGGCACGCGCAACTACTTTTCGGCCCTCTCGGACCTCTACCACTCTTACGGCTTCTACTCGACCCGCAAGTAGTGCGTCTTCACTCCTTTCCCTCCTCGTTAAGCGGGCCAGTACTGACGAGGATGGAGAAACAGCGTCGAGAACTTCAAGAACGGCGTCACCATCGTCTCGCTCTACCTCAACCCGCTCCAGGGCCCGCCGTCCGAGGCCTCCATCCTCCAGATCATCAAGGAGGCGTCGCTCATCTGTGTGTACCCGTTTTTATCCAGTCCTTACCAGCACCATTCTGACCCTGTGTCTGCTTCTAGTCGTCCTCCCCGCCAACCCCCTCTTCCAGGGCTCGCAGCTCTCCGCCCAAGAGGCGACCTATGCCTACTGCGCCTGGATCTTTGCCCAGCACTTCACTAACCGCCTCGGCCCGTCATACACCGCCCTCCGCGGCTTCCTCGACGAGAACGACCCGCTCCAGGCCGGCGTGCTCAACGACATCCGGTCCCGCTTCCGCCAGGAGACGTTCACGCGCGAGTCGATCCTCGTGGTGCTCAAGCAGTACATCGACATCGTGCGCACACGCTCTCTGGCTCTTCTTCCGCCTTGCCAGCTCCTTTCTAACCCCTTCTTCCCCTTTCACCCTTCCAGGTCCGCCTCGCCTACATCTCGTTCGCGAACAAGCACTACTACAGCACCTTTGGCAACACACTCGTCCCGACGCTCTCGTACGCGCGCCTGCAGACCGCCGAGGTCCTCTCGTCGGAGCAGCTCCGCAAGCACATCCAGCGCCACGTCCTCTCGAAGCACGACGCGCAGATCCTTGAGTCGCTCGTCACCTTCAACGACGCGATCCTCAAGTGCAACTTCTTCACCCCGACCAAGACGGCCATCTCGTTCCGCCTCGACCCGGCCTTCCTCCCCGAGGTCGAGTACCCGGTCCGCGCGTACGGCCTCTTCCTCGTCGTCGGCGACGGCTTCCGTGGTCTTCACCTCCGCATGAAGGACGTTGCCCGCGGTGGTCTCCGCATGATCATGTCCCGCAACCGCGAGAACTACTCCAGTACGTCTTTCTCCCCCTCCTTCCGAGTTTGCCGCATGCTGACTCTCCTTTCGCGCGCAGTCAACCAGCGCAACCTTTTCGACGAGGTGTACGGTCTCGCCTCGACCCAGGCGCTCAAGAACAAGGACATTCCCGAGGGCGGCTCGAAGGGCGCCATCCTCCCCGACCTCGGCGCGAACCCGCAAATCGTCTTCCAGAAGTTCATCGACGCGATCCTCGACCTTTTGCTCCCCGGCCAGACCCCGGGCGTCAAGGACAAGATCGTCGACCTGTACGGCAAGGAGGAGATCCTCTTCTTCGGCCCGGACGAGGGCACCGCGCCGTACATGGCCTGGCTCGCCGACCACGCGCGCGCGCGCGGCGCGGCGTGGTGGAAGGCGTCGTCGACGGGCAAGCCGGCGTCGACGCACGGCGGCATCCCGCACGACGTCTTTGGCATGACCTCGCTCTCGGTGCGGTCGTACACGACCGGCATCTACCGCAAGCTCGGCCTCAAGGAGGAGGAGGTCAAGAAGGTGCAGACCGGCGGTCCGGACGGTGACCTTGGCTCGAACGAGATTCTGCTCTCGAAGGACAAGACCATCACCAGTGCGTTCCGCTTCCTCTCTCATCGCTCCTCTTTCTGCATCTGAGAGTAACGCTCTTTCCAGTCATTGACGGCTCGGGTACGATCCACGACCCGGAGGGCCTTGACCGCTCCGAGCTCGTCCGCCTCGCCAAGGCCCGCGTCATGGTCTCCAACTTTGACCGCTCGAAGCTCTCCAAGGACGGCTACCTCGTCCTCGTCGAGGACCGCGACGTCACGCTCCCGAACGGCGAGGTCGTCGCCGACGGCACCGACTTCCGCAATACGGCCCACCTCCGCTACAAGGCCGACCTCCTCGTCCCGTGCGGTGGCCGCCCCGAGTCGGTCAACCTCGGCAACGTCGCGCAGCTCTGGGACTCGGAGGGCGTCCCGTCCTTCAAGTACATCGTCGAGGGCGTGCGTTGTCTTCCCCCCCCCCTCTGCCGCCTCTCGCCTCTCTGACCCTCCTCTTGTTCCGCAGGCCAACCTCTTCATCTCGCCGCAAGCGCGCCTTCAGCTCGAGAAGAGGGGCACCATCTTGTACCGCGACGCCTCGGCCAACAAGGGCGGTGTCACCTCGTCCAGTCTCGAGGTCCTCGCCGGCATGTCGCTCAACGACTCCGAGTTCATCGAGCTGATGACCTCGCCACCCGGCACCGAGTCGCTCTCCGACTTCTACCTCGCCTACGTCCGCTCCATTCAGGCTACGAGTGCGTTACCCACGCCTGTTCCTTCCATCCGACAAGCTCATACTGACGCTCCCTTCTGCCAGTCTCGGCCAACGCGACCGCCGAGTTCGAGACGATCTGGAAGGAGCACGAGAAGAGCGGCCGCGCCTACACCCTCCTTACCGACGACCTCTCGCGCAAGCTCGTCCAGCTCCAGGACGAGATGGAGCAGTCGCCCCTGTACGACGACGTGCCGCTGCGTCGCGCCGTCATGAACAAGGCGCTCCCGCAGGTCCTCGTCGACAAGGTCGGCCTCGACACGCTCCTCGAGCGCCTGCCCGCCTCGTACGCGCACTCGATCTTCAGCAGCTACGTCGCGTCGAGGTTCATCTACGGCTACGGGATCGACCCGTCGCCGATCGACTTCCACTACTTCCTGCTCTCGCTCGCTCCGAAGGAGGAGGAGCAGTAGACGCTCTCCGCCGCATTCCATAGATCCTCTCGCTCTTCTTTCCCTCCTTTTTGCATCAGTCCCCCCTCTCGTTCTTGATTTTGCCCATGCCTCTCTAAGCGTTAGTGCCTCTTCTCTCACGGACAATGAAACCTCGAAATGCGTTTGTGCTCCGCTCCTTCCGTCTGACTTCAGCAAGCGGGGAGGAGAAGAGGATGTGGCAGCAAGAAAAGGCAGCGTCGAGCCTGCTCAAGCTTCTCCTCTGGCATTCGTCGCTCTCAGGGCGCAGAGTCGGATATGCAGGAAGAACGAGCGGACTGTCTGTTGCAAGGACTGGAAGGGCTGCAAAACGAGGACGACGGGTTGAGGTTGCGAGAGAACGGGTAAGCTATGCAAGGGGAAGACGAGGATGTGCAGAGAGAACACGAGAGAGAGAGAGAGGAAGAGAGAGAGAGGGTACAGCTGAAGGGGGTACAGCAAAAGACGACGGGTGATGAACAGCAAAAGTCGAAGGTGGTCAATGGTGAGGGTGCGATAACGAGAGAGCGAGTGTGAGGGGACGATCTGGTGGAGGTATGTGCGTGTGTAGGCTAGGTGGGGGTATTGTGCAGAGTTTAGGGCGCCGAGGAGGAAGGGGTGGAAGAAGGAGGAGAAGGAGGGAGCGCAGGGCACGCCAGGACGGCCTCGTAGAACCCGCGGTAGACCGTCAAGTTGAAGCTCGCGACCTTGGCGATGCGCGAGCCGAGGAGGCGGACCTCGGCGGCGAGCGGGGTGAGGCCATTGCGAGCGAGGGCGGCGTCCACGGCGGAAGAATCGGAAGCGGCAGCGGTGGCAGGGGATGAAGAGGGAGAAGCGCGGCGCTGGCGCTTGGTTCCCTCCTCGTCCGACGAGCTGGCGCCCTCGTCGTCCGAGTCGACCGCGCGCTTAACGCCCCTCTTCGGCGTCGCCGAAGCCATCATGCTTGCCTCAGGCCGCACTCCTCCCGCTCCGGTCGATCGAACGGGGAACGCCGCACCCGTCGCCATTGTGACAGGCTCGACCGGCGCCGCCCACCAGCTCGCAAAGCTCATCGGGCCGGCGGCCTTGTCCTGCGCGAGCTCGTTGGCGACAACGGCGTGGAGGGTGGCGCGCAGGCGGGACTGCAGGAGCTGGAAGAGCTTCGACTCGGCGCGGACGTTCGTGTCGAAGTAGCTCTGCACGAGGGCGAGCGTCTTCGCGTCGGGGGCCGAGCCGAGGGTGGAGGAAGAGGCGCCAGGGCGAGCGACGTTGCGCAGCTGCTGAGCCCGCGCGGCAACCTGGAGGAGCACGTCCTGCATCGCCGCCCTCCACGCCTCGGAGGAAAGCTTGCTGGCACCCTGCCCGGGCTGGCCCTGAGGAATGCCAGGAATGGCGGCGGCGGGGCCGAAGAGGGTCGAGACGGAGCGAGTCGAGGCGAGCATGATGCACCACAGCTCCTTGCGGAACGTGTCGAGCTCGGTGGCGGAAGGACGGGCCGGGTAGGCGAGTTGCTGGAAGAGGGTGAGGAGGAGGTAAAGGACGGAGAGGTCGGTCGCGTCGGCGTGGAAGGCTTGCATGCGATACGAGTCGAGCTGGAGGGTGTCGGGGAGGGAGGATGCGGAGGAAGAGGCGGCAGAGGACGAGGACGGGAAGACGAGGTTAAGAAGGCCGCGGATGACCTGGTCTTCAAGGTCGTCGCCGGTCCTAGGCTGCGCGTCCGGCGCTGCGTCCGTCGCGAGCCACTCCTTCAAGCGCGCCACCGCTGCGACGCCGCCCTTGCGGGCGACGAAGTCCTGGATGAAGCGGCGCTCGAAGTCGACCGACGTCTGGACGAGGTAGGCGCGAAGCGAGCGAAGCTGGTGGTTGGCGATGTCCTATAGGGATGAAAGGTCAGAACTGTAGGATCCGGGAAGGGAAGTGGAGGGCAGGATCACGCACCAGCTTCATCAGCTCGAGGATCTCGAAGCACTGCCTCAATCCGCTCACTAGGCCCTCGCCCTCGCACGCCTTGACCATCTCGTCCACGAGCGCGTCCCGCATCGGCGCGCAGTGCGTCTTGAGCGTCTGGCCGAGGAAGCTCGCCAGGCTCGGGACGTCGAGCATCCCACGGGCCAGCTGCTGAGAGATGAGGGAGGGGTCGAGGGCGTCGAGGATGCGGTCGCGGGCTTGGCTGAAGACGCTTGGCGAGACGGGACTCGAGGGCGTAGGAGAAGGCGGGGAGTAGAGGCTGGTGAAGGTGGGCGAGGAGGGAAGGGTCGGAGAGGGCGGGCCAGGCGCTGGAAGGAGGGTGAGGAGGACGTTCCGCAGCTCGATGACGAGGGGGACAATGCGCGAGGGAAGTCGGGAGCAGATAGAGGTCGGCGTGGGAGGGAGAGACGCGGAGGGCTGGGCGAGGCAGATGCAAGGGAGGACAGCCGTGCTCTGGAAGGTAGTGCAGCGGCAGCCGAGCGAGACCTCGCGGCCGATCGCGAGCCAGTACTGCTCCGCTGCGAGGCGCTTGCGCTCACCACTGGAAAGGGAGAAAGAGATCAGAATATGCGGGGGAGAAGTAGGGAGGAGAAAACGCACCGCTCGCCATCGTAGTTCGGGCGGAACATGAGGTTCGGATCGAAGACGACGTCGTGCCTCAGCTGCGGGTTGCGCATGATCTCCTGCATGTCGAGCTCGCGCAGCGTCGCCTTGGTGATGGGCGGGATGAGCGTCGGCGGCGTGAGATTCGCAGGCGAGACCTGGGCCGTTCCTCCCAGGCGCAAAACGTGCAGCTCGAGAAGTTCGGCCTGGCTCAGCGGCGAAGCCACCGGCGTCCAGGACGAAGTGCTCGTGCTCGGCTCGGTGATGATGGGAGACGGCTGAAGGCGGGTCCGCTGGCGAGTGCGCGAATCGTACAGCTTCTGCTTGCGAGCCGGCTGGCCATGGTGGAAGTGTGGGTGGGGCGAGGCGCGCGAGGGAGAGACGTGCACGAAAGGAGACGAGGTGAAGCGGGAGGAGGGGGTTGTCGGGAGGGAGTTGGCCCGGCGGCGGATTCGGGGACGCGTAGGAGGGGTAGAGAAGAGCGAGGCAGTCAAGGAGGCGGAAGAGGAAGAGGGGTAGGCGAAAGAGGCAAGAGCCGCGGCGGAAGGAGGAGCTTGAGAAGGGGAGGCGGGAGGAGGTCGAAAGGAAGTAGGAGTCTTGGGCGGGCGGGAGAAGGAAGGAGAGGCGCCGTTGACGAGAGACGATGGGAGGAGAGGCGACAGGGCGGGGCGCGAGTCGCGGAAAGCGCCCGGAACGAGGTGAAGAGGTGCGGGCCGGGAAGTCGGCGCCGTTTTCCTCGCGCTCGAACTCGGCAGCACGCCCTCCATCTCGTCGGAAGCATGGTCGTCGTCGACCTTCCTCCTCTTGCACGGTCCGCGCACATCACCGTCCACGCCCGGGCCTCCTCCATTCATCGCCGCCGCCGCCTCGCCGCCCTCGCTCGCGCTCCTCGCCATCAATGCCCTTCCCTGTGCCCCCGCCGCGCTCCTCCGTGCTCCCTCGCCCCGCCTCGCGCTCATCCGAGCGGCCTCGATCCCCCTAGGCCGGGCGGACCGCGCGCCCTGCTCGTCCTCGCCGTCGCCCTCGTACGGCTCGTCCGAGTTCGGCGCCGGTTCGCGCTCGTCCGTGCCCTCCGTGAGCGTGCGCTTGCGCGACTGGCGAGGCTCTGACGACGGCGGGTTTGTAGAGCCCACGACCGAGGCGGGAGAGGGGTTCGACGAGGAAGAGGAGCCGGCGGCGGCGGCGGAGGGGGGAAGAGGGAGGTGCGGCGGGTAGGGCGACTCCATCGTGGAGGGTGACAGCACGCCTCAGAGACGTGCACTCGAGTGGCGGTTCGAGGGGAAGAAGGAGGAAGAGGGAGGAGGGGACGGAGCGAGAGCCGGCGGGGTCGGAAGGTCGTCGAGAGAGGAGGAAGAGGAGGTCGACGCTGTGGGCAACGGCCAGGAGCCGGTGAGCGGTGCGAGCAGGTGCACAACGACGAGAAACGACGCACTGGAGGACCCGCCTTGGACCTTGACGCGACGAGAAAGGGAGAGCGCGGAGAGTGAGTACGCTGTTGCGAGTCGGGACTTGCGAGGGGGAGACACCTCTTCAGAGGCTCGAGCCTTGCTAGCGGGTGCACGGGGCGAAGGAGGGCGACGAGCAGACCAGCAGGGAGCTCGACGGCAGGCGTAGGAGGCAGCTCCCACCCGCTCCGAGCAAGGCAGGACGCGTGCAGGGGCTCGTCTCGGAGAAGAAGGCGTGCCACCGCGTCTTCCTGCTCGCTTCATTTCCGCCCTTCCTGTTGCCGAAGGACGCTGCCCGTGCCTGACCAGCGGCGCCTGCTCTGAAAGGTGGCCGGTCGCAGATCGCAGCCCGTCGTGTCTTCTCCCCTTTCCTCCTCCGACCTTCCGCCGCTTCTTCTCGCCCGCTCGGGCTGCGAGCCCGGCCACCTCGAACACGGCACTCCCCTCCCCCGCTTAGCCTATCCCCTCCTCCTCCCAGGACGGGCCACACCTGCCTTTCCAGTCGACCTTCCCAAGGCCGACCTCGTTTTCCTCCCTCGTCTTTACCTCGTGTCCTGCACTTGCACGCGTTCCAGCTGCGCCGGGCCCTCTTTCTGCGTCGCCGCTAGGCGCCCGCGCAGACCTAGAAGGCGAGCAGGCGCAGGCATATGCTGTTTCGAGCCAGTTCGCGACCAGCCACCTCCTCCTTCCGACTTCTCGTCACGGTCGCGTGGTCCGGCTCAGCCTCTCTTCTCCGGCGGTGCGGTCCGCCCTCAGCACCTGCGCTTCGGCGAGGCGACCTGCCCTTCCGCCGTCTGGGTACGAGCAGGACTTTCCTTTCTCGAGGCGAAGGACGACGCGGCAGTACGAGGCCCTGATCCGCATCGCCGTCTCGGGCAGGGGCGGCCGTAGTGGGCAGAGCCGCCCGTAAGGAGGAGCGGGAGGAGAGGGCAGTCGGCCTGTTCCAACTGCCAGTTGAGCGGTCGAGGGATCTGCCGCATTCGACCTGAGCAGGAGCGAGAGACCCAGTTCATCGCGGTCACTCTTTCCCAGCTCGTGCGGCATCATGCTCTTTCTGGACGGCTCGCTATGGGCTCTGCGGATCCTCGAGAAGCGATGACGAACGCAGAGCGATGCCTCTTTGCGATCCAGACCGGTTTTCCTCGCCCTTACGATCTCGCGCTTCCTGCTCTCGTTCCCCCTGAAAGCTGTTGCACCGTGTCTACGATACATGACCTGTCCGCCCATGACACCCGCTGTCGCTCGACCGCCCCTTCATTCGCTTTTCCTCCTCCTGTCCCAGCACCTCCTTCCGCATCAACCGCTCTAGCTTGTCTTCTCCTCGTCCCGCGCAATTCCGATGTCGCTTCAGAACCCCCGTCGAGAGACGCTGCCAACCGGACTACCGCTGCGCCCTCTCATCTCAAAGGCCAGCTCTTCCTCACCTCCGCAAGCCAGGGGGTCCTGAGACGAGACGAGACGCAGCGAATGAACCGCCCGTTGTCGAGAGCCGGGCGGTCGGGCAGCTAGAAGGTGTTCGGAGCAGCGGAACCTTCCAAGAGAAGCCGAACGAGCGGGTCGAGCGGGAGGTAGCTGGTCGTCAGGCGGACAAGGAGGTGAAGGGGCGAGAAAAGCGCTCGAGGCGCTGCTGGATGGGCGCCAGAGGCGAAACGCCAGAGAAGCAGGCCATTGCCGGGCCACCGCCGCCGTCTTGCTCGAGAAGGAGAAGGTTCCAGCGAGCGAAGGAAGAAACGCGGCGGACGAGCGAAGGAAGACAGCCGCGAACCGCAAGCCTGCGACAGGCGGGACGGCGCGTTGGCAGCGGACGTCCGGCTGGCTTGCTGGCGGTGTCTGACGAGAGGGCAGGGCTCAGAGCAAGAGATCTGGAGTGGACAAAGAGGCGTGACAGGAGCCCAAGGCGCAGGAGGGGGAAAAGGTAGAGCAAGCGGGCGCGGCACCTGGGTCTCCGGCGCAGAAGCGCGGGCTGTATTCCGCGTCTCAAGGTTGGCACCGCGCGCTCCATCGAAGGTGCTCGGCGTGCGAAGAAGCGGGAGCGCAGTTCAGCCTCGAGGAGCCCTGGCATGGGGAGGAGGAGGAGGACGTGAATACAGCGAGCTGCGATGCTGGGACAGCCCGTCCGGCGTGATAGCGAGCAGTACGCTCGCACGGGCAGCGCTGCACTGGCCGCATCTGCGCGGATCGCTCTTCCGGCCCTGCCCTCTCCTCCTCCCACCTCCCGCCTCTCCCGGCTCATGGCAGCCTCCTGGCGTGCTGCAGGCGTTCGGGGTAGCCGTCGCAGGTGCACACTGCTGCTTGCTGCCAGGCTCCTGCCGCCCCTCGACGCTGTCGCAGTTGTCGAGGCGGGCGAGTCGAGGAGGCGTGCTGGGGGGAGCCAGCGGCCCAGCGAGGCGTAACCGTTCGACGGGCTCAACGGGCGGCGAAGAGGGTGGCCTGGCGCGGTCTTGAACGCTTGAGCTGCTCGAGAAGCGCGAAGACGAACGTCAGAAGCCGACCCTCCTCCCGGCCTCAGCAGCTTCCCCACCTCGTCCTCCCTCTCCCGTTCTCTCTGCACCGCTACACGCTTCCGCTTCTCGAGCAGCATGGCCACTCTCGCTCGCAGCGTCCCCATCGCCTTCGACGTCCTCGGCACCTGCTTCTCCTTCTCCGCCGCGGTCGCCGCCCTTGTCGAGGTATTCCCCGCCCAGCTCAAGGGCTCGCACGACAGGGAGGAGAGGGCGAAGGCGGTCGTGGACGACTGGTTTCACAGCAGCCAGAGGGACTTTACCTGTGCGTTCTCTCGCTCCTCCCGTTTTCTTCTCTTCCTGACCTTTTCCTCCGCAGACCTGTCGATGAACGGCTCTTACACGTCCATACCCGCCTCCCTACCACTCTCCGACTCCTCTGACCGCTTGCCACGCACAGCCCGATCGGCACCGTCCTGAAAGCCAACCTCCCTCGCACGCTCCTCATGTCGAACCTCGTCTCTCCCTCTTCCTCCCCTTCCCCCCTCTCCTCCTCCTTCGACTGGTCCCCCCTCGTCGACCCCGTCATCGCGACCCTCCCGCGCATGACCCCGCGCCCCGGGCTCGAAGCCGCCTGCGACCTGCTCCTCTCCCCCTCCTCCTCCTCCTCCAAGCTCTCCTTCCGCCTCCTCGCCGCCACCAACGGCTCCCTTTCGACCACCCGCTCGCTCTTCACCCACGCGCTCGGGGAGGAGAAAGCGCGCAAGTGGGGCTACTTCAGCTGCGACGAGGACCGGTGCGCGAAGCCGGATCCGAGGGTGTACAAGGATGTGTGGCGGCGCTTGGGGTTTG
Organism: Rhodosporidiobolus sp. SP3-3/4; assembly: GCA_029873605.1. NCBI lineage: Eukaryota > Fungi > Basidiomycota > Microbotryomycetes > Sporidiobolales > Sporidiobolaceae > Rhodosporidiobolus > Rhodosporidiobolus sp. SP3-3/4. The sequence goes on along the minus strand of JAQJIZ010000105.1, from coordinate 50,087 downwards.
AGGAGGGCGATGGGAGGGAACGGGACGGGTGGTTCGTCGCCAGCCATGTGTGGGACTTGCATGCGGCGAGGAAGGCTGGGTACGCTCTTCTCCCTCTTCCTCTTACTTCTCCTGTTGTTGTGCTCCTGCCGCCCGCACTGATCGCTCCATGAACACGGGACGCAGGTTCAAGACCGCGTTCGTCACGTACGAGGAGCACCTCGTCCTTGCCGACATTTGGGGTCAGCCGGATATCGTGGCGAAGGACCTCGAGGAGGCGGCGAGGCGGATCATCGAGTGGGAGGAGAAGCGGAAGGATAACCAGCCGTAGCACTCGAAGCGAGAACTGAGCAGGGCGGAACGAGACCGACGTGCCGTGATCTCGAGCGAGAACCGAGCGAGAGAAGAGCCGACTTGTGCCAAAGGCTTCTGCTCTCTCGCGACGCCCTCTCGCTCGTGACGACAACACCGCGCGTGCGTGGGGGGGATGATGTGGAGATTTTTGTTGCCCAAATCCTCGCTCATTACACCTCAACACAACAAGGGGGGGGTTGCCTCGTCACACACCCTCGTCGCCTCTCCTCCTCCTCGTCTAAGCCGGGAAAGAGCTTAGGCGACGACGGAGAAGACGCGGACCTGCGAGTCGGTGTAGCCGGCGAAGAGGGTCGCGCCGTCGGCGGACCAGGCGAGCGAGGTGCACTGCGGGACCTGGCCCGACTTGGGAACCGGGACGTCGACGACGATCTCGTCGACGATCGACTTGGACTCGAGGTCGACTGGAGGTGGGTAAGGGTAGAGGGGGGTGGAGAAGAGAATGAAGCGGGGTGTGCGAGAGTCGGGGGGAGGCAGAACGGGGAGAGGGGAGGGGAGATAGAAAAGGGAAGGAAGGATACCAGTCAGTAAAGCGTGCGACAGTACAGGAGGAGAGGAAAGGCGACGCACAGATCTTGATGCACGACGCGGTCGCGGCGCAGAGCCAGTAGCGGTTCGGCGAGAAGACGAGCGCGTTGATGGCGTCGCCGGCCTCGAGCGAGTAGAGGTGCTTGCCCTCGTTGAGGTCCCAGAGCATCGTGATGCCGTCCTTGCCGCCCGAGGCGCAGAGCGAGCCGTCCGGCGAGACGGTGACGGTCGAGATGTAGCCGGTGTGGCCGAAGTGGTTGGTGCGGAGCTTGCACTTGGAGAGCTCCCAGACCTGGTGTGAACGCAAGAATGCGTCAGTACAGAAAACGGGACAGAGTATTGTGCGACGGCAGCAGCAGCAGCAGCGCAAGGCGGAGGGGCGGCAACATGGATCAGAGATCTTGGTGGAAAAGAGTGTAATCACTGACACCCGCGGTGTCTGTTTAGTAGCAAATATAACAAGAAAAAGCATCATGCGTGATGCTGCCGTGCGCCGATAGGATGCGCTGCTGCTGCTGCTGCTGCTGCTGCAGGAGAACCGAGTGGGGGAGGGGCGGAAACGCACCTTGACGACCTTGTCCCAGCCAGCCGAGACGATGACCGGGTTCATCGGGTTCGGCGAGAAGCGAACGCACGAGACCCACTCGGAGTGGCCGTCCTCCTGGATGTTGAACTTGCACTCGCCGAGCGTGTTCCAGAGCTTGATGGTGCGGTCGCGCGAGCCCGAGACGATCTGGCGGTTGTCGGCCGAGAACGAGACGGAGAGAACGTCCGAGGTGTGGCCGACGAAGCGGCGGGTGGTCAGGCCGGTGTTGAGGTCCCAGAGGCGGAGGGTCTTGTCCCACGAGGCCGAGAGGGCGAACTGGCCGTCGGACGAGACGACAACGTCCGAGACGAAGCCGTTGTGGCCGTGAAGGATGCGCTTCGGGTAGCCGAACGACGTCTGGTGGTGGGAAAGGGCGAGTCGAGGTCGAGGGGGAGGGAAGGAGCCGGAGTCGGGATGTGGAAGAAGGGCACCGTCAGTACCGCGTCTTCGCAGAGACTTCTGCTGCTCCTCGTGCGCTCTCCTGCGCCGTACGAGCGTCCGTACGGAGCCTCCTCCGACCCGCACCTCGCTCGCCCCTTGACCCCATCTCGCCACCACCACTTGCCCTCGTCCTCCCGCGCTTGTTCCGCCGGTCCCAGTAGGCTTGTGAGAACTTCAGACGCACGTCGTCACGGGTGAGGGACCACATGATGATGGTCTTGTCGCGCGAGGCGGTCAAGATCATGTCCGGGTTCTCCGACGACGTGGCAATCGCCGTGACATCGCCCCTGCACGGGTGCAACGGTGCGTTGTGACAGGCGCAAGTGGCGGCACGGGCGAGGGCGGGGCGGGAGTGAACAGGGCGGGGCAAAAAAGGACGAGCAAAGGGACGTGGTCAGCTCGAATGGAGGGGCGCAGAGAAGTGAGAGTCGGAGGGACGCACTTGTGGCCGACGAGGCTGTGGGTGGTAGGCCGGACAGGGTCACAGAGCGGGTTGTGAGCGAGTTAGCGGGCAGGAGGAGGAGGACGAAGGCGCACCTTCCCTTGAAGATGAGGCTCTCCGACACTGCGACAGGGGCGGAAGGTCAGCATGGGCAGTGCGGTGGTGCAGGCGTGGCTGTGCGTACTTTTGAGCGAGGTGAGGAAAGGGAAAAGGGAGCGAAAGGCGGCCGCAGACGAGTTTGCTGCTCGGGCGCTCCTCCGCTGCCGCCAACTTCTCCTTCCCCTTCTCCAGCTCTGCTCAACACCTCTAACCCCTCTCAAGTACGCTCACTCCCTCCACCTCCTCCCTCTCCACACCCTCGTCCAACTCCCAGCCCGCCCCGTGCCGCCGTCGTCGCCCGACACCGTCCTCAAGCTCGCCTCCCTTTCTCTCTCGAGTTCTCGTCCTCACGCGCCCTTTCCGGCCCCGTTCTTTCGTTCCTACCCGCAGGATGGCGCCCAAGGTTGACCCCAATGAGATCAAGGTGCGATTCGTGATCTCCGTGTCGAGCTACCCCCCGCAGGGCCGGTACCCCTAAATGGCCACTTCCTGACCGTCCTGCGCCTCCTACGCGTCCAGATCATCTACCTGAGGGCCACCGGTGGTGAGGTTGGTGTACGTGCCGAGTCCTAGCCTCCCTCGACTCGGATTGAGCGAGTTAGCCCCGAGTCTGTCCCGCTCACGTTTCCCTCCCTGCAGGCCTCCTCGGCGCTTGCGCCCAAGATCGGTCCTCTCGGTCTCGTAAGTCGACACCAACTGCGACTTTTGTGCCCCTCCGACAAGCCGCCACATCCCCCCTTCGAGCCGAACTGGCTACCTGGAGGAGCGCAGGAGGAACGGCAGGGGAGGGCGAAGCTCCGTACCTGGGGTGATGCCGCGCTGCGAGGGGAGACTGGGAGGGCAGGAGAAGCGGGCGAGGGCAGAAGTGGGGCGGCAGGCGGGTCAGGCGAGAAGAGGCGGCGGATCTGGCTTGGAGGGGGAGGAGCAGCTACGTTTTATTTCGCTCCCTCGTTCCGCCCGCTGACTCGCTTGCCTCTCCCCGTGCGCGTCACGAGTAGTCGCCGAAGAAGGTCGGTGAGGACATCGCCAAGGCGACCGGCGACTGGAAGGGCCTCCGTGTCACGGTTCAGCTCACCATCCAGAACCGTCAAGCCGCCGTCTCTGTCGTTCCCTCCGCTTCGTCGCTCGTCATCCGCGCGCTCAAGGGTGCGTTTTGCGCGTTCTCTGAACCAAACGGAGCGGGACTGACAGAGGTGCCCCACCTGCGCCTTCTTACCTCGCAGAGCCGCCCCGTGACCGCAAGAAGGAGAAGAACATCAAGCACTCGGGCAACGTCGAGCTGGACACGATCGTCGAGATCGCCCGCACGATGCGCGACGCCAAGAAGACGCTCTCGAACGGCCTCGCCAACGGCGTCAAGGAGATCCTCGGCACCGCCCAGTCGGTCGGCTGCACCGTCGACGGCCGCCCGCCCCACGACGTCATCGAGGCCATCGACTCGGGCGACGTCGAGATTCCCTCCGAGTAAATCCCTGCCTGCTGCGGTGCAATCTTGACCCCCGGTTGTAGGTTTCCTTCGAGGGCGCAGGAGGAACTTGAGGACGTTGAGAGCTTCTTTCGCTGTGCGGCATTGCGAGAGGGTTCTTTGTGCTCGTTCTGCTGCTCATTGTGTCGCTAGTAAAGCGAGGAATGAGGAAAGGGCCAACTCGATGCCGCCCCACCATCCTCTCTCTCCCTTCCTCCGCTCACCGCTCTCGCTCACACTCTCACGATGCAGCGCGACCTGCTCAAGGCTCGCCTGTCCAAGTTGCCCCATTTGCCTGCGATTGCCGACCCGGACCGCCACCTCGATACGCCCGAGTTGAACGATGAGGACGACGAGGAGGAGGAAGCGCTCGACTCGTTTCCTAGCGAATTGGGACTGCCAGCCAAGTACGTCTGCTCTCTCTGCTGTCCTTACGAGTGCAGGCTGACTCTCGTGTCCCACCAGGACCCCTCGGAAGCGCCATCCCGGCGTCGACTACTCGCCTCTCTCCGCCGCGGTCTACTTCGCCTCCGCACTCGAAGTCGACGTCCCCGTCCAGTCCGTCTACCTCGAGCAGGTGGTAGCTTGGATCGAAGGGCTGAGGAGGAGTTAGGGCGAAAGGTCGATCTAGGCAAGACGACGCAGCCGTACTGGCGCGGTACGTTTCCTTCTCCTGTTTCTCCTCCTTTTCCTCGCTTGATGACTTCTCCCTCCCCTCTCCCGCTCTCCCTCCACCTCATCGTACCGCCTCTCGGCCGTCCCTCACTCCTTACGCGGAACCTCAAACCGCAGGCCGGTTCACCTCCCTCTCGTCCGAGTTCCTCGCGACCTCGCCTGCCGCACGGCCAAGATGCTCCTCCTTGCCGGGACGGACAGGCTCGACAAGGAGCTGCTGATCGGGCAGATGGAGGGTGTGTCTCCCCTTCCCCTACGTCGCCGTCTTTCCCCTCTTCCCCCGTCCGAGCACGAGAATGAGCGGGATTCGAGGTAGCGGAAGAGCGAGGCTGAAGCGGATCACCCACAGGCAAGTACCAGCTCGAAGTCGACCCGCACGACAGGCACTGCGTGCGCAAGGTCCGTCCCTCGTTCTCCTTCTCCTGCTCCTCCCTTTCGCTTTCCACCTTTCTTTCCCCCTCCTTGCTCCTTCGAGTTCTCGTCCTCACACGCCCTTTCCGGCCCCGTTCTTTCGTTCCTACCCGCAGGATGGCGCCCAAGGTTGACCCCAATGAGATCAAGGTGCGATTCGTGATCTCCGTGTCGAGCTACCCCCCGCAGGGCCGGTACCCCTAAATGGCCACTTCCTGACCGTCCTGCGCCTCCTGCGCGTCTAGATCATCTACCTAAGGGCCACCGGCGGTGAGGTTGGTGTACGTGCCGATTCCTAGCCTGCCTCGACTCGAAGTGAGCGAGTTAGCCCCGAGTCTGTCCTGCTCACGTTTCCCTCCCTGCAGGCCTCCTCGGCGCTTGCGCCCAAGATCGGTCCTCTCGGTCTCGTAAGTCGACACCAACTGCGACTTTTGTGTACCCCCTCCGACACTTCTTCACTTCCCCCGCTTGAGCCAGCTTCGACTGCCGCCCGCCCCACGACGTCGTCGAGGCCATCGACTCGGGCGACGTCGAGATCCCCTCCGAGTAAATCCCTGCCTGCTGCGGTGCAATCTTGACCCCCGGTTGTAGGTTTCCTTCGAGGGCGCAGGAGGAACTTGAGGACGTTGAGAGCTTCTTTCGCTGTGCGGCACTGCGAGAGGGTTCTTTGTGCTCGTTCTGCTGCTCATTGCGTCGCTGGTAAAGCGAGAACCGGGGAAGAGGCCAACTCGATGCGGCCCCACCACCAGTCTCCCTCCTCCCGTTCACCGCTCTCGCTCACACTCTCACGATGCAGCGCGACCTGCTCAAGGCGCGCTTGTCTAGGTTGCCTCACCTGCCTGCGATTGCCGACCCGGACCACCACCTCGATGCGCCCGAGTTGAACGATGAGGACGACGAGGAGGAGGAAGCGCTCGACTCGTTTCCTAGCGAGCTGGGACTGCCAGCCAAGTACGTCTGCTCTCTCTGCTCTCTGAGTAGTCCAGGCTGACCCTTTGACCCCGCCAGGACCCCTCGGAAGCGCCATCCCGGCGTCGACTACTCGCCTCTCTCCGCCGCGGGCTACTTCGCCTCCGCACTCGAGGTCGACGTCCCCGTCCAGTCGGTCTACCGCCTCGCTTCCGCCTCCACAACGGACGAGAATGCCGCGCCGAGCGGGAGTCAGGGTACGGCGCGTTTCAGGGTGTACTACTCTCCGCCGCCCCCACCTGTAGTCGAGGATGAAGACGAGGGAGCAGCAGGGCATGGGACGGTGTTTGTGTGTGTGCACGGCGCGGGGTACAGCGGGCTAAGCTGGGCGTGTCTGGCGAAGGAGCTGGTCGAGCAGAGCCGCGAGGGTGGACGAGGGGAGGAGGGAGGCGAGGGAGGAAAAGCGCGGGTAGGCGTGCTGGCGTACGATGCGCGCGGGCATGGTACGCTTCCCTCTTTCGCCTCTCTCTCGTATTCCTCTCCGGTCGGGCTGACTGAACGTGAACGAGCAGGGAAAACCGTCCTCCCACCGCCGTCTTCCGCCGGCGAAGGCGATGGCGAGACGGTCAATCTCTCCCTCGCGGCGCAAAGCGAGGATCTGTGCGCGCTATTGAAGGCGGTCTGGCCCGAGAGAGAGGGGGCGCCGGGGGTGGTACTCGTGGGGCACAGCATGGTGCGCCTCTGCTCGCCCTTTTCATCCTTTCCCCAAGCGAGGAAGAGGCTGATCCGAGCGGTCTTTCTGGTGAATACAGGGCGGAGCCGTCGTCGCCGACGCTTGCAACCGCATTCAGCGGGACATCGCGCCCGTCACCGGGGTCGTCGTGGTGGACGTTGTCGAAGGTTCGTCGGGCCTCTCTTCTATTTCTCCCGCCTTCTCCGTAGTGGAAGAGCGTACTGATAGTTGTAGCTGTTGCTGATCAGGAACCGCCCTCGACGCACTGTTTGGCATGTCCGCCCTCATCGCCGCGCATCCGAAGACGTTCAGCTCGCAAGAAGACGCCATCGCATGGCAGTGCGTCTCTTTCTCGCTTCTCCTCTTCCCTTACTCCTTCCTCTTCGTTGTATCGCTGACGAAGTGAAACCGAGCAGCGTGCAGAGCAGGACGATCAACAACCTCGCCTCGGCGAGGATATCGGTCCCGCCGCTCATCAAGCCTATACCTCGAGCGGGTGGCAGCTCGGCAGGAGGGGGAGAGGAGGAGGAATACGGATGGAGGGTCGATCTGGGCAAGACGCAGCCTTATTGGCGCGGTTCGTTCCCTTCTTCCTTCTTCCTTCTTCCTCCTGCTCCTTCTTTTCTCACTCTTTCTCCCCTCTCCCGCTCTCCCTCCATCTCATCGTACCGCCTTTCGGCCATCCCTCACTCCGCCGATCCCAAACCTCACCCCGCAGGCTGGTTCACCTCCCTCTCATCCAAGTTCCTCGCCTGCCGCACAGCCAAGATGCTCCTCCTCGCCGGCACGGACAGGCTCGACAAGGAGCTGCTGATCGGGCAGATGCAGGGTGCGTCTCCCCTTCCGCGTTGTCGCCATCTTTCCTTTCTTCCTCCGACCCAATGCGGGAACGAGCGGGATTTGATCAGCCTTCAGAGGAAAGACTGACACGGCTCATGAACAGGCAAGTACCAGCTCGAAGTCGACCCGCACGTCGGGCATTGCGTGCACGAGGTGCGTCCCTCGTCCTGTTCCTTTCTCGCCCTTTTCGCCTTTCTTTTCCTCCTCTCACCTCGCCGCTTTGCACGCACAGGACGCCCCAGCCCGCACGGCCGCGACCCTCCTCTCCTTCCTCGAGCGCAACGACCGCGTCGACGTCCTCAAGGGCGTCAAGAAGCTGGGCTTCGCGTCAGGCTCGGGCTCGAAGGGGCCGTTCGACGCGCCTGCACCTGGAGGAGCCGCAGGGGAAGGAGGGTTGGGAGGAGGCGTAGGTTTGATGGGGCCGGCGGTGATGCCGCCGCCACTGCCGCCGTCGTGAGGTGCAAGCCAACTCAGCATTAGAGACAGGACCAAAAGCGTAGCTTTTCCGGCTCTGCACAGCATTTCGTTGGTCGAAAGGGCAGCGACGGTCGAGAGCCCGAAGAAAAGGCGTCGACGTTGGGCTGTGCTCTTGCTTGCGTTATGCTGCTGCTGCTACTCACGCCCCAACCGCCACCTCGACCTCGAACGTCGTGCGGTGCCGGATCGGGAGGACCTCGACGCCCGTCGCGGCCGTGACGTGCTGCGTCTCGCACGTGAGGTACTCATTCCTCGCCGTTGTGGACGACGGCGAGCAGGGCTGGATGGAGATGGACGGGAGGAAGAGCGTGGTCGGGAGGAGGGGGATGAGCAGGAGCGGGACGGTGATTTCGTCCTCCTACGGGTTGGCGGGGTACAGGTCAGCTCGGAAGAGACGGAAGGGGGAGCGAAGGGAAGAACAGAGAGGGTCAACGCACCTGCGCCGCGAACTCGCCCTTGGCTTGCCCGCTCACGATCCACTCCTGCGAGTTCGCCACGACCTCGTACTTCAGCCGCACCTCGTCCTCGCCCTTCTCGTCTGCCTCTTGAGGTCGCCCCGTGAGCGTAGGCGGACGGCGCCGCCACCGGAACGAGGAACGAATCGAGAGCACGACGGGCACGGCTTGGCCAACTTCGACGCGCGTTAGGGCGGGCGTAAGGCGCACAAGCGAGAGGATCTGCGCTCCTCGCGAGTCAGTGAGGGAGAAGAGGAAGGGAAGAGTTGAGGAAGAGACGGACGTGGAGAGAAGGGAGGTCGAGCGGGATCTCGAGCCGCCGCCAGTGCGCGCTTGCTTCTTGCGGTATCGGGTTGCGGGTGCTCTGCGGGCCGTAGTGCCTGTCAGCTCGTGCGTCAAGGGCGGGGGTGAGAAGCAGACGCACCTCGTACAACCTCTTCACCGCCTCGACCACCGCTTCCACTTCTCCCTCGCCGACAGCACACCTCCTCGCCCTTTTCCTCCACCTCTCCTCGTCGAACTCATCTACCAGGTGAGCGAGGCTCTGGGTCTCGGAGTAGCTGTCGAGGGACGTGGCGGCGACGACGTGCGCGAGGAAGGCGGCGCGGATCCATCGGCGGTGGGGCGTGAGAGAAGGGGCGGAGAGGGCTGAAAGGCAGAGAGAGGAAGCGTGGGAGCGGAGGCCTGTAGGGGAACGGTATGAGACCGGGCAAAAGCTAAGGGAGGTGAGGGGGAAAGACGCACGGTCTTCGATCGAGGTGTAGGTGAGGACGAGCCGAAGCGGGTCTGACGCAAGAAGTGTCAGCGCGTGTCTACGAAAAGCGCGCGAGAGAGAGCCATACCTTGCACGTCCGACGGCGCGTCGCAGAAAAGCTTGAAGAGGAAGTTGGCGGTCTGAAGCGGCGAGATGAGCTGCGGGCAGAAAGGCCGGTCAGTTTGCTTCCCGCGACGAGCAGGAACTATACAACACGCACGACGGGAGGAGCAGACGCGCTCCGACAGGGCTTGACGACCACCGCGTCGGGCGCCTCGATCCGTGCAGACTGCGCCCAGAGGCCTTGAACGCCGTCGGTCGTGACGGAGAACTTGGAGAGGAGGCTGTGCACGATACTCTTGTCAGCATCGAGAAAGGAGGAGAAAGGGGTGAGAAAGAGGACGGACCAGCTCTCGCGGAAGTAGTCTTGCACATTGACCGCCAGCGGTAGCGCGATCGAGTACGCGAACGTCCACCGCAGCTGCCGCCGCGTCTGCGGGCGCTTCGTCGTGCTGTACTCGGCGTGTAGGGTGAACTGCATATCGACGATGTGAGGTCAGCGCGGCCAGGAGGAGAGGGGAGAAAGCCACGGACGTGGATGACCGGGTCGACGACCTGCCCACCGATCGGGATGCGAAGCTTGACAACCTTGTGCGGTGTCAGGCCTTCGAGAACGAGGTGGTCGTCTGAGTCGGCGGAGAAGCGGGCCTCTGCCCCGCGAGACGTCGGGAGAAATGAGCTCGAGAAGAAAAAGGGAAAGGAAAAGGAGGAGGACGACGCACCACCCTCGTCGAGCTGAGTAGCTGCAGTCGCGAAGAAGACGTCTTGCTGGCTCGGAGAGAAGCGGAGCGCGAGGCGAGTGACGGAGTTGCGGCCCGGGTCGACGCCGATGACGATCTCGCGGTCGCGGTCGAGGTGTACTGTTCACGCACCGCTGGGTCAGCTTTCTCTCGAGCTGGTGGTCAGGACAAAGGAACGCACCGGTCATCGGGTCATCGGTAAAGACATGCAGCGCCTCGTGGTCCTGCGGGAAGAACAGGCTCGGCTGCTTCCCACCGCTCGAGGGGGCGTTGCGCGGGTCGGGCGCGAGGTTGTGCGGCGAGATGGGCCGGTGAGAGTACTGGAAGATGATGCGGCTGAAGCGGAGTTGGGAAAGCTCGAGGAAGAGCAGGCCGGTGACGGTTGTCTGCGGGGGAAGAAAGGTTGGGAAAGACACGAGCGGGAACGAGGGGAGAGACGTACGGGACACGAGACGGTGACGGCGGTCTCTCCTGCTGGTTGAAGGTCGCACGCTCCCGCGGTCAGCCAGATCTGCTCGCCGGCCGAAGTTGCGAGCTTGAGGCGGACTTCGTCAACGCGGAGAGACTATCGACAGCGCAGGTCAGTCACAAGTTCTGAGAGTCAATATGGGCAGGAGAGTACGCACACACGGCAGGGCATTGTGCACGAGGACCGTCGCCTTGATCCCACTCTCCTCCTCGCCGCGCTTGCCGCTTCCTGGCTGAAGGCGGACGGAGAACGTGGGGAAAGCAACGGCGGCGAAGTCTGCGATGGGAGAGCGCTTGCGTGAGCTTTTTGTGAAAATCGAGAGAGAAGGACGAGAAGGAAGCGCACCTTTGGCCAGCGTGCTCGACAGCTCATAGACATCCTTCATCAGCCCCTCCGCCAGCCTCGCCTCCTTGTCTCCACCTTGCCCTCCCGCCTTCTCGTCGTCCACGACGGCCTCGAGGCTCCACCTCCTGCTCCCAAACGTCATCCCCGACCGTACGAGCGCGAGCGTCGAGAGGAGCCGGTCCCGGGGCATGTCGAGATGCGCCTGGAGGTCGGTGCACCGGCTGAGCAGGTGCGACTCGAGCAGCGTCCAGCGCGTGTCGGTGTAGTGCACGGGCAGCTGCGAGTAGAGCTTTTGGGCGGCGTCGTACTGCTGGCGGTGGCTGCAGAACAAGAACGACGTGAGCTCGCTAACGAGGTCAGGAAGGAGAGGAGGGACGCACTGCTCCAGCGCCGCGAGGAAAGCGTGCAGCTTCAGCGCACACCGCTTTCTGCCGCTCGCCTGGTAAGCGGAAACCGCCCGCTGCGCCAACCCGACGTAGAGCTTGTCGAAGGCGGCCTGGTCCGCGATGGCACCGAGAAGGTCTTCGCGGGTGACGGGAGAGGGGTTGGCTGGAGGAGAGGAGGAAGAGAGATTGCTGTCCCGGGAGGAGGAGGTCGGGGAGGACTCGTTGAGTGACATGGAGAAGGGGTGCGTGGTCGGGAGGTGGCCGGTGCCCATGCCGATTTTGTCGAGCTGCGAGGGCGAGTCTGCCGTTTAGCAAGCCAGATCGAAGGGGAGAATAGCCGGAGAGCGCACCTGCTTCCTCGCCAGCTCGAGCAACTCCGCCTTGACCGCGATGAAGCTCGTCCCGCCCGCGTTGCGCAAGTCTTGGCTGATCCGCCTCTCGCATTCCTCGACGATGTTGAGGCAGGCGGAGTACGTCCAGGACTCGACGAAGTTCGGTCCGAGGGAGGCCTGTTGGAGAGTCGCGGTGAGCTCGCACGTCGACTGAAGAGAAAGGAAGGAGAGACAAACCTGGTGTTCTCGCAGCGTCCTTGCAAAGGTGCTGATGAAATACGCTCCTCGCCGCGCCACCTCGACGACCCTCCCGAGCTGGAAGAGCATCTCTGCCTGGCGGGCGAAAAGGTACGTCCGGAAGTCGAACACGGAGATCGAGTTCGACTCGATCATCTTGCTGTACGGCTTGTTCGTCGTCGAGAGGAGCGCGAGCGAGTCGTCGCCTTTCGTCGTTGCACCGAGGTCGCGGTACCAGGCCGCGTTGCGGTGGTCTGGCGGAAGGGAGAAGGGCAGTGAGCATGTGGAGGCCGAAAGAGGCAGAACGACGCACCCTTCATGTTCTGGAAGAAGCTCGCCTCAAGCTCGTCGTACTGGATCAAGGCGTCCTCGAAAAGCGTCGTGGCTTGGAACGAGTTGGCTAGCGCTTCCTGCAAGCCCGTCCAGCGAGTCAGTACGGGTTCCTGCCAACGAAGCTGAATGGACAGCTCGCCTTCTGCCGGAAGAACGGGAGGAACTGCCACCCCTCGAGCTGGCGCTGACTGTCGGCCTTGCGGACGTTCTCCTCGTAAAGCGCGACGTTCGAGTCGAACGTCGCGACGATGCCCTCCTTGACTTTGGTGATGAACTCGGCCCATGCAGTCGGGTCGTCGGCGGAGGCGCCCTGAACGACCTGGATGCAGCTGTGTAGAGACAGATTAGAAAGAGCAGAGAGACGAGAGGGATGGGGGAACAAACCGGTCCTTCTTGCCGACGTTGAAGTCGGCCTTGATCTTGTCGACGATGGCGCCCTTGCGCTGGTAGAACTTGGCGACGCCGCCCTTGCCGCTCGAGACGTGAACGATGAGCCACTCCTGGTGCTGCTTCGACGTGATCGAGTCGAGCCACTCGCGGATCTGCGAGCGCAGCGTCGCGCGGTACACCTCGCTGTCCTGTGTGCAGCAGGACGTCAGTCACTGGCGCAGTAGAGGCGCAAGAGGAGGGAGACGCACCTCGCACACGACAAAGAGCAGGTAGAGGTAGGGCCGCTCGAGCAGGTTTGGCTTGGACGGCGCGTCGCCGAACGAGCTCAGTGGCCGCACATCGAGGTGGAGGGCCTGGATGGTGCGGATGGTGCGGTTGGCGGAGGACTTGCGGACCCAGTGCAGGTTGCGGAGCGGCAGCTGGCGTTCAACGTCGGCGCGGACGGCGTCGTAGTCTCCGGTGCTGGGCAGCGCCTCGTACGCGACGGGGATGCCCTTGCCCATGCCGTCCTGGGCGAATTGGGGGTTGTTTTGCAGGTCGAGGTGGACGAGGGTGGGGAGGGTGGTGGGGAGCGAGCGTAACGAGGGGCGGTGGGCGAGACGTATAGGCGAGTGCGCTGAAGTTGCTCTTAGTGGTACGCGAATACCAAGCAGCTGAAGAAGCGGTAGCGAGAGCTGGCGAAGGGTGACCTCCTCCTCGCCCTCCCCTCCGCCTCTTGTTCCCGCTTTTCTCCCGCTCGCATGCGCTTCAGCCTCGCTCTGGGCGCAGCGGCCGCCCTACGCGTCGGTCTCTTTGCCTGGGGCGCCTACCAAGACGCCCACAGCCCCGTCCCATACACCGACGTCGACTACTTCGTCTTCTCCGATGCCGCATCCTGCCTCGTCCACCCGTCGTCCACCAACTGCGGGCACGCGCAAGGGCCCTGGGCACCGAGTGTGGTCGGCGACCCCTACGCCCGGGCGACGTACCGGTACACGCCTCTCCTCGCCCTCCTCCTCGCCCCTAACGACTTGCTCCATCCCGCGTGCGGCAAGGTCCTCTTCGCGGCCTGCGACCTATTCGTCGGAGTGCTCCTCTTCCAACTCTGCCGAAAGAGGGGAGATGCGCCGGGGAGGGCGGCGAACGCCGTCGCGGCTGTCTGGCTCCTCAACCCCATCATCGCCAACATCTCGACACGGGGCAGCAGCGAGGCCGTCGTGGGCGCTGTGGTCGTCTCGGCGCTCTACTTCGCCGAAACGGGACGGTGGGACGCCGCAGCGCTCGCGTACGGCGCGGCGGTCCACCTCAAGATCTTCCCTTTCATCTACGTTTCGAGCATTGTTGCGACCCTCTTCCGCCGCAATGACCTGCGAGGGTCTGCAGTACGCATCGCCCGCTTCGGACTCCTCAGCTTCGGCGCCTTCATGCTCCTAAACTCGGCCATGTATCTCGTGTCTGTCCTTTTTCTCCCCCCCTCTTTTTCCTCTCCGATCCTCACTTTCCTCTTTCTCGGCAGCTGGGGCGACCCCTTCGTCTCCGAAACCTTCCTTTACCACCTCGGCCGGCTCGACCACAGGCACAACTTCTCGCCCTATTTCTACCCGTTCTACCTCTCCTCCTCGCTTTCCTCCACATCCTCCTCTGCCCTCTCGCTGCTCCAGCACGTAGCCCGACACCCCCTCGCCGCCTTCCCTCCCCAGCTCGGGCTCACCCTCGCCCTCGGCGTCCTCTTCGGGCCACACGACCTCCCGTTCGCCTGGCTCGTGCAGACGTTCGCGTTCGTCGCGCTCAACAAGGTGTGCACGTCGCAGGTCCGTTCCGGTCCCTCTCTTCCACCCCTGTTGCTAGGTGACGAAAGAGCTGACGAGTACGAGCACGCAGTACTTCCTCTGGTTCCTCTGGCTCCTCCCGCCGTGCCTCTCCCGCCTGCGCCTCTCCTTCCGCCTCGCCGCCTTCACCGGCGCGCTCTGGGTCCTCGGCCAGGTCCGTCCCCTTCCTTACCCTCCCTTCATTCTGCCGCGCTGACCGAGAGGAGCGAGAAACAGGCCCTCTGGCTCTCGCAGGCCTACCAGCTCGAGTTCGTCGGCGCGGCAAAGCACCGCGACGTCTGGCTCGCGGGCGTGGCGTTCCTCGCCGTGCAGGGTTGGGTGTTGCACGTCCTTCTGTCGAGCTTTTCTCCCTCTCCCCTTTCAGGTCGAAGGCCGTAGAGAAGGAGAAAAGGGGAGAATGCGATGTATGTTGACAACAGGACACAGAGAGGAGAGCCGTCTAGTGCACGAGAACCCAAGAAAATGTGGAGACGCGAGAGAAAAAGGGCGGTGGAGGGAAGGAGAGGGTGAGGATCACCGCTTCTTGCCCGAGCCCTTCTTGACCCGCCGCGCCTTCTCCGACTTCTTCATCTTGGTAGTGCGCTTCTCGCGCGCCTTCTCCTTCGTCTCTTGGCGTCGTTTCTGCGTGTGCATGTCTGGTTAGAGAGCGCAAGCGACGAGGAGGGAGAGGGAAAAGACGCACCTTCTTCTCGTCCTTGTCCTCGAACTTCTTCCCGCGCGGGCGGTTCGCCTTCTCGCCGTCCTCGCCTTCCTCATCCTCGCTGCCACTCCCCTCCTCCTCCTCGCTGCCCTCCTCCTCCTCCTCGCTCGACCCCTCCTCCTCCTCCTCCTCGTCACCCTCGATCCGCACCTTCTTCCCCTCCTTCCCCCCCTCCTCCTTGCTCCGGGCAGCCTTGTTCGCCGCCACGCCCGTCAGCTCGCCATAGATGAGGTCCTTGCCCTCGCCCCTCAGCACGCGCTGCACGTCGCGCTCGACGTCGTACACCTGCTCGAGCGTGCGCGGGATGTACGCCTGCGCGAACACGGCCTCGTCCGACTCGGTCGGCCGCGCCGCCCCGGCCTCCTTCTCTCCCGCCTTGCCAGCGCTGCCACTCTGCGCCGCCGCCTCGGCAGCCTTCTCCGCCGCGGCGTCCTCCTCCTCCGCGACAGCGAGCAATCGCTCGACCTCCTTCGCGATCTCCTCGTCCGTCTCCTCTTGCCCGGCAGGGAGCCACGAGTCGCGCGTGACAAAGTTGAACGTGCGCAGGAGGCCGAGCGTGTCGACGCCCCGCCGGGCGAAAAAGTCGTCGGCGTTCTTGATGTCGGCGCGGAGGAAGTCGAACGCCGAGGGGTGCTCGTGCTCGATCGACTGCGAGACGTCGATCACCCAGAGGTGGCCTTCGTGGTAGCTGCGCGTGCAGGAATGCGGTGAGCAAGGAGGAAAGGAAGGGCAGGGAGGAGAGGGCGGCGCACAGGATGTTGTACTCGGAAAAGTCGGCATGCACGAGGCGGCAGCGGTGGAAGATGACGCGGAGGATGACGAGGATCTCGACGTAGAGGCCGCGCTGCTGGTCCTGCGGGATCTGAGCGTCCTTGAGTCGCGGCGAGGCTCTGCTCGAGAGGTGCGGTGAGCTCGACTGGGTCAGAGGAAGAAGAGAGGGGAACAAAAACGCACTGCCACTCGTCCTGCCCGACAAAGTCCATCACGAGGACGTTCTCCCTGACCTCGACCGCCTCGGGGACCCTCATGCCCGCGCCGCGCATGCGCCTCAGGTTGCGCAGCTCCTTCTCGGCCCACAGGCGAACCATCTTGCGCGGGTTGCTCTTGGCGTACCCGTTCTTGAACCGGAACTCGCCCGTCACGTACCGGTCGCGGTCCTTGAACACCAGGATCGACGTCTTGTAGATCTTGAGCGCGAGGTGCTTCCCCTCGGGGCTCACGGCGTGGTACACGTTCGCCTCCTTGCCCGTGCTCACGCACCCGTCGATGCGCTCGATCAGGCCGCGGCCGAGCATCTTGAACAGGATCAGGCGCGTGCGCGGGTCGAGCACCTGCTCGTTCGTCGCCCGGTCCGCCTTGTCCTTGACGAGGATCTTCTCCGAGCCGCCCTTGCGCGTGACGGCTCCGCCGCCGGAGATGCCCGAGCCGCCGAGCGGGTCGAGCTTAATGCGCGAGGCGAAGCGCGAGTAGTAGGCCAGCTGGTCCGAGACCTTGTCGAGCCGGACGCCCTCCTTGTCGCCCGCCTTTCCGGATGCTGCTGCGGCGGTGGCGGAGGAGGAGGACGCAGCGCCGGCGAGGGAAGACGAGGGAGGAGGGCGGCGAGGGCGGTTCATGGCGGGGAGGACGGAGGTCGGGGCAGCGCTGGACGAGCCGGCCTTGCCCGGTGCGGCACCATGGGTGACGAGGACCTGCTGCTTGAGTCGGTTGTAGCGCTTGGTGAAGTCTAGCCAGGCAAGACGAGGTTAGCTGAGCGAATAGTCCTCGAGGAGGAGGCGGTGAAGAAGGAGAGCGCACCACCGCTCGCGTCCGCCCAGTCCTGGTCGAGCACGTCGTTCAAGCCGGCCTTGAGCCCTGTCTGCAGGTCGTACTCGTCCTCGCTGGGCCAGTCCTCCTCGTCGTCGTCGTCGTCCTCATCTTCCTCCTCCGGCAGCGAGTCGTCGTCCACGAACGGGCCAGGCGCCGTGCGCGCCGTGCTGAAGTCGACGGGCGGGGTGTGGGCTGCGGCGAGCGGCGCGGCGTACAGCGCGTCCTCGTCGGCGTCTTCAAACTGCATCGAGGCGAAAAGTGGCGGAGCTCAACTGCACCCCGCCGGCGGCGACGACGGTCCTCTCGCTTCATCACCTCGCTTTTCCTTCTTTTCTCTTGTGCAATGGCTCGTTCGGCAGCTCACAGGGGCCTCTACCTCGTCCAGACCAGCAGAACCCGCATTCTCGACCGTGCTCTTCGTTTTCTCCGGACGTGAGAGAGTCTGAACAGTCCGCACTCCTCATACCGCGTGCTGCTACGCCTCCGGCGCACTGTACATCATCCCCCTCAGCTCCTCCGCGTCCTTGACCGCCCTCGCCGCGTCCCGCTGGACCATCAGCCCCATCGCTTGCACGCCGACGACCGCCAGACCCCACAGTAAACGCTGCGCCGGGTCGCCCGCGTATATCAGGGTGTAGAGGGTGATAAGGAGCGTCGGGACGAGCGGGATGAGCGAGGGAAGGGTGGGTGTGGAGGCGGAGGAGCGGAAGAGGAGGTAGGCGGAAGAGGCGAGGGAGAGTTGGAGGACGAGCGAGAGGAAGGAGGGGAGGAAGGAGGGGCGAGTCTTGAAGAGGAGGAGTCTGTGGACGAGTGTGTCAGCTCGAGAGGGTGCCCGAGGTGAGGAGAGGACGCACACGAAGACGGCGGCCTGGAGAGCGAGGACGAGGCGCTTGTGCAGTGCGGCACTTTGGACTGCCTGTGCCTCGACGCTTTCGACGATCAAAGTCTGCTCTGCTTGAGCGCAGGAGAAGCAAGATGCGAGCAGGAGAGGAAGCGAGATCAGCAAGTGGGGGGAAGCGAGAGGAGGAGAGAGCCTGAAGCGGACCTTGCGGGTCGAGGACGGCAGCGGGAGACGAGTCGCTGTCGTCTGAAGGTGCAGTGTAAGGTCGTCGAGTGCGCAGTCCTGCTGGCATGGTAGGTGGACGAAAGCAAGTCCCGAAGGTCGACTCGGCTCTCGTCCTCGTCCACTCGCTCTCGTCCTGCTCGGTTGAGTACTTCGTGCGCCCCACGCTTTCCAGGATGAGCGCCGTCACCCCCTCCGAGTTCCTCCAGCGCCTCGTCGACCTCGTCGCCGCCGAACAGCAAGCCGAACAGGACGAAGCCTCGCTCCTCTTCTCCCATGCCCCCATCTCCCTCCTCGAGCGCAACGGCCTCGCACTCGGCAACCTCCAGGGCCAGACCAGCATCGGGCTCGGCGGACGGCTCCTCGCCGAGCTCACCCGCCCGGCCGCGTTCCACCACGAGACGACGTTCCCGCCGCACGACTTCCGCTCGGGAGATCTGGCGAGAGTGAGGGCACAGGGAGCGGCAGGAGAGCGAGGCGGAGGAGGCGGGAAGAAGGCGGCAGGAGCGGGAAAGGATGCCAAGGGCAAGGGGAAAGAGGCGGCGGGCGCAGACGGCCTCGACGCGGTCGTCTACCGCGTCAACGCGACCAAGATCGTCCTCGCCATCGACGCCGACGAGGCAGACGAGTTCGTCCTCCCGGAGCGGATCCAGATGTTCGTCCTCTACCTCTCCAGCCTTTTCCTCCCTGGCTTCTTCTTCCGCTTCCCCGCTGGGCTTCTGACTCCCGCTTCTTTCCCTCTCCCAGCGTCAAAGTCGCCAACCCGACGACCTTCACCCGGCAGACCTTCTTCCTCACGCGTGCGCTGCGCAAGCTCGATGCCGCCGAGCCTTTGAACCCGCTCCTGTCCGTCCTGCTCGGCATGCAACCGCTCAGCCCGCCGGAGAAGCTCGCGGACGACTTCGACTTCATCGACGAGCGGCTGAACGAGAGCCAGCGCGAGGCGGTCGAGTTCGCGCTCGGGAGCAGGGAGGTCGCGCTCATCTGGGGACCACCAGGAACCGGTCCGTCCTTCTCTTTACCTTTGTCTTCACTCTTTGCCAATGTTTTCTCCGCTGCAGGCAAGACCCAAACCCTCGTCGAGATCATCCGCCAGCTCGTCCGCGCAGACCAGCGCGTCCTCGTCTGCGGCGCCTCGAACCTCTCAGTCGACAACCTCCTCGCGCGGCTCGCGATCCCCTCCCCCTCCTACCCGACGCCCATCCCGCTCACGCGCCTCGGGCACCCGGCGCGCGTGCTCGCCAACCTGACGCGGCACACGCTCGACGCGCAGAGCGCCCAGACGGACGCGAGTCAGCTGGTCGAGGACGTCAAGGGCGAGCTGGAGGCGCTTGAGGGGCGGCTGAGGAACGGGAGCGGGAAGAACAGGGTCAAGGGGAGCGAGAGGAAGAAGATGTGGGAGGAGGTGAGGGAGTTGAGGAGGGAGATGCGGAAGAGGCAGGGAGGGATTCAGGGCGAGGTGCTCGGGAAGGCCAAGGTCGTGCTGGCTACGACGCATGGCGCGGGAGGGAGGAGCCTCGACAAGCACGACTTCGACGTCGTCATCATCGACGAGGCGGCGCAGGCGACGGAGCCGGCGTGCTGGATCCCGATTCTCAAGGGGAAGAAGCTCATCCTCGTGTGTGATTTGTCTCGTCCCCCGTCTCTTGTAGATACTGACGCTCTCCTCTTCAGGCTGGCGACCATCTGCAGCTCCCTCCAACGCTCAAGTCCACCAATTCCCCCTCCTCGCTCTCCAAAAAGAAGATCAGCAAGGACGCCGCCTCCACCTCCGACCCGCCCCCGGCACCTTCCACGAAGCTCACCCTCACGCCCACCCTCGAGCTCACCCTCTTCTCGCGCCTCCTCGACCTCCTCGGCCCCAAGTGCCGCAGGATGCTCAAGGTCCAGTACCGCTTCAACGCCAAGATCAACGCGTTCCCCTCAAAGACCCTGTATGATGGCGAGCTGGTACCGGACGAGGCCGTGAAGGATAGGAAGCTGAGCGATTTGGAGGGTGTCGAGGAGGACGAGGATCTGGATGAGGCGGTGGTGTTCATCGACAGTGCGTCTTTCCTCTTCTCCTTTTCTATCCAGCCACCAAGTTGAAAGGAGTGCTCTGCAGCTGCTGGCCAGGCGATGCACGAACGCGCGGCGGAGGACGGGTCGTTCGGGTCCGAGTCGAAGAGCAACGAGAATGAGGCCGAGTACGGCTCCCATCTCTCCCTGTTCTCACTTCCCCGCTCACTCACCTACTCTCCCTCGCCAGCATCGTGCACAAATACGTCCAGACCCTCGTCCGTCCCCATTCTCTCTCCCGCTCCTTTTTCTCCCTTCACTCATTCAGGCTTCGCCCCCGTCTCGCAGATCAACGCCAAAGTCCCTCCAACCTCCATCTCGATCATTTCGCCGTACAACTCGCAGGTCCTCCTCCTCGCGTCGCTGATCCACCCGCAGTACCCCGAGGTCGAGATCGGGAGTGTCGACTCGAACCAGGGGAGGGAGAATGGTGCGTCGCTTTTTTCTCCCTTCGCTTTCCTGGTTCTGCTCTTTCCCGCTGATTGTTGGTTGATTGGCTTTGGGGTGTCCCAGACGTCGTCATCGTCTCCCTCGTGCGCTCCAACAACCAGGTCCGTCCCCCTCCGCCCTTTGCTCCCTCCATCCCCGCCTCGTTCCGGTTTCGCTGATTTCGCTCTCTTTCTCTCCTTGTCTGCGCGCAGGGCGAAGTCGGCTTCCTCTCGGAGCACCGCCGCCTCAACGTCTCGATGACGCGCCCGCGGCGGCACCTCGTCGTCGTCGGCGACTCGGAGACCGTCGGCAAGGGCAGCGCGTTCCTCAAACAGTGGATGGCCTGGCTGGAGGACGAAGCGCTCGTCCAGGTGCCGTAGTGCTCCCGTCCCCTCTCAAAAGCACTTCCCGGACTCGCAAGAAGAGAGAGGAAGAATAGAGCCGGAGCGTTGCACCTCCCTCGCTTCATACGCGTCGTGAACCAGTCTTCGTCCTCGGTGTCGCGCTTCTTCAGCCCCTCAGCGTCGCCTGCACCCTCTCGACGAGCTCCTCGAACCCGTCCTCGAGCAGCGCGTCTTGCAGGAGCTGGTCGAACTCTCCGGGCGGCAGCCGCGCGAGGAGCTGCGAGGCGGTTTGCGCTGGGCCCGGTGCCGGTGCGTGTGGCGGAGAGGAAGCGAGGTTCGGAAGGAGGGTCGCGAGCGAGGGGGGGAGGCGGTGCGTGGTTGAGGAGGCAGGAGGGGAGAAGGCGGTCGAGGCGGCGGGTTGGACATGCGGGTGGTCGTTGTACCGCGGGGAAGTCGCGAGGCGGGAGAAGGACGACGTAGGCTGGACCTGACGCTGTGGAAGAGGGAAAGCAGGAGGCGGAGGAGGAAAAGCAGCATTCGCAGCAGGTTCGGCTTGAGAAGCGTGCGGGAAAGGCTCGGGAAGCGGCGGTAAGACAGTCGGAAGGTGAGCGAGCTTCGCTTTGGGCTTGACCGGTGAGCTCGAGGTGGAAGCTTGTTTCTTCTTCTTCTTCGGGGTGGTCGCCTTCGTCCCGGCCTTGCCCTTCGTGTTCCCGCCTGTGCTTGATGCTTCGACAGCCGGCTTCGAGGGCACAAACGCCTGCACCGCCTCGACGAGACGTTCGCGCTCGGCTTGCGAAGTGAACTTGACCTGCAAGCGCTTGAACCGCGCGTCCGCCTCTTCCCGTCCCTCTGGCTCGTCAAGGTCGATGTACCGCAGTCCAAGCACGGCTTCCCTGTACACCGCCTTGAGCGGCACCTGGTCGCGCGGAGTCCTGGCTTTGGCGAGCGGGGACGAGAACGACGCGAGGTCGAGCGAGTCGAGGACGAGGTGCTGCTTCGCGCGCGAGGGTTCACGGTAGAGCGGGTCGAAGGAGATGGAGAGGACCATGGACTGAACGTGCTGGAGCGTGTGGAAGGGCAAGGAGGAGCTCGAGGAGGAGGTGAAGGTTGTTTTGAGCCGGAGGGAAAGCTGCGGTTGGGTGCTGCTCGGTCACGACTCGTTCAGTCGGCTCAAGAAAGGGTCGCATCGCATGCACAGACACTTACTAGTGGTCCCACTCGAGCACCTCCTCTCTCACGCCCTTGCTCGCTCCCTGCGCTCCTGCTCCTTCGCTCATCTTGATTCGCTTCGCTGGAGGCTCAGCAGCCGTGCGCGACCGCGAGTACTTCTCCAGGAGCCAGTGTTGGTTGGTTGTTGTCGTTGAGGGTGGTTGCGAAGCCATCCTGAGGGAGAGCAGGTGAAGTAAGGAGGAAGAGAGGGGAAGAGGACGAGGTCGTTGTCTTCCTCTCCCCGCCATGCGATGTGACTCCTCGCCAAAGACCTGAAGCGACGGTCATATACCCACTGGGGAGGTCGAGGAAGCAGTCGACTGGAGGGACTGCTCGAAGAACGCTCTCTTCTTTCCTTTCTCGCTTTACGTGCTCGGTCAGCTACAGTAGGGCAAAGAGGCGACGGCCAGGTCGTGATTGCAGTACTCTGCGGCGCGTACTATGTGCGTGGTACGGCGCTGGCAAGGCGCGGGAGAGGGCATGACGCGGGCTGGCCGTGGGCGAGTGGTTGTGGTCGTTATGGCGGCGAGCCGACGTGGCTCGGTCGGTCTTCTTTTTGGACCTGCGAGTAAACGACCATCAGCACGCTTTGTTGAGTCCAGATCGCTGAGCAGGCGAACGACAGCGGCACAGCACGCACCGGGTAGATCCTCCTCCTCTGCCTCACATCCCATTCACCCCTCAACCTCCATCTTCACCCCTCCTCCAACCTCGATGTCCGGCAATGCCGAGTCCGGCCTGACCGGGCTCGACCCAGGCGGGACGAGTCGCTCCGGGTTAAGGAGCTTCCAGTCCGCCTTGCCTTCCTTGAGCTCGGCGAGTTCGGAGTAGACAATGCTGCACGAGGAGGCGTAGAGTCAGGGATGATACGCGTCGAGATGGAGGGTGCGCGTCTAGCGGGAGAGAGAGGGAGGCAAGAGGGACAGAAAGGAAAGGAGAGAGAGTCGGGAAGAAGATACGCACCGGAACTGGTCCTGACATTCCTGCATCCCGGCGTACAGGTCGTTCACGCGGTCCATGTACCACTTGTGCGCGATCTTGCGCAGTTCGGCGCCTGCTCGCAGCATGGACGAAGGTGAACGAGGAGAAAAGGGAGAACGACGGGTCAGCTTGAGGCGGGCTGGTACGACGAGGCAAGATGGGCGAACCTTGGGCGGCACGTGGGACGGAGCTGCACAGTGAAGAGCGGTCAGAGGGGATGAAACAGGAGCAGAGGGAGGAAGGACGGCGGGAAGTGGGGGAGAGTAGGAAGAGAGGTATAAAAGCGCACGCATCAAGCCCCATGCTGCGCACCATCGCCTCGTAGATCGCCCTCAGGTTCTGCTCCTCCCGTCCGTGTCAGTATCTTCCTCTTTGGCCTTCTGGCGACGAGAACGCTCGCTCACCTCCGGGTCAAACCACGCCCCGCCCTCCTCCTCCCGCTTCCTGAGCAGCGCGTGCCCACGCAGCATCTGGGCCACGCCGGCGTAGTCGTCGTTGCCGCGCGCGAAGACGGCCTGGGCGAGGAGGAGCCGCTCGTGCGAGGTGGTCGAATGGAGGAGGGCGGTGTCGGCGGGAGAGGCGAGCGAGGGCGCGGGGGTGGCCATGCTGGACGTCTCGAGTGTGTTGGAGGTACGGCTTGGATCGCCGAAGCGGAGGAAGCGAGAGCGGATGAGCAGTAGAAGGTCAACCTGCGCCGGCAGGGAACCCGGGGACAGCGTCCTCCGTGCAAGCTTCAAGGCCGTGGAAGCAACTGATACGGGGTGTTGTGACGCTCTGATGAAGCGAAAGGCTTCTTGAGAGCCGAGTGCATGAAGTCACCTCGGAAGAAAACGACGAGAACGGGTTGCAAGAGGCCGACGGCGGCGCGACAGGTAGGCAATACGACAACGGAAGCATGGGGATAACACAGTCTGGAGGGACGGACGAACGGGGGTATCTGGGGCACGAGGGGAATGAGATGGTAGGGTGGGCAAGGTTAGACAGAAGAGAGGATCGACTCGTTCAGCTCGGCGAGGGGTGCGAGCTCCTTCTTCTCAACAAGGTTGAACTCGGTTACGAAGAGGAGGAAGTGGCTGCAGGAAGAAGGCGGGTCAGTCGCTCTCAACCGCAAGTCGAGAAGAAAAGGGGGTCAGCACGTACCGGAAGCTGGTGTTGAAGTGCGCTGCGGGAGGGCACGAGTCAGCCCTCTATGCGAGAATGGAAAAGAGGAGTGAGGGCGCACCCTCGAGGCTCAAAGCGCAGATGTGCGCGAAGTGGTGGTTGTAGAGGTGCGCATACACGCGGAAAAGGCGGCGCACGATCGACTTGACGGTCGCCTGGAAGTTCTTCGGGAAGGGCACGCCTTCCACAGGGCGGGAGAGGGGGTAAGTACGGATTTCGTGGTGAGAAGATCAAGGGGCGACGAACCCATCTTGCTCGGGAAGAGCGCCTCGTCGTCCAGCATGCCCTGCACCCAGTTCATGAGGTGGTCGACGTACTCTGCACGCTCACAAAGGTCAGTTCCCATACTGTGAAGCGAAGGAAGGACGAGGGCTCACCGGGCGCGGACATCTTGGTCGGCTTCTTGAAGTGCACGCCGTCCTGCCAGTGGTACTCGAAGCGGGGCCCGGCGCACATGACGGGGCACTCTTGAGGCGTGCAGAACTCGGTGACGCAGCCGTACTGTTCTCGCGCAAGATCTGGTCAGGGTCGAAGAGGGAGAAGAAGAGGAAAAGGCACGGACGAGCATGTTGATCTGGTTAAAGAAGTCGACGGCTGCACGACGACAAGGGTCAGCAGGCGGGGGAGGAAGGGAGAGAAGGAGAAGACGCACTGTTGACCGCGAGCCACTCGTTCAGGTCCTCCCCCTCCGGCAGCAGCACCGCGAGGCGCAAGTTGCCCGACCCAAGTCTGTTGCGGCAAATTCAGCACGCGCTCATCTCGTCCGGAAGCCCTGCAAAGAGAGACTCACGTAGCCTCGGCATATCTGCGCGAGGAAGGACGGTCAGCTCCTGAACCTCCTCAAGCGAACCAAGGCAAGGGGGAAGGCAGGAGCAAGCGGGCGCACTTCTTGAGCTGGTAGGCGCGCGTGCTGTCGTCCTGCTGAGTCCTGCGCGGCTTGAAGGTGCGGTTCTTTGCGCTGAGGGTCGAGATCGGAGCGGGTCAGTGGGGAGATGTTGAGCGAGGGGAAGAAGGAAGAGGAAGGGACGGACAGGCCACCGGCGACGGTGCCGAAGAAGCTCATGGTGGGAATGGTCAGGCGCAGGAGTAGGAGCGAGAAAGGCGAGGTGGGAGAGCGAGAGCCGGCACCTCGTCCACCTCGGGTTCGTCGAGGTCGCGATGAGGCTCTTGCTCCTGCTCTACCTCCGCTTTCGCTAACTCGTTTGCTCGTAACTTTGACTCGACAGTCCACGGGCCTTTCTGCACGTTAAGCGGCGCGCTCAGCTCCCCACCCTCTCCCTCTCCTGTTCATCTCCCTGGCATTCTCCGCTCTCGTCCCGCCCGCTCCTGCTCCAACTTTCCGCCGTGCTCCGTAAGCATGTCGGATGGCGCTGCGGACGGTGCAAAGCGGGAGTACGCTGCACAGCATGGCAATGTGCGTTTTTTTCCTTCCTCCCTCCCTGCCTTTCCTCACCTTTGCCGACTTACGCCTTCGCATACAGGACGCCGCCGACATACACGAGCTCGGCATCGACCCGTGCTTTTCCCTCTCCGCCGTTCTCAACTGCGCTCCGTTCCACTTCGAGCCCGACGCGCCCGCCAACCCATCCTCCGAACTCCGAGCCGCTCCGCGCGAACTACCTCGCGTTCCGTCCGAAACGTTCGAGGGCCAGATATGTGAGGTGCTCTACGGTAATCAGCAACCCGGCGCCGTCTTCGTTGACGAGGACTTGCCCCGAGCGCGGGCGGAGGACTTGCTCGAGTACCTCACGACCACATTTCTCGACCCTGAGCTGCGAGACGTCAGTCTTCTCCACCTCGCAAAGGAGCGGAGGCAGGAGTTCCAGGATATGATGTTCGTGCTTCGGCGTCTTCGGGAGTGCGTTTGCCTCTTCCTTCCATTCCTTTTTCCTTGACTGACAGAACATTGTCCTGACCGCTCCTTTTCAGGCCACGCCCTGACACTGACATCAAGGCCGCGGCATATTGGAGCAGCCTCCAAAGCCTCCTCGACGTCTTCACGGACTTTGTCCTGAACCAGCTCGCTGCGAAGGGGCCTCCCAGCTTCGCGTTCCTGTGGGCCGCCCAGACAAGGTTGGAGTACGGAGATGACAAAGAGCGGATGTGCGGAGCCTTCGTTGATCAAGGAGATGAAGGCACGGCTCTCGTGGTCGAGCTACAGCCCCTCCCTGTCCCCCTCCTCCCCGAAGCTGGCAGTTTCCTGCAGGGTCAGGCACTCCATCTGCCCGACCGAGCATGGAGTAGGCATGGGAGACGGTGCTTCAAGCTGACTGAGCTAGACGGGCTGGATGGGCATGGTGACCGGGAGCTGGCCGAGCAGGTCCTGCTCGCAAAGGTGCCGTTGTCCTTTCTTTGAATCTTCCTTTCGAGCGTCTTCTTACCATTGGGCTTCTTCAGACTCTCGTGACCCAGTTCTCGAGATCCAATGGTCGCGCGTTCGACGCTCTCTTCCTCGACCCCGAAGGCGGTTTCCTCGTTTCCGTACAGCCTTGCTTCGACCGCCTCTCGTCCGTCCCGTTTCCCCACTCCGCCTACCTGCCGAGTACTGACCGGTTCTCTCCCTGGCGCAGGACGTCCCCTCCTTCCACCCTCCCTCTCCTGGACGGCGCGCCGACCTACATCCTTGCCATCTCGCCCTTCATCCCGCGCACCAGCCCCTACTACTTCTACGTCATCCTCGCCTCGCTTCTTCCTCTGCCCGTGCTGCAGAGCAGCAGAGCAGCGCGCCTCGAGCGCCGCTTTGCCGGCACAGCGGAGAAGGAGTCGCTCAGGAGCATGCTGGGATTCGACCCGGTTTTCAGCCCGCCCCTAGCGGCGGTGCAATTGGCTGAGAGGCCGCAACAGGCCCCCGAGGTTGTTGCTGAGCGATTCGAGCAGGACGAGCCACCGGCGAAGCGGGCCCGGAGGGAGGAGCCAGAGGAGGAGGGGTCCAAAGGCTTACACGCAGAGTGCGGTGACGAGAAAAAACGGTCCATGCGGGAAGCGGCTTTTGACGACCTAGCCAGGGTGCGTTGAGCTCTACTTCCTTCTCTTGCCCCACCTTCTCCCCTTTCACACCGTTGACCTGGCCTTGCCCCTTCTTCCTGCATTGACACAGGCGACTGAGCTTGCTGCCTGCTGGGGTCCGCACCACGTCGGCACGCACACCTTGCGCCGCATCTTGCCGTCTCCTTCCCTTTCGATGTCTCTTCCCGCCAAAACCCGCTCGTGCCCCCGTCCCTCCGCGTCCGTAACGCCATTGCCCAAGACTTCTCCATCGCTTGAGTCTCCTTCCACGGTCTCGCAGGCGAGCCCCTCCGCCCCGACCTTGTCCATCGAC
Organism: Rhodosporidiobolus sp. SP3-3/4; assembly: GCA_029873605.1. Taxonomy (NCBI): domain Eukaryota; kingdom Fungi; phylum Basidiomycota; class Microbotryomycetes; order Sporidiobolales; family Sporidiobolaceae; genus Rhodosporidiobolus; species Rhodosporidiobolus sp. SP3-3/4. The sequence goes on along the minus strand of JAQJIZ010000105.1, from coordinate 22,751 downwards.
CCAGTCCGCATCGGCTACGGCTCGTCCGGGACCGTCTACCGCGCGACCAGCTCGACTGGCCTCGTCCTCGCCCTCAAGTTGGGCAGCAAGCCGCAGGACGAGGACATCGAGACGGAGGCTCGGTTCTACGCCGAGCTTGACCGCGTCGTGCCGGGGTTGGCACCGCCGTTCGTGGGCTTGTACAGGGGCGGAGTGTTCCGGGAGAGGAGCGTGATGGTCGTGGGGTACGGCGGGGAGTGCGTTAAGAGCGTCAACGAGCTGGATGCGGAGGACAAGTGCGTGTTTTCTTCCTTTCCCTGCCTCCCTTTTCTTCGGCGCCCTGCTGATCCTTCGTTGCTCAGACAAGAGATCTATTCCCTCTTTCTCCGTCTTCACAAAGCCGGGTACGAGCACGGCGATCCTCGCCTGCACAACATCCTTCGCGACGAACGAACAGGCAAGGTCAGGCTGATCGACTTTGGCCGATCGAGCAAGCACGAGTGCCCGGGCGAGGAGAACTGTGAAGAGTTGATACGGGTGAAGAAGTGGTTGAAGGTGTAGACGCAGAGGAGAAAGGGGGAGTAAGTAGTTTGTATCGTCAGCCTCTTCCGTGCCGTTTCCATTCAACGCTTCCGCTCGCTCTCTCTCTTCTGCCGCTCGCTGAGCAGAGGCAGATACCGATGCCGCGATGCAGGGAAGAACCGAGGGAAGAGACAGCACACAGGACCGAAACAGACACCCGCACGTCTACTGCCCCTTCGCCTGTTCCTTCAGGAACTCGTCGTGGAGCCTGTACATCGCAACAGCTTGTCAGTAACCGTCCCTTCAAGCCACGGCGAAGCGAGGGGAAAAAGGAGAAGAACGTACTTCTTCTGCGCATCCCACTCCTTCTTGCACTTCTTCCCCCTACTCTTCGGCACCTCGTTCCCCTCCCGGTCCTTGATCGGCAGTCCCTGCTCGTCCCACGCGCTGTACTCCTCCGAGTGCGGCGGGCGGAACATGTCCGTCGGCGCGAGCCGGCCCTTCTCGAGCCGCTCGAGGCGCTTCTGCTCCGCCGCGGCGGCCGCGGCCGCCTTGCGCGCGAGCTTCTCCTGCGCGGCGGCGGCCTTGGCGTCGCGTTGCTGGCGGAGAACCTCGGGAGGGACGAGCTTGACCATCGCGCGGCCGTCTGTTTCGGACCGTTGAGGTCAGTTTCGTCGGCTTGAGGGGGCATGGCAGAAGGGGGAAGAGCGGGAAGAGAGGAGAGGAGAGGAGACGCACCCTCCTGGTCGTCGAGCGCGATGCCAAGGTCGACGCACTCGACGTCACGCAGGCGGTCCGAGAGGGCGAGGATCTCGCTCGCGGGCGCGCCGGCCATGGCGAGCTGGCGCACTTGGTCGCGGAAGCCCGAGAGGGCGCGGAGGTACGGCATCAGGAGGGCTTCGCGCTGCAGTCGAGAGGCGGGCAGTGGGTGAGGTTAGCACCGGTTCATGAAGAAGCGGAAAAGAGGCGAGTAGGTGGGAGGGATAGGACAGAGAGGTGAGAGGGAAAGCGACGAGGGAAGTGAAGGCGAGGGAGGAAACGCACGTCAATGCCCGCCTCGTCCCCCTTCGCAACCGGCATGCCCCACCCAACGATCCTCTCTCCGACCGCATCCGTCGCCGCGCCCTCTCCCAGCCCAAACATCCTCAGCTGGCGCGTGACGAACTCTTCGACGGCGAGGATGACGGCGACGTTGACGTTGCTCCGGCCGCGCGCGAGGTAGATGTTCGTTGCCGAGACGAGGTCGAGCAGGACTTGGATCGCCGTGGGCGTGTCGAATGAGTCGCAGAGGGCGGCGCGGAAGGCGGACTGGGCGTCCGTGAGCCTGTAGCGGGGGCGTAGAGAGTCAGAAGAAGGGAGAAGAGCTAGAGAGGGGGGTACGACGCACTTGGACATGAGGTCCGTCTCCGGCTGCTCGTAGTGGTGCCGTCCGTCCGAGGCGACGGAGCGCTCCTTGGCCTCGACTGCGAGCGCCTTGACGAGCGCGAAGAAGTTCTGCAGAAAGATGATGCGGGTCAGCATCAACCGCAGAGGCATCAAGGAAGCGAAAGAGACGCACGTTCAGCAGTGCCTCGGCGCTCCGGACCTCCTGCATCCCACTCTCCTTGAAGTCGAGCCTTGCGCTCCAGTTCTGGAGCAGGAACGCAAAGCGGAGCTGGCGCGCCGAGTGCGTCTTGAGCGCGTCGTCGATCGTGATGAAGTTCTTGAGCGACTTGGACATCTTGAGGCCCTCAATGTGCAGGTGGCCCGTGTGCAGGAAGTAGTTGACCCATTGGCGGCAGTTGTGGAAGGCCTATGCTCGAAGTTGGGCCTCTTCGTCAGCCTCTTGCTCCGGAGAAAGGGGGAGAAGGCGAGACAGGAAGACGCACCTCACTCTGCGCAATCTCGTTGTCGTGATGCGGGAAAGCAAGGTCAACACCGCCGGAGTGCACGTCCATGTTGTCGCCGAGCACGGCGGACGCCATCACGCTGCACTCGATGTGCCAGCCGGGCCTGCCGGGCCCCCAGGTCGACGGCCAGGCGGGCTCGCCGGGCTTGGAGGACTTCCAGAGCGCGAAGTCCGAGGCGGAGCGCTTGCCGGCGGTCGAGGTGAGGGAGCCTGTGCGCACAAGCAAGGTCAGGTGGGGGAGGGGGGGGGGGGGATCGGAGGGGAAAGGCAAGAAGGACGCACCCTCGCCATCCTCGAGCAGCTCCCTGTTGCCCTTGCTCCACGGCTGCAGCTTCGCATACGTGTGCTTCCAGCCCTCGTCGCCCTCGCCCTCGCCGCCCTTGGCGCCCTCGAATTTCACCGTGTCGAACCAGACGCTGCCGCCGCCCTCGTACGCGAACCCGCGCTTGACGATCCCCTCGACGAACGAGACGATCTCGGGGATGTACTCCGAGACGCGCGTGAGCGTCGTCGGGCGCTCGATGTGCAGCGCGGACATGCTGGTGAAGAACGAGTCCTCCCAGAAGGCGGCGAGGTCGCGGAAGATGGCCGGGTCGGTGACGCTCGCGCCGTGCTGCAGGTCGAGAGCGTCAGTAGCGAGCCAGGGAGCGCTAGGGAAGGGCTTGCTGACGCACCTGCTTGTCGAGCCACAGGCCGACCGCGTCCCGGTTCGCCTCGACGAGCTCCTTCGCGTCCTCGACACCCGTCTTGCCCTCCTTCTCCTGCAGCTTGGCCTTCAGCAGGCCCTCGTACCCGCCCTGCACGCTCGCGAGGTACATCGCAAACTTCTCGCTCTTAACCTTCTGCTCCTCGACCCACTTGGCGTCCTGCGCGAGCTGCTGCAGCTCCTTCCAGCCCTGCTCGGCGGCGGAGTAGTCGGCGGAGGAGGGGAGCGGGGAGGGGAGGTGCGGCGAGAGGGTCTTGAGGAAGTAGGCGGTCCAGGCGGTTTCGACCTCTTGGAGGACGCGGGAGGAGAGCGGGGTGGAGGACGAGGAGAGCTCGGTGAGGTAGGTGGTGAGAAGGTGGGACTGGCGCGCGCGGACGATGATCTGCAAGCGAGGGTATGCGAGCAAGAACGGAGAGGGAGAAAAGGAGAAGAAAAAGCGGCACCTTGTCGTCAACATCGGTGATGTTCATGACAAAGTTGACGTCGTAGCCAAAGTAGTCCCGCAAGATCCTCCGCATGATGTCCTGAGCCATGTAGTTCCTGCACAGCGGGAGAGGTGAGCTCGCGAGCAGCAAGTCAAGGGGGAGGAAAAGGGGCGGACCTGGCGTGGCCCATGTGGGAGGCATCGTAGACGGTCGGTCCGCAGTTGTACCAGGTGACGACGCCGGGGCGCTTGGGGACAAAGTCGACCTGCGGGCGGAGGGTCAGCTCGTGGGGGAAAGTGAGGGAAACGAGAGGCGCGCCTTTGAGCGGGTGAGCGAGTTGTAGACCTTGAGCTTGGGTTCGGGGTGGATCGGGGTTGGGATGCGCCACGAGTCCTGGGTGTTCTTGGGCTTTTGAGCCTCGAGCGGAGTCGAGGAGGACATTGTGCGGAGGACGAGAGGGAGAGGGCGGGCGAGGAAGGAGGGGCAGTGGCGGGTAGTCGGGGCAGCGAGACGAGTCAAGAGATGGAGTGGACGGTGACCAGCTCTCGCACCAAGCATCCAGCGGTCGAAAGAAGAAGAGCTCCGCCGTCCTCGAACTCGCTCTCGACCTGGTCCGGAACTCCACCCTCTCGCTCGTTCCACTCCCTTACAACTCATACCGCACTGCACAGCACAGCAGCACACCGCGCACCACCCGAGACACCGACCACCGCCTCTGCGACCCGCCAACCGCTCGCCCTCGTCCGCCTCCCATCTGCTCTGGCGCCGCTCTCATCCCCTACCACCCTCTGCGGCCATGCGCACACCATGACGGCCGTTCTGCGGTGGAGCTGCACCTCGGCAAGCTGCGCGCTGACCATCTTCGTCGGACGGACGACGCGCCCCATTGTCCTCGTCCGGGACAAAGGCACCTTGTCTCGACCACCTCTTTGCCGCATAAACAGCCTCCTGCTTGCTCTCCACCGCTCGCTTCCTGCTTCTCACTCATCTGACGCGCCGCCATGGACTCGCCCCGGCAAGTCTACCCGCCCTCGACCCCTCCCAGGACCCCTCCCAGGCAGACCCCCTCGTCTCCCCACCTCCTCGCCTCCCCGCCACGCTCTTCCTCACTCGCCAACCGCTCTCCGCGCCTCGGGCAGGCCTCCTTTGACGCCTCCGTTGGCCGCGCCACCCCGCCCGCCTACACCGCCTCGCCTCGCCAGCTCTTCCCTCCCGAACCGCATCCTCAACCTGAAGCACAAGGCGACCCGCTCGGCGTGGCGAGGGTCAACGCCTCGAGCGAGACGCTCCACATCATGAGCCCGCAGCCGTCGAGCGACGGGAGCACGACGAGCGACGAGGCGAAGGAGCCGGTGAGGTGGGTTCTGGGCGAGGCGCTTTCGACCCAAGGACCGATCGCCCGGACGAACCGCCCGCCCAACCTCGACCTCACCCGAGAAGCCGTCGCCGTCCCCGAGCTGCGGTACTCGGCCATCTCTGCCGCTCCCTCCGAAACCCCCTCTTCCTCCTCCGACTCTCCCTCCCCCGCCGCGAAAAAGCAGCAGCAGGTCCAGCCCTCGCTCAAGCTCCTCTTCTCCCTCACCTCGCGCCGCACGATGTACACCGTCGTCCTCCCCGCCTTCCTCTTCGCCGTCGCGTCCGGCCTCGTCCCGCCGTACATGACCCAAACGCTCGGGCAAGCGCTCCAGGCCTTCACCGACTACGCGACCGCGCTCGCCCAGCCGGACCTGACCGCCGAGGCGCTCGAGCACGCGCGCCACACGCTCCTGAACTCGATGAAGGACAAGGCGATCCAGTTCGCCGGCCTCGCCGCCGCCGTCTTCATCCTCAACTCGGGCGCGACGATGCTTTGGGTCGTCAACGGCGAGCGCACCGCGAGGGAGCTCAGGCTACACGTGTACAACGGTGTCGCTGCGCGGAGCATGGATTGGTTCGACAAGGGGATGGGCGGGTCGGGCGAGGGCGAGGACGGCGAGGAGGGCGGCAAATCGGACGCAGCGGGCTTGATGGGTCGTTTCACCAAGTACGCTTCCCACCTTCTCCTGTTTGGTTTCTCTCGCTGACGCTTTCGGTCTCGTAGGGATACCGACGACGTCCGGATCGCCTGCGCCCAGACAATGGGCCAGTTCGTCCAGTACCTGTCGTCTTTCGTCTTCTGCCTCGTCCTCTCCTTCTACCGCGGCTACCAGCTCACCCTCGTCGTCCTCGCCTCGGTCCCGCTCATCTTCGTCGTCGTCGTCCTTACCGAAAAGTTTGGCAACCCGCTCGCGCACCGCGTCCGCGACACGACCGCCAGGTGCTCGTCCCGCGTTGACCGCATCATCGGGTCGATCGCGACGGTCAAGGCCTTCAACGCCGAGGAGGAGGAGCTCAAGGGCTTCAAGAAGCTCTCCAAGGACGACTGGTCCGCCTACGTCCGCCTGCACTTCATCTGGGGCTGCCGCGCCGGCCTGATGCAGTTCATCCTCCTCTCGATGTTCGTCCAAGGGTTCTGGTTCGGCGCCTACCTCGTCCGCACGGGCAAGGGCACGGCCGCGAGCGTCAACACCTGCTTCTGGGCGTGCCTGCTCTCGGCGACGTACCTCCAGACCTGCATCCCGCTCCTCGTCACCCTCGAGAAGGGCAAGATTGCCATGGCCGGCCTCGTCTCCCTCACGCGCGACGAGCCCGCCGAGTCTGCCGTCGTCCACGCCGCCGTGCGCGTACCTGCTGGCGACAGCAAGAAGTCGCGCAAGCCGTACTCGCCCGGCGCCGAGAAGGCCGAGATCAAGTTCGGCGGCGGGCCCCTCTCCCCTCACCCATTCCAGTCCTCGACCTCGCCGACGACGCCGCACACCCCGACGCTCATCCCGCTCGCCGCGGCCGGCACGCTCTCCCGTAAGCGCGGCGCCGCGCCGCGCGCGATGGGCAAGCTCCGCCCCGCGACCTTCTCCGGCGAGCTCTCGCTCCGCAACGTGACCTTCCACTACCCGACCCGGCCCGCGCCCGCCCCTCCGGCCCTCGACAACGTCAGCCTGTACTTCGCCGCGCGCGAGACGACCTACGTCGTCGGCACGTCCGGGTCGGGCAAGTCGACCGTCGGGCAGCTCCTCCTCGGGCTGTACAAGGCCGAGCACGGCCGCGTCGAGGTCGACGAGCAGGGGCTCGAGTGGATCGACGAGGACTGGCTCCGCGGCCACGTCGCGTGCGTCTCGCAGGGCGCGAGCGTCCTCTTCGACGGCACGATCCACGACAACGTCGCGGTGGGGGTCGTTGGCCAGCTGCAGGAGGACGGGACGCGCCGCCGCCAGGAGGACGTGACGAGGGACGAGGTCATCGCGGCGTGCCGGGGCGCGCTGCTGCACGACTTCATTCGCGACCTCCCCGACGGGTACGATACCTGGCTCAGCGGCGAGAAGGGTGCGAGTCTTTCGGGAGGGCAGCGGCAGAGGTTGGCTATCGCGAGGGCATGGATCCGCGACCCGACCGTCCTCATTCTTGGTGCGTTTCGTTCTTCGTCCTCTTCTCTTTCTCCTTCCTGACTGACTCGTCTCCCCGCCGCAGACGAAGCGACCTCCGCTCTCGACGCCACGTCCCGCCTTCTCGTCAACGAGGCCTGCAAGCGCTGGCGCGAGAACCGGACGACGATCATCATCACGCACGACCTCGCTCCGATCGAGGAGCACGACTTCGTCTACGTTATGGCCGACGGCTGCCTCGTCGAGCAGGGCTACCGCGGCGACCTCGAGAAGAACGAGGCCGGCCCGTTCGCCTCCCTCGCCCGTACCCAATCCGGCCCGAAGAAGGGCGCCGACTTTGTTCTCGGCGCCGACGAGGACGAGGCCGAGGTGCTCGACCTCGACGACGAGTTTGACGACCTCGACCTGGACAAGGACGACATCGACGACGACGAGAGCATCGACCCGTCGGTGCACGGCACGCCCCGCTCGACGCACTCGCACTCGAATACGCCCCGCTCGGTCGTGTCGACGCCCCGCATCCGCATCATCGACGCCGACGTCGACCTGTCCGCGACGCCGAACACGAACAAGTCGCGCTGGTCCACCTCGCTGCTTTTCCCCTCGACCTCGAACGATCTCTTCCGCGCCGGCGAGGAACTCCGCCAGGCGCGCCGCATCTCGGCGCAGTTCGGCCAGCAGCCGGCGCCGTCGCGCTCGCGGTCGCCGTCTCCCTCTCGGCCCGCCTCGCGCCAGTCCGAACTCCTTCCCGCCTTCGAGATCTCCGACACCGCCTCGGCTCGCTCGTCCAAGGCGATGAGCCGCTCCGACTCGGAGATGTCGCTCTCGGCGCTCGAGGAGGCCGGCACTGCCGCGACGAGGAACCGCCGCCCGGTTGCGAACCGCATCAAGCACCGGACGATGAACGAGGAGGACCTCCGCGTGTGGTCTGCCAAGATGGGCGGCGGCGCCGTCGTTGGCGCCGACGGCGAGAAGTCGGACGCGGTCGTCCTGCAGGTCGAGGACGACGACGCTCCTCGGGCGCCGATGTTCTCGTTCGGCCAGCTCGCCAGGCGTTACTGGTCGACGATCCCGAACAAGCTCTTCTTCGTCCTTGGCATGTTCCTCTCGATGGTCGTCGGCGCGTGCACGCCCATCTTCTCGACGTTCCTCTCGACCCTCATGTCGCACCTCGGCACACCCAACAACACCTCGATCATCACGCTCTACTCGCTCCTCGTCCTCCTCATCGCCGGCGTCGACGGCTTCAGCACCTTTGCCAAGTTCTACCTCCTCGAGCGCTGCGCCATGGGCTGGATCACCTCGCTCCGCCGCAAGGCGCTCGGCCAGGTCGTGCGCCAGGACAAGGCCTTCTTCGACGACCCGCAGAACTCGACCTCTTCGCTCAGCTACTGCGTCGTCAAGGACTCGGAGGACGCCCGCACCGTCGTTGGCACCGTCATCGGCCAGCTCGTCGTCCTCATCTCGATGATCCTCCTCGGCATCATTTGGGCGTTTGTGACCGGCTGGGAGCTCACCCTCGTCGGCGTCGGCTTCGCACCCGTCTTCATCGTCGTCATGCGCCTCCAGGCTGCCATGCTCAACAAGCTCGAGGCCGTCAACAAGGGTCGCCGCGAGGCCGTCTCGAAGCGCTTCCACCAGGTCCGTCTCTCGCCTCCTCTCCCTTCTTCGCACAGTACTGATTCGCTTCCCGCCCCACAGACCATCGCCAACGTCCGCCCGATCCGCGCCATGTCGATCCAGCCCGTCTTCGCTCGCAAGTTCGAGCAGACGGCCGAGGCTGCGTACCGCGGGGGCGTCAAGGCTGCCCCGTTCACCGGTTTTGGCGCCGCGCTCGGCTTCACCCTGACCTACCTCGGCGAGGGTGTGTCCTCCGTATCCCGGCTCCTCGTTCTCCTTGGCTGACATTCTCCCTCTCTAGGCTTGATGCTGTACATCGGCGCTCTCCTCATCGTCAAGGGCCGCTACACCTTTGCGCAGATGATGCAGGTCTTCTCGCTCATCATCTTCACCATCACCTTCGCTGGCTCGCTCATGAATTACCGTGAGCTCCCCCAGTCTCATAACGCGCGTCCTTCCGAGCTGACCTCTTTCCAACCCTCGCAGTCCCCGCCCTTTCCAAGTCCCTCCGCGCCGCCAACGATCTCCTGCGCCTGCTCGACCTTCCGAGCGAGACGAAGGAGAGCGAGGGCCGGATGACCTTCCCCATCCAGGGCCACGTCTCGTTCTCGGACGTCAAGTTCTCCTACCCGTCCCGCCCGGACGTGCCCATCCTCCACGGCCTGACCTTCGACATCAAGCCGGGAGAGTGCGTCGGCATCGTCGGGTACGCTCTCCTCTCTTCCCTGTTCTCCCTTCTTCTCTGCCAGCAACCAACGCTTTTCTCGCTCGACAGTGCTTCCGGCTCGGGCAAGTCGACCGCCGCTGCCCTCCTCCAGCGCCTCTATGAGCCGACGTCCGGCTCCGTCCTCCTCGATGGCCGCCCGCTCAGCCGTGTCGATGTCAAGTACCTCCGCGACCATGTCGCGGTCGTGAGCCAGCACCCGGCCCTCTTCGACATGACCGTCGCGGAGAACATCGCCTACGGCAAGCCCGACACGAGCCGCGACCAGGCCGAGCGCGCGACCAAGGCCGCCCACATTCACGACTTTGTCGAAGGCCTCCCGAAGGGCTATGAGACCTCGCTCGGCGACAACGCGTCCCTCATCTCCGGCGGCCAGGCGCAGCGCCTGCAAATCGCGCGCGCGCTCGTCCAGCCGAGGGAGCTGCTGATCCTCGACGAGTGCACCTCGGCGCTCGACGCGACGAACCAGAAGGCCGTCATGGACACGATCCTCAAGGTCAAGACCGGCCGGACAACGCTCATCGTCACGCACAAGCTTGCCGTCATGGAGGAGTGCGACCGCATCGTCGTCGTCCAGGACGGCGTCGTTGCCGAGACGTGCGTTGTCCTTCATTGTCTGTCTGTCCTTACTTTTCGTCTGGCTGACCTACTTCCGTTTGCCTCGCTACAGCGGTACTGTCAACGAGCTCCGCGCCAAGCCGAACGGCGTCTTTGCCCAGCTCGCCAGCGGAGGAGAGTGAGAGGCTTCTTAGAGGTCGTCGTGTGCATAGTCATTCTGTAGCTTTAGCTGTATCTTTTCCGCATTTGCATCTCGCACGTCGTTCTCCTCTCCCGTATTTAATCCTCGTCGACAGGCAGCGGAAACTCTCGGCGAGGAGACGCGTCAGGCTTCCTTTGCTCATTCTCGGCACGTCGTCGTTGCGCATGTCCCTGAACAGCAGCAGTCCGAACGAACGAAGATTACAGTGCGAAAGAAGACAGAAGGAATACAAGGGTACGGCGAAAGAATGAGGACTGGAGGGATGTCGTAAGCCTGAGGTGAAGGCGGCTAAGCGTAACGGGCGAGCATGTCGCTCAGCTGCGGGGGACGGGGCAAAGTGTCAGTACCGCCCAATTCGCTATATAGCTCTTCTCCCGCAGCGAGACGAGGAGCGGGACCGAGTGAGCGAAAGACGCACCTTCATGGCCCCGTTCCGGAGCGCGTTCTGCACGTCGCTCAGGTCCTCAATGCCCGCCGCGTCCATGACCTGCCGGACGGCGTCGCGCGCGGACGACTCGAGGTTGCCGAACCCGTTCGCGGCGAGGATCGACTCCTCCATCTCGGTCTCGTCCTCCTCGCGGCCGAAGTATTGACTGCGGGGGGTACGTCAGATCTGCTCAAGCAAAGAGGAAGAGATGCGGAAGGGAAGGGGCAAGACGTACTTGCTCGAGATCGCGGTCGCACCCGAGAAGCCTTGCAGGCGCTGCTGCGCTTCCCGAGAGGCGTTGGCGTCGTAGCTGCCGGTCTGGTGGTACATGTCGGAGGAGATGCCTGCAGAGCGAACTCCTCGTCAGCTTGTCGAGGAAGAAGAGCAGGAAGATGCGAGACGAACCCTTTTGCGCGCCAAAGGTGCGGCGGGCGTAGTCCGATTCTTCTGTAAAAGCATGACTGGTCAGTGAGCAGTAGCGACAGAAGTAGCAGAAGGAGACGTACCCGGCTCGACGTAACCGCTCGCTGCCCTTGCGGCCGCCTTCTGCCTCGCCGCCGCCTCCTTCGCCGCCGCCTCGCCGCCCATGCCGGCGACCTGCCCGAACCCGAGCTTCCTCACGCCCATGCCGAGGCGCTCCATCTCGCCACTCTCCTTCTTCGCCTGCAGCGCCGCAGCGGCCTTGCCGTTCGCGCCCCCAGCCGCCAAGGACGACCCGGTGCGCGCCTGCGCCTGCGCGGCGGCCGCGGCGGCCGCGGCCTGCTCCTCCTCCTCCTTGCGGCGGTCGTAGCCGAGGCGCTTGATGCGCTCCTCCTCCTCCTTGGCCTTGCGCTCGGCCTCCTCGAAGTTGATCGCGCCGCCCTTTTTGACGCCGAGCTTGCCCGCGCCGAGCTTGCCGCGGGCTCCTCCTCCGCCGAGTGCCGGTGCGGACGCGCCGGTGGTCGAGGTGGAAGAGGTGGTGCGGGCGGCGCCGAGCGTTTTCGGGCGGTTCAGGGAGTTGACGGAGGAGGAGGACGTGGTGCGGAGGGAGGAGGAAGTGACGGTGCGAGGGGCGGCGGGGACGGCGGCGGCAGCGGGAGTGGAGGTGAGAGTGCCGCCGGGGGTGGACGGGCGGGATCCGCCAAGGGAGATCAGGGGAGGAGCGGCGGCGGGAGCGGGGGCGGACGAGGGCTTCTTGGCCGGAGCCGGCGCGTCCCAGGTGTCGAAGAAGTCGGCGTCGTTGGCGGCGGGCTTGTCGGCGGCAGCGGCGTCGGTCGCGCCCTCGACGTACACGCGGTCCTTGCCAAACAGGCGCTCGTCCTCGGCCATGCGCTTGGCGAGCTCCTCCTTGTAGAGCTGGGCGGCGCGCGAGAGGTACTTCTCCTTGGTGTCGGTCGAGGCGGGGTTGTACGAGCCCGGGTGGCGGGCGAGGAACTCGAGGAAAGCGGCGTTGCCGCCGACCTTCATCGCGCGGAGCTGCGGCCAGTGCCAGATGTCGAGGTTGGTCGACCTGTGGAGGCAACTAGTGAGCACAGGACTCATGTACAGCAGAGTGCAGTACGTACCGGACGAAGGTGACGTGCACACCCGCATTGCGGTGGACGGAGGAGCAGTCGAGGCAGATGTAGACGCCGAAAGTGACGGAAGACTGCGGGTGCGGCGGAGCGGTCAGCGCGCTGTCAGCTTCGTAGCTGGTGCGTACGGGAGGAAAGAAGGAGGCGGGAGGACATACCCAGGTGGGGTTCTTCGCCTTGCAGTCGGCACACATCTGCAAAGAGGTGGCGGAGAGAGGGGAACGAGGTCAGCTCGACGTGCCCTTCCTGGCTTCGTGCAGGCGTTGTGCTCGCTTGTCGGCCTTCGCCATGGCCTTTGAGGCAGTTGGCGGCGAGAAGGGCGCGAAGGGAGGTGCGTGGTGGAGCAGTGCGCGGATCGCCTCTGCCGCCAGTCTCGATGGGTACGGAGGTGTCGAGAGACTGCCTCTGCGTGCTAGTGACGCGTGCCGGTGTGTCCCATGCGGTCGCGAGTCATCGGGCGAGGCGAGCACGTCGCGAAGGCTGCGAGGTGGAGGAGGCGAGAGGCGAGGGAGCGCACCTTGTTGGCCTTTTGGTTGCGCAGGACGGCAAAGATGGCATCGCGCTCCTTGGAGGTGGCACTCATCGCAGCGAACACGCGACAGCAGCAGCGGGTGAGGGAGAAAGCCAGCCGGAGAACCGACTCGCTTCTTGCCTCCCTCTCTCCATACCATGGACTGGCTCGCAGACCGCGTCGACTCGCTGGCCAAACAGGCATCCGTGAGCATGCTTCCATCGACTACCCACGCCGTACTACCCCTGCACCCCCCTCCGTCTCCTCCTCGCTCCCCCCCACTCGACCTCACTGACGTTTCACCCCGCTCTCTCGCCTCGTGGACCCCTGCTGTGCTCTCCTGCGTGACTTACACCACCGCTGCGACCTCCTGCACGCCCTGTCCGCCCCGCAGGAGCTCACCGTCTACGACCTCAAGTCGGCCGTCAACAAGGCAAAGGCCTATGCGCTCAACCTCACCGAGTACGAGCAAAAGGTCCGCGATGCCACAAACGACGAGCCTTGGTGCGTACCTCCCCTTCTGCAGACCCACCAGCCACTCCTCGCTCGTCGACCTCGCTGAACCTCTTCGTCACCTCGCCTTCTTCAGGGGTGCGAGCTCCACCTTGATGCAGGACATCGCCCAAGGGTGAGCAGCTCTTCTCGACCTCCTCGAGATGACCTGTGCTGACCCTCAGCCCCGTTCGCAGAACCTTCAACTTGCACGTTCCTCCCTCTCGACGAGCTCCCCCTCTTCTGCCGCTAACCCTCGCCCACCCGCAGCCAACTCTTCAACGAGATCATGCCGACCATCTACTCGCGCTTCACCGAGAAGGAGGCCCGCCAGTGGCGCCAGATCTACAAGAGTCTGGTCCTCCTCGAGTGCGTCCCCCCTCTACTTCTCGTTCTCCCTCAGACTGACCTTTCTCGCGCCCACAGGTACCTCATCAAGAACGGCTCGGAGCGCGTCATTGACGATGCTCGGTCGCACTTGAGCCTCATCCGCGTCCTCCGCAACTTCCACTACATCGACGAGAATGCCAAGGACCAGGGCATCAACGGTACGTCGCGCCGCTGCTCCTCCTTCTGTTTGCTTCTGCTGCAACTTCTTCCCTGCAGTACGCAACCGCGCCAAGGAAGTCGGCGAGCTCCTCTCCGACCTCGACCGCGTCCGCATGGAGCGCCGCAAGGCCAAGGCGAACCGCAACAAGTACACGGGCGTCGGCAACGACGGCATGGGCGGCGGAGGGCCGAGCTTCACGAGCGCGAGCGGGTCGCGCTACGGCGGGTTCGGCAGCGACTCCTTCAACGGCGGGTCGGATGCCTACTCGGGCGGTACGTCCCCCCCCCCCCCCCCCGCTTCTTTCCGCGATCAGCACTCGCTGATTGTAATCGTCCACAGGCGGTGGCAGCAGCGGCGGCTTCTCCGGCGGCTTCTCGGACTCGCGGGGCAACAACGACGACTTCGAGGAGTACGACGCGGGCGACGACGACGACCGCCGCGACCGCCGAGGGGGCGCCTCTTTCGCCGCTTCCGCCTCGGCATCTCGCTCCTCCTCGACGCGCGTCTCGTCCGCTTCGAAGCCCACTCCCGCACCCCCCAAGCCCGCACCTCAGCCCGAGGTCAACCTCTTCGACTTTGACGACGAGGAGCAGCAGCCGGCTCCTCCGCCCAAGCCTGCTGCTGCCGCTCCCGCTGCTGCCGCAGCCAGCCTCGATGGTACGTGTCGCTTGGCAATCTCCCCGAGTCTCGACCGTCCTGACCCTTTTCTTCCTTGCAGACGACTTTGACGACTTCCAGTCCGCCACTCCTTCTGCCCCTGCTCCTTCCTCCCTTTCTCCCGCCCCTGGTCCGACGCCCGCCGCGCCGACCGGTGCGCATCGTAATGTGTTCGACCTCCTCAACCCCCAAGCTGGCTCGCGCCCTCCTGCCCCTCTCGCCCCCTCCCCCGGCTTTGCCCCGCCCGCCCCGAACGCCTTCAGCACGCCTCTCTCCTCCCAGCCTCTCCAGGCTCGCCCCGCTCTCCAGCCGCAAAGCTCGTCCGCGTTCGGCGCCGCTCCCGCCGCGCCGGCTGCCGCCTCCTCGGCACCCTCTGCCGCCGCCGCCGCCAAGAAGCCCGCCGCGGCCGACTTCTCGGACCTCTTCGACGTCTTCGGCTCGTCGTCGTCGTCTTCGGCGAGCAAGCCCGGTGGTGGAGCGGCGGGCGGGCAGAGCCTCGCGCAGATCGCGGCCCAGAAGCGGCAGGACCAGCTGTTCAACATGGGCGGCGGCGGCACGAAGTCGGCGGGGTCGAGCTCGGGCGGCGGCGGCGGTGACGGCTGGGACAGCCTGCTCTAGCGAGCGGCGAAGCCGATGTAGGAGGAGCCGCCGGCTGGTGGAGACAAAGGCGCTTTCCCCCTTCATTCTCGTTTCGTAGTCATTACTCAGCGTTGTTGGTTCATCTGGTTCGTCTCCCTCTCCACCCTGCCCGGTTTCCTCTCATCCAGCTGAGCAATGGAGGGCGCACGAAGTGAAAAGGAGGGAAACGGTCCTCTCGTTCGGCTTGCTGCTACTCGGCGAGCAGCAGTCCCTTCGTTCCGAGGACACTGAGCGGTCTGGTGCACCTGGACACCTCACGAGCTGGTTCGTCCTGACCTCTTTCGCTCGCACCGCCTCCTTCGCTCTCTCCCTCCCCCACTTCACCCACTCTCGCTCGCAACGCCGCCTTGCCTGCTTGTGGACTCAATCAGGACACGCACAACCGCCCTTCAGCACTCTGTAAGCCGCCCACGCTCTTGCCTGCTCTCCTCGTCCGCCTCCCGCCCCTCTCGCCTCCCCATCGAGCGGCTTCACCTCCTCACGGGGCAGTGGGAGAGCGCGAGACAGCGCTTCCTAGCCGTCTACATTGCATGCTGACTTCTCCCTCGCCTCCCGCGCAGCTAATCACCCTCTTCTGCACACTTTCGTCATGCCGCCCAAATCCCGCTCTTCCACCTCCAAGGCCACCTCGAGCAGCAAGGCCTCCCCGTCCCTCGGCTTCGGCTCGACGAAGAAGGGCGTCAAGGGCGCATCGGACAAGAAGGGCGCCAGCGTCAAGAAGGAGGACTCGCCCGCCGCTGCTCCGCCCGTCCGCACCAAGTCGAGCATCGCCGGCTTGTACCCGCAGCTCTACAACCAGTCGTTGCGCAAGATGGGCAAGCCGAGTGCGTCGCGAGATATCCTCGTCTTTGTAGACAGTTCGCTGACCCTTCCCCTCCCACTTTCCCTCTGCCACTTCGTCCAGTCCATCGCGGCGAGATGGACGACATCGAGATCATCCTCCGAGTCTTCGATGCGACCGAGGAATACGGACCGTGTAGCAGGATCAGGTCCGACAAAGCTCCATTCTCCCCTTCTCAAAACGAGACTGACTTGCCCACCTTGTCCTTCAGCCGTCTCGAGCGCTTCGAGCGTGCCCAGAAGCTTGGCCTCGATCCGGACCCGCAGGTGCGCCTGCTCAGTCTTCTTGGCTCGCTGCGCCTGCTGACCCGCCGCCGTCTGCAGATTGGCGAGATCCTGCGCTCGGAGGACGGGAAATCGAGGGCGGAGTACCGCGACAGCGTCTTCCAGAGTGCGTTTCCTTCTCCTCCTCTGCCTCTTTGCCTGCTTTGAGGCTTACCCCGCACCTTCTCGCAGTTTGAACTCCCTCTTCCGCCCACCCTCTTCCGACCCTCTCGCCTCGCCTTTTGAATGTAGCCCAGTCCCTTCATCCGCTTGTTGCTATACCCGCTCGCATAGTTTTACCACCGCGCTGTAAGTCGTCGTTTTCGCCCACACGCTGGGCGCGCGAGGGAAGCGAGCCGGGACATTGCGAAAGAGGCTGTTTACAGGGCCTGCTGTCAAGAGGCTTTTCGTCTATGAGTGATTAAGGGATGCGCTACACGCGGCAGTTGGTGAGGCCGACCACAAGGATGTCGGTTGCGCCGATAGCCTGCGAAAGGAAACGCCGTGAGCAGGCAAGGAGGAGAAAGGGAAGGACCAGGGTCGACGCACCTGCAACCGGTCCATCACGTCGGCAAGCTCCGCCTTCAGCACCATGCTGCTGACCGCCACCCACTCCGGGTCGTCGAGCGGCGAGACCGTCGGCGCGCGGCGTCCAGGCGTGATCTGCGTCGCCTGAGCGACGTTGCTCCGGGCAATGTTGTAGTTGCACAGGACGTACTTGCCCGCAGCGACGACACCGGCGATGCGCGAGGTGATGCGGTCGATCAGCTCGGCGTGCTCGTCTGCCGGCTTCTGCGAGCGGATCAGGACCGCCTCCGAGGCGAGGATCGTCTCGATCGCGTGAAGGCCCGCAGCGCGCATGGTCTCGCCAGACTCTGTAGTGAGGGGGAGAGTCAGAAATGAGGTGAAAGGCGAAAGCACGGAGGAAGGGAAGCGCACCAACGAGGTCGACTGTAAAGGGCGTAATACGGGCGGAGCCCGGTCAGCGAGCTTGTCGGGAGCTGCGAAAGAGGGCATTTGACGCACCGATGCCGTCTGCCAGTCCGAGAGCGCACGCCGCCTCCACACTTCCGCCAACGTACTCGATCTTGGTCGCCGCGCCGTTGCCCGCCTTCTTGTCGAGGTCGCCGAAGTACCGTCCGGCGAGGACCTCGAAGCTGGTGACGACCTTCTTGCCGACGAGGTCCTCGGCGGACTTGAAGCCGCTCTTCTCGGGCACCTGGACTTGCAGCTTGCACTTGCCGAACCCGAGCTGGAGGGTCTCCGTGACGAGGCCGTTGACGTCGGCCTCGGCGACCATGTCCTGGCCGGTGATGCCGAAGTGGACGTTGCCCTCGCCGACGAAGCGGGGGATGTCGGCGGCAGGGAGGAAGACGCTGCAGGGTGTGGAGGATGTGGAGGATCAGTTTCGCCCGCGCGAAGTCTCGCCTCAACCAGCATGCGGGTACGCACAGGGCCATGTTGTGGTTGCGGACGAGGCAGACATCGAGGCGGTGCGAGCGTGTGAACTGGACGTCGGCGCCTGAGGAAAGAGAACGACAAGTCAACGTGGGAAGAGAGGGGGAGGGGATGAGGGAACGCACCAGCGAGGATCTCCATGCACTTGGCGTTGAGGCGCCCTGTGACAGTGTAAGTGTTAGCATGCGCAGAGTGCCCGGTTGCGGTGCGGGCAGGACTGACCCTTCTTAGGGATTGCGAACAAGCACCGGCCAGAGAGGCTCTGGGACAGCAGATCGGCCATGGCGGAACAGTTGAGGGGGCTTGATGGGCAAGATTTAGGTCGTGTGGGATTTTGCAGCTGTTCGAGCTGCAGAGGGAAAGCAGAGGTGCAGGAGAGAGCAAGGAAGGAGCAGTCCACCGGTCTTCCTCGTCCACACTCTTGCCGTACCCTTGAACCCCTCATAAGGGTCATGCCCAGGCCCTTTGCAGCACGCAGCGTCCGGTCAACCCTCCTCCGCCTCGTCCTCGTCCTCGCTGGCCTCGCCCTCCTCGTCGTCGCACTCAGCGGTCGACAACTCCTCTCCGCGTCTCTCGTCGCGCGGGAGCTCCGCGATGCACGCTCGGTGCTCTGGGTGGTCGCGCACCGTACGCTGTCAACTTCCTTCGCTTTGCCCGACTCGCTCATCTCCTGCTCCTCCCCACCCAGCCGACGACGAGTCCTTCTTCTTCGCGCCCAGCATCCTCGGCTTGCTGAGCGGGACCGGCGTGCAAGGCGCTTTGCTGAGTTTGTCGACCGGTACGCTGGGCGCTTTTCGGGCTTCCTGCGCTCGTGCTGAACTGCGCTTCCGACCTCAGGGAACCATGACGGCTTGGGCGAAGTACGACGAGCGGAGCTTACTCATTCTTGCTCCGTGCTGGGCATCTCCACGGCGCGGTGTCTCGCCCTGGACGTTCCGTGCGTTCCCCCGTCCTATTGCCCAGCGTGGCCTCGCTGAATCTCCCCTCTCTCCTCGTTCAGTTCGCTGCAGGACGATCCCAACCTTCGGTGGCCGAGCGAGGACGTCTCGACCATCGTCAAGCGACAGGTGGCCGCGTGGGAGGTCGATGCCGTGCGTACCCCATTATCGCAGAGCCGCCAAGCTGCGACTGACCCGCGAAGCAGGTCGTGACCTTCGATTCGTATGGCGTCTCCGGGCACGCCAACCACCGAGCCGTTGCTGAAGCTTTGAGGTGCGCGAGTGCAGCTGTCCGACTACCTGGCTCGTACTGATCGCATTCTTCCACAGAGATGTCGTTGCTTCCGATCCCAGTTCCCCGCCCACCTTCGCCGTCTCTTCCACCAGCATCCTCGTCAAGTTCACCTCCCTCCTCCTCCTGCCCGTCGCCTTCATCCGCCACAGCCTCGGAGCCAGTCGCGGCGGGGCGCTCTTCGTCAACTCGTGGCGACAATACCTGCAGACTCACGAGTCTTTCGCGGCGCATGCGAGCCAGGCGCGCTGGTTCCGCACGCTCTTCGTGACCTTCAGCAGGTACCTCTGGTACGTCGAGCTCGAGCGCTTTGCACCGTAATGCCGCGAATGGAGTTGATCTTGCCCAGGAGGAAAGAGAGTTCTGTCCGCCGTCGTTGAATCGCAGTCGGTTGTGGCTAGAGAGCGCTGTGAGTAGCCTGTGCTCGTGTCTAGCGAAAGAGCCAGTCCGCTTTCGAGAGCGGCGACTTGTCGGCACGAGCGACGAGCGGCGGCTCTCCCCGCTTCTCGCCTTCCTCACGCCGCCTCGCTCGACCTGCTGCTCCGCGCGCACCTTCGAGACCTTCGCAAGATCTGCACGCACGGCTCAATACAGACACGCCGCCGTTCCTGCCCGCTCCTCATTCTCTCCCTCCCCTCGACACCTCGCCCAAGATGCGCCCGACTCCGCCTTCCTGGCTCAAGCTGCTCGTCCCGGTCAAGCGCACAGTCGACTGTACGTCCTGACCCTACACCCTAGCCCGCGCGCGACCCCTCCGCAGCTCTGTCGCTCCTGCCTGCTCTTTCAGCTGCGGGACATTGCGCTCACGTCCGGCTGCCGCAGATGCCGTCAAGATCCGCGTTGGACCCAAGGGCGTCGAGACCAAGGGCGTCAAGCACTCCATGGTGCGCCTCTCGCAGCGCCCGCCGTCACGTAGCGCGCTTAAGCTGACCTCTCCTCCGCCGCCCGCCAGAACCCGTTTGACGAGATCGGTGCGTTGCTGTCCTGTTCCTGGCCGCCTTTCGTGCTCGAGCTGACCGTTCACCCTCCCTGTAGCTGTCGAGGAGGCGGTGCGTCTGCGCGAGCGCGCCAAGGACGCCATCAACTCCATCACCGTCGTCAGCATCGGTCCGGCCAAGGCGTCCGAGGTCCTCCGCACGGCGCTCGCCATGGGCGCCGACGACGCCATCCACGTCGAGACCAAGGAGGACGACGTTGTCGAGCCGCTCGCGGTCGCGCGCGCCCTCAAGGCGCTCGTCGCGTCCGAGAAGCCGGACCTGGTCATCATGGGCAAGCAGGCAATTGACGACGACTCGAGCCAGGTCGGCGGCATGCTTGCCGGTATGCTCAACTGGCCGCAAGCCAACTTTGCCAGCAAGGTCGAGCTCGACGCCGCGGCGCCGTCCGTGACCGTCTCGCGCGAGATCGACGGCGGCCTCGAGACGCTCAAGATGCCGCTGCCCGCCATCGTCACCACCGACCTTCGTCTCAACCAGCCTCGCTACGCCAGTCTGCCCAACATCATGAAGGTGCGTCGTGCCCTGTCCTTGTCTTCCTTGCCGCCTCTCGACTGACCTTGCTTTTTCCCCGCCCTCGCAGGCCAAGAAGAAGCCGCTCAAGAAGATCAAGCCCGAGGACATCCAGGCTGATTTCACCCCGCGCCTCGAGACCGTCAATGTCAAGGCCCCTCCACCTCGCAAGGGCGGCGCCAAGGTGCGCTCTTGCGTCCCTCCATCTTTCCCTCCGTCTCCGTGCTGACCCTGTTGCCTACGCTTCCCTTCGATTCCTGCAGGTTGAGTCTGTGGATGCGGTGGTTGCGAAGCTCAAGGAGGCTGGCGTTCTGTAGAGGTTGTTCCGTTACCTTTTCCCCTTGCTTTTTTCCGCAATCAAGAAGTACCCCGCCCAGAACCATGACGAGGTTGTCAAGGCTGAGCTGCCTGCCAAACCGGTAGTTGGTCATTGCGAGTGCTGAGGTTGGATGGAGGAGAAATTCTACCTGAAAGGCTAACCGAGCACAAGACGTGCAGGGACCACCAACGTCGAGCCTTGCGCCAAGGCCAAGGAGACCAGCGGGGAGGAGGACTTGTGTGAGTGCTAGAGAATGAGAGTAACAGTGAAGAAATCCTTGTTGCTGAAGCTAGAGAAAAAGAGAAGAAAGAGCCGCTAAGAAGCATCGACCTTGCCGCCTCTGCTCCACCTCACTCTTGACTGGTCCGTTCGGGCGGGGTGTTCTGTGAGAGGAAAGGGGAAAGGCAGCAAGAAGAAGGGAAGAGGAGAAAGAAGGAAGGAAATAAGAAGGGAAAGGACTTATCGACTGGGGAGCTTAGTTAGGGAGCTCAGTTAGGAATCCTAACAAGACAAGTGGGTCTGAGAGGAGGCAACTGCTGTTCAAGCAATGCCGAAGCTGGCTTGCTGCAGCCAGACTACAGTCTAGGCTGGCTTTTTCTGTCAGGGAGACTGCCAGGAACTGTCAGGGAGACTGCCAGGAACTGTCAGCAAAAGCCACTTGCAACACACCTGGGTCATTGTGTCACCAAGAGAGGATGCTGAACACTGCTACACACTGCCTGAAGGATGTGATACATACCCTGCAGCAGAAGCGCGTGGACAACTGCCTGAGGAGAGCAGGCAGAGGAGGGCTCACCCGGTCCTCCCAATTCACGTACTACCCTCAAAGATGCGAAGATGTCGTCTTTTAAACTACACACTCCTGTTCTCCTCTCTGTCAGACAGCACGTGGAAGGTAGGAGAAAAGGGGTATTGCACATGGGGAAGAGCAAGGCTCAAGAGGTGCCTCAACAGGCAAGGGTGAGTAGGAGAGAAGGCAAGCAAACTGGGCAAGGGCTGCCAAAGGAAGGGAGGGAGGGCACTGAGGGGGTACAAAGCTACAGCTACAAATGGACAACATGGGGCCAGTTACTTGGAGGTGCTGCTCTTCCTGCCCTTCCTCTGCTGCTTCTTCTCCTCCTTGAACCACTTGTCAAGGGCCACCGTATCCTCCATGTGCTCACTTGGCTCCCAGGTGGCAGCCTTCAGCGGGAGCCAGCCCACTTGACATGGTAGAACCACTTCTTGATGCTCGGGCGGCTGGTGTGGCGCTCCTCAGCGGCCAGGGTGTGCTCAACCTTGTACTTGCACTGGGAGACCAAGGTCTTGGACGTGCGCTGCTTGGAGGATATGCTCGAGCGCTTCTTGGTGATGGCCTGGGCAAAGTGACAGGCAGGTCAGCAGTGACAAGAGTGAGTGGGCAAGTGCAGTTGTAACACACATTCTTGGCCTGGGTCTCCTTGTTGCGCCTGGCAGTGTGGAGGTGGACTTGCGAGTGGCCATGGTGAAGCTGAGTGGAGCTGGCTTGGTGTGGCGAGGAAGTGTTGGAAAGGAAGACAAGGGGCAGACGGCAAGTCACCTGGCTTTTATAGGCTGAGGAGTGTCTCACGCTGATCTTGCGTCGCCTCCACACCAAACCCCCACTTACTTGTCTTTGACAGGTGGGGGGCGCCAGTGCAGATTGCCCTCCTTCCTTCCAGGTCTGGCCTGCCCTACGAAGCAGGTGGGGCACCACATCGTGAGAAGCTCCCAGCTTCACACTGCAGTCATGTCGTGTGACTTCGGCCCGGCTCTCTCAAACCTTCACCTCATCATCCAGCTTAAGGCCCCCTAACCCTGGCCAATTGATATCCACTGCCATCTGCATATCACTAAGGTGGTGCAGTCGTATCTGTCCCGCGGTGCAGTTTTATCTGAGTGGTGCAGTTTTATCTGTCCCTTCTTGCACCCCTTCTTCCAGGGTTCAGCTGCTCTCTCTCTCTCTTCCCTTCTTTGCCTTAGCTTTAGCAACGAGGGTTTCTTCACTGACTCCTTTGTCTTGCTCTAGCGCTCTGCAAGCTCACTTCAACAACTCTTCCCGCTGCTGCATCCCTGGTCTCCCCTTTGGTTGCCGTTGGTGGATCCAGCAACCGCAGATCTTACAGCCCAATCAGGGGCTTGATTAGGTCAGCTGGTCAGGTTTGCAAGGCTGGACTGCGGAGTTAGTACTAGGGCGGATGGCCAAGTGGGAAGGCGCCTGACT